>CM033714.1:72262699-72862699 GCA_019671005.1 Hibiscus mutabilis
TCAACACCATTTTCAACAAAAATATCAGCTGAAAAACTAGATTCCAATCAAGCAAAAAACCATATAAAAGAAGCACGAAGATTTTACTTGGGCATTCGAGATTCAGAAGGGGAAACATGCTTCTCAGCACCATCAATGGAACTTAAGCAAACTACCCTCCTAGAGAAGCAAAACCCAGATCGAGAAATGCCTGTTAAAGGCTGAATCTTTGTCCTCAGCCTCGGAACCGAAGGTGTAAAAAAACCAGATGCATTGGCCATTTACACTCACAACAACAACAACAAGAAATAAACAAATAAATAATAGAACAACCAGGAAACACTCTCTTGGAACCGGCAGCAAGCAAAAAAATGGAAACTTTATTTGCCTAAAGAAGCCAAGCAATGGTCTTTAGAATGTGAAACAAAAGAAGAAAAGAAAGAACAATGAGTTTATGCAAAATCTTAGGAGGGACCGAAGATGAAAAGAAAGAGAAAAGTTGGGCGATTTTGCCAAGCAAATCTAGAGGAAACTACAAAGGCAATTCTTATATATCATAACATGCAATGAGCTGGTTTTCATTTCACCATTGTTTTTTTGCTGCAAATCCAATCCAAGTGGTGGGATTGTTCTCTGTTTGGGCAAGAAAAACACAGCGGGGACTTAACAAAGATTGAACTTTTTGGCTGGTTTGAGATTACGTGGTAAATACCCATTGGGTGATAGTTCGTGAATTACAATGTTTGGATTTGGCTTTTTAGATTAATGGTTGGAATTAGCTTTCGAAATCTAATAGCATAGGAATCAGTTGGGGGAAGGTCTTAAATTTTGAAATTAGGCAACAGTTTGTTCGGCCGCACCTTAACTATCGCGTTTCTGGGTTTCACAGATCAATCTTAAAAAAATAATTTTTGAGATATGTTAATTGGTTTAGTAATTATTGATGTTTATTTTTATTTTATTTTGAATAAGATTTGAATTTTAACATAATTATCTTTTTATTTAATAAAAATAATAAAGTTTTGATAAAAATATAGTTATAATTTTTTTTTATAAATAATTATTTAATAAAGTGTTTTAATGTGGTGTGACAGAAAATAGTAAAATAATTGATATCAATATTTTAATAAAGAAACGGTTAGCATGAGAATTACAAATGTTTTCTAGGCGCATGTTAGTAGGGTCTAATTTCTCTAATGAAAGTAAGTCTTGTTGGCTCTAATTTTGGATTCAGCTATATAATCTCCCATTGAAATTGTATTCTAAGAAGGGTCTTAGTTACATTACTAGTGTAATAGGTGTCCCTTTGTACATGGATACAATTACAACTTGCTAAAGTTTGCGTAGAGATTGCAGTGGGGGTTAAGATTCTTAAAACTATTTCTGTTTAAATGAGAGATAATACGGTTATTGTTGTTAAATTAAATATCCTTTGGATGTCTTCTAGCTGCTCTAAGTGCAAAATTTTAGGCCACGTGATCAAGAATTTTCTTAAGGAGTGTTCCAAGGAAAATAAAGAATAGAGAGTTAAGGCTTCCAACTGTACTTTAAAGTAGGACGAAATTCATGTTGCAACCAGGTTTAAGGTAGGTCCGTTTCCTGTAAGATGATTGGAAATCCCTATGAAGGACTATACTGCCCTCATTGAAAAGATAAAGGCTCAGCTTGATCAGTGGCCAGGGAAAAATTTTAGCTATGTTGCGAGGATGCAACTTATAAGGGTTGTACTCTTTAGCATGACTACTTTCTGGTGCATGCAAGTTGCGTTGCCTAAAAAGTGAGGGAGGTGTTGGCTTGAAGGACCTACAGTTATGGAATCGTGCTTGCATGATCCATTTGATGCACAACTTGGTTCATGAGAGTGACTTATTATGGATTACATCAATTAGGGAGTATGTGATTAGGGATGGAGATTTCTAATAGCTGGAGAGTAAGCTCTGTTATAGTTGGTGTTTGAAGAAACTCTTTAAGATGAGAGATGAAGTATATTCCTTATTAGCTACTGGAAATTCAGGACTCGCAGTAAGGGAGATATGGAATGATATTAGAGAGGTAAAGGAGAAGGTTACCTAGCACAAACTTGTGTGGTTTCCCTTGCAAATACCTAAGCACGCTATGATAGTGTGGACGACGATGCTGAACAGATTGCCCACCAGAAACAGGCTGATCAAGATGAGAGCAGCAGTGGATAGACTATGTGGGAACGGTGGTGCTGGCTTGGAGTTTAGGTGCTATTTGTTTTTCGAATGTTCCTATTCCAGGGAGATTTGGGATGTTGTTTTTAGACTCGATTGTTTGGTTCCTGTGGTGATGAGTTGGGAGGAGGAACTCAGATGGGCTACTGATACTTTGAAAGGGAAGTCCCTCATTGTGATCATTCTTAGGCTGACTTGACATGCTTATGTCTACTTTGTCTGTGATCCATTGGCACTTTAGAGGTGTATTCGACTGAAAAATAGGAATATACGACCGGAAAATGTGAATAGGAGTTTTTGTGCAGCTTGGGGAATTCTCTAAGGAGATGGCTACCTAGGGGCACACATAGGTGATTTCTTGGATAAATAATACAACACTTATCCAAAAAAAGTGTTTTAATGTGGGTTAAATATCATCAAATTTCCTTAATTGTTATTGTAACACTATCGATCCGACTTAATCGAAAATAAATTGAAAATGTCACATTAATTATTCAAAATTTAGTCGAAGCCGAATCGAAACTAAATCGAAGGAATTAGACTTCGTACCATCACACAATCAAATTAGGGACTTAATTTTTTTAATATATCAATTAAGAGGGTCCCAAAGCAATTAGAATGATAAAAGGGATAATTGTTTACAAAGTTAAATATTTGAATTTTAAAACTTGAATAAAAGCATCAAAACTCACCCATGAATATTGAAATTCAGTGTAAAGTTTTAAACCCTGCAGTTCCTAGAGTAGAAGTATCAGAATTCTACTTCTGAGTTTCAAAACAAAATACTCTATATTACAAATTTGGTCTTCTTAAGTCACAACCCCCCCGAAAAACATACTTAATTATCAAGCAGCACATAGAACGAAAGTTTAGCATAAAAATTCACTCAACATACATTAATATCACAATATGCAAATCACGTGTAAGGAAAAAATAAATTCATTTAAAGGTAATGCTAATCATTTAACATCCTAACACTAAAGTAAAGGCTCGTTTTATTGATTTACCATTTGCATCTTAGAACATTACAAGAGGGATCGATTCTTTAGGCACAATACAATGGACCTTATTTTAAACCTATCATGCTTGACTTACTATACAAATATTTAATGGTTTATCACAACATCAAGAATGACTTACCTTTTTTTGGTGAACACGAATGACTTACTTTCACACACATTTTTTTCTAGCAAAATGTATGATTTTTTAATGTCCAATCATACAAAGCCTATACTATCACAAGCCGTTGGTTATATGTATCTCATATTGGGAGGGCACATTCCTTGGGAAGGGTATATAAAGAGTCTTCCCTACCATTCCTTGTTAAATGTGATTAAACAACTCTTTCGCACGCGCGCATTGTCGGCTTATGGTCATGGTAACACATGTATTTGACACGTTCGCATGCGTTTTATCTTTTGGGGGAAAATTCGAAATAATTTCTTTAAACCTGTTTTTTGAACTTAATTTATATGCGCTTTAATCAACTGTGAATTATCTGTTAATCATAATAAAATCAGAATTGATATGTGAATTAATTCCTGATTTTATTCTCTAATTAACGTGTGGAGTAATTCTAGCAATTTGACCAGGCGATTAATACGAAAATTAGTATTTAAGACTGATTCTATTTGTCGTATTTAGCATCCGGTATACAACCTATAAATAGATAAGGTTTTTCAAAATTCTGGGTATCTTGAACTCTCAGTTTTTCAGTTCTCTCTTATATTCTTGCTGTGAGAAGAGCAATTCCACCATTGTCCACTCCGATTTTTGGGTGTACGATTATCAGAGTTATCGTGTTAACCTCGGGGGACGACTGCCTACTATAGCGATTACACACATTGAGCCGAAATCGTTTTTAAGGCAATGGTTTATACCACAACACGGTTTATTAATCTGCCTCTTTATTTGATTTATACTATTCTGTCAATGCTAACAATTTGCTTTTGCAGTATTCTTACCAACAGTTTAGAAACGATTTCATATACTGCAATCATTTTTTGAAGAAATGCAATCAAGTATTTAGCTCTATAAGTATAGAGTAAGTTTTAACTTTTAGAACTATGAGAGAGAATTATTTTGAAAAGATGTAATCTTTTTTTGTAGTCTCTGCAATTACAATTATGTTGCAGAGACGAGTTTTATAGTGTCGGTAGGAGTGTTTTGGGATACATCGAGTTTTTAAGATATATATCTCGGGTTATAAGATACATACAATGTAATATAATGTATTTATATTCCACGTGATCTCCACATTTGGAATGAATTATGTGTTTTCTCACACGTGGAGATAAAATTAATTCACATCAAACCTTATCCCTTACGGCATTGTTTACTTTTACATCTACATTTTCATAGCAGATAACAATCAAAACTTATCTTATCTCATTCATTGACTAAGAAAAGAAACAATTAATGGGTTGGTGAGAATTGTAAAACAGCTACAATAATAGCTTTGTTGCTGCTTTGAGAATTGGCAGAAACCCAACATAACCAAAACATTAGCAGAGAAGCAAAGTATGGTAATAATCAAACCTTCATTTTCTCTCAGCTTTTGTGTCTTCCTCATGAAATTGCTCGTCTTCTTCCCACATGAAAGTCTCTCGGAAGGTGCTGTTGATTTCCGTTGAAGTTGAGTTTTTATTCGATCGTTTTTGTTTTTATTTTTAAATTACTAACTTAAATAGCAATACTACAATTTTTTCTATTAAAATAGTTGACTACATGTTTTAGGTACCGGCTGGGTGTGCAGACCTAAATCAAGGAGAGGACCTGGTTGGGGTGCGGGTGCCAAGGAAACCTCTGACACAGCAGGTCATGTGAATTCAGCTACATCAAATCCATCCTATGGAAAGAGCTCAATTGAAGAATCTCCATAGGTCCTAGAATGAAATTTGGATGGCCAATAGTATATTTTGAGTTATAGGAGGATGTATGATTAAGTATGTTTCAACATTTCATATATTTCAATTTAAGCCGATGACGGGACAAGGTAATTTAAGTATTGTATAAAAAAAGTAATCAGTATTATTATTATTATTATTATTATTATTATTATTATTATTATTATTATTATTATTATTGTTATTGTTATGAAATAAGTCTATTTTTACCGAGTAAATTATTCTTTACTCATTCAGCTTTCAAGGTGTTTCTATTTTGGTCGGTTAATAATAAAAAAAAATTATATATCTTGATTCAACTCTGATTAGATGATGGAGATTACATATCGAACCAAAATAGGATCAAACCTCTAGTTTGAGTTTTTTTTTGTTGAGTAGTGAATATTGTAACTATTGTAAATTGGTTAATTAGTTTACTTATTAGTATAATGACCCGTAACCAAACCAAACTAAACCCAAACCCGGTTCAAACCCATGACTCAACCTGAGCCCAAACCCGGATCTGACCCGGTAACCAAAAACCCAAAAAACCTAACCCTAAAATGAACTCGCCGTCACCACCACCCTCTACTGTCGCCGTTGTTCTCCTTCACTACCGCCGTCACCATCTCCGGCAATCCAATCCTGAAACCCTAAATCTAACCTTAAACACAAAAATAACCAAAAAATCAACCCTAAAATAACCTAACCTAATCTGACAACTTAAACCAAACCCTGCCACCCCTCTCATACTTGCACCATACCACCCGAGCTGTTGAACCATGCCCTGCTACCCTCAAATTCGACTCTCCCATCACCATATTTGCGTCAACAGATTAAAGAAAAGGGGGAGTTGTTATTTTGGTTGATAAAAACCGGAAGAAAATGTAAATCGAGAGGGGGGATTTCGTGGAGATCTGAAAAAATCAGAGGGTGGGGGATTCTGATTGTAACAAAAAAGAGGTTAAGTTCATTCTCAAATCGATAGGAAGAGGGATATTTTCAGATCAAAAATTGTAAAAAAAAATCTTTTTTAATCAAAGATTTATTCGAAATCTATTTCATAGTTTGAAATCCTTTTACTTTTGAAAATTCGAAAGAAAATTTTGAGGCTTACCTGTTGCTCTGCCGTCGCGAGGCTACCGTGCCGGTGATCGGTCCGTCGAGAGCAGGATATGTGGCCGCCGTCGGCCTATGTTGAGAAAAAAAGTAGGGAAGGGTCTGAATCTTTTGGGTTTTTTTTTGTCTTTTATTTCATTCGAAATGAAAATATAACCTATAACATCATTTTAACCAGCCAGCATCCAAAACGATGTCGTTTGGTGTCCAAGTTTTACTAAAATGGTCAAATTGTGCTTCTGGTCCTCTATCTCTTTCCCGCCTCTTGGTTCTGCTCTTTTCTTTAAGTTATTTACGTTACAACCCTCATGTTTTGCCTTCATTTCATTGTAGTCACTACAGTTTAATGTTTCTGTTCCAACAAGCTTTTTCTGCTAATTTATGTTTATTTTCTCATATTTTGCTTTTATTTTATTTTAGTCTAGTTTGTTCAATATTTATGCCCATGCATCTTACGTTTACTTGCATTTTAGCCCATTTCATATAATTTCTCATCGTGTAATTTATTTTGTTGCATCCTAGTCCCTAATCGTTGACTTCATGTTGTTTTATGATTTAATCATGCATTGTTATTATTATTATATTAATTAATATTTATGCATGTTTTAGAGTAATATTCTAGTTATGTTAGATTCATTTTTATGTATTAGATTAATATCTATGTATTTATGTTAGATTAGTATTTTGTTATGTTAGCATTTCTTTATATTTTTATCGCAATGTATTTATTTATATTTGCCATGTTTTTAAGTTTGCATAACGGACATATATTTCGTCAATGCGGTGCCCTTTTATCCGAGCGTAAACAGGGCCAGTATCAGGCGTAGTGATGGTGGTTAGGCGTTTACTCTAGGATAACGGGGCTCTTAAAATTTACTCGCCCATATAACCAAATTTTAAATTAATCGTCACTTTAATCTGGAAAGTCTAATATTAAGCGGTAATTATTAAAGTACCAATTTTTGGGCGGTGTGGGGGTGCTAATCCTTCCCCATCCGTAACCGACTCTCGAACCCATCCATTTTAAATCTCTGGTTTTTACTGTGTCCGGCCTACCTAAGTGGCCGGTGGCGACTCCATTCTTAAATAAAATACGGTTTTTCTAAAATCCCACGAAAGACATCATTTCCAAAAAATAAAAAACTATACATTTTTTAGCGAGAGGGACATCGCTACAGATGGCGACTCCACTGGGGACATTTTTGTTTTTCAAAAAACAAATGAGAGTAGAGCTTTTTCAAATAATTATTGCTTTATTAATATCGAAAATTCCGGATTAAAGTAACTATTAAACTAGTATTCAATTGTAATTGCACGTTTATTTTAACGCATTTAAAATATGGCATATAAATCTGTTTTTTAAGTGGGGGGAAAACGCTAATGCTTTCGTGGAGATATCGTTCTCCCGTGTAGGCCTAGCAAGTACCTTCGGGGCTCGAGTACCTTATGCTTTCGTAAGGATGTCGTTCATTCGTGCAGGCATCAACGAATGGGTCCCCTTGAATTGAACCCGGTTGAAATGAGCCTATAATGGGTGATGATCGGGGGGCTTGCTACTCTTAGTAGAGGACAACAAGGACAATTCGGGTACCTCTTAGCACCAAAACTGCATATAGTGAGCCGTAGGAGCCAACCCTTTAGAGCCATGTGAAACTCTGCCCGATTAGTGGTTACCCTATTTAAGCTCTGGTGCCTTATTTCTTGTTTATGTACAATTTTTTTATTACTCTATTTTTCATTTGTTTTATTTGATTGTTTTATTCGGTGCTAACTCGTTTTATTTTATTGATTTCACCTGCATCATTGCACAATATCATCGCAATCTTGATTTTGCATTGTATCAATTTAGGATACATTTTGCCTGGATATACATTCGTTTTCAAAATAAGAAAACTGACTCTAGGGGTGCCCTATGACAGTGATACTGGATAAAGTAGAAGACCAGTCAGCTCAGCACCCATACGGAACCCGATACAAAACAAAGATGGCGAACGATGAAAGATTGAAAAAAATCGAGCAAGATCAGAAAGAATTGCAAGAGAATATAGCCAAGCATGTTGAGGAACAGTTGGCGAGAGTCCAATAGGATATGAGGGAATAGCTTGCAAACTCACAACAAGACATGCTGGGCCAAATGGCACAAATGCTGGGATTGAAGCTTCCCGAGCCTAGAGAGGCCTCTGTTGTAAATCCACTGCAAATCCTAGACCCACTGCCGGGAACGAGGATCATATGTATCCTCCAGGGTTCACGCCCTTTCAAACCAGGATACGACCAGAAACTCAACCCCATGTGATTATTTCTTAGGGAAAGTCTCATCTACATCAGGCCGATACTTCGATCCCTATAAATCAACCATCTGCATCAGAAGTTAAACCCGTGGGCAATCAAGCTGAAAATTTTATCTCAGAAATAGATCATCTGTTTGAGACCGAGGGGCCGAAGGTAGAAGCTTCAAAGGAAATCGAAGATCGATGTAAGAGACTCGAAGAGAAGCTAGAGGCTATGAGAGTAGATGATACCTTCAGTGGATTCGATGCCAGTGAACTCAGTCTTGTCCCAGATTTGGTTTTACCTCCTAAATTCAAGGTCCCAGAGTTTGAGAAGTACGACGGAACAAGCTATCCCCGCGTTCATCTTACTATGTTCTGTCGAAGGATGACAGGAT
This sequence comes from Hibiscus mutabilis, assembly GCA_019671005.1. Lineage (NCBI taxonomy): Eukaryota > Viridiplantae > Streptophyta > Magnoliopsida > Malvales > Malvaceae > Hibiscus > Hibiscus mutabilis. The sequence goes on from CM033714.1 coordinate 72,271,546, forward strand.
ACGGCCGAGACGACAAGCTGTTAATTCACTACTTTCAGGACAGTTTATCGGGATCTACTGCCTGATGGTATAATCAGTTGAGCCGTCATCAAATTAAGTCGTTAAGAGACTTGGCCAAAGCTTTTCTGGAGCAGTACTGACACATCAATGATATGATACCAGACCGGTGAACGTTGCAACAGATGAAACAAAAGCATAATGAAAGCTTCAGGCAATACGCTCAGCGCTGGAGGGATATAACAGCTCAGGTCCAACCCCCACTCAGTGAGAGGGAGACGGTGGTCACATTTGTACAAACTTTGGAGAGTCCGATCTTGGGTCGCTTGATAGGCAATGCGACTACAAATTTTTCCGACCTCGTATTATCCGGTGAGCTCATCGAGAATGCTTTTAAGACTGGCAAAATTGATGATGGGGGTAGTTCGTCCCATAAGAAGCCTTACCATGGAAGGAAGGACTAGGAAGTGAACTCTTCGGGAGTTTACAATACAAATTATTCCAAGCCCAGCACAGTTGTGCAATCTAAGGCCGTGCCAAGTGCTCATGTTGCCTCAAGCCAAGGTTCTGGTCAGAGTAAGAACACTTAGAAGATAGAGTTCACTCCCCTGCCGATGTCGTACGGAGATCTGTATAAGGAACTGCTAAAAGCCCATATAGTGGTACCTTTCCACCAGGCTCCGATGCAACCCCATTCCCTAAGTGGTATGATCCTAACGCGAGTTACAAATATCACGCTGGACAGGTGGGCCACACGATTGAAAATTGTTGGGGCTTCAAGAGGCTGATAGAAAGGTACCTCAAACTCGGTGTTATAAGTATTGAAAACCCTACAAGTTCAGCCACAAGTGGGAACCATTTACCGAAGCATAAAGATGCCAACTAAGGGTGTGTTGAAGTTTTTTTGAACTGTACCATGTTAAGTATTGCACTGTCTTAAACATAGTAGGTCCCCTTGTAGTTTTTATCACTTTCAGAGTAATACTTTTTGTAAACCAACCTCACCGACTTAAGTACAATAGTGGTGAGAGTATTTTGTAAGGGATCAAAACTACAAATAGCAATGCAAACATCTTTTGTTCATATCTGAGTCTTGAATATCCAAAATACATCACCCTAAAGTTTCAAAACTATTACGGGAACAATGTCAGATAATGTCATGGAATAAACAAAATTTTGGGGTATCCATTCAGATGAAAGCTGATAGAACTCAGGACAAAGTCGGGGCACCGCCGCATGAAAAAACCAAGATCCTGACAAGATCAGTGAGGCGTCAGGGGCATCCCTTTGAGGGCAAGAAAATCATATCACATTCATGCATTTAGTTGCATTCATCTTGCATTAAATCATTTTGCATACGTCACACATCTATGTTTAGTGCATACACTAAAGTCACATTGCATTTAGAATAGATACATGCATTTAGGTTTAAAATTCATGCATTTTTGCTTGTACATACAAACAGGTTCGAAATAAACCAAAGAACCTCAGCCATTGGGGCAACAACACTACATCCAACCTTAGTCTTAGAGGAGGCCAAACACAAAGAGGATGTTGAAACATCAATAAAAGGTTATGCTTTACCGTTGATGGTGCAACAGTACAGATATTCTGAAGATCTCGTTTCTCCGTTGATGGTGCAACAGATCCGAACCTTTCCCCAAGCAGATCAAATTTCTATTCAGGTCATGTTTCTTCACTAACGGTGCAGCCAGACCTAATTTTCTCGAGTTTTACTTCTTTGTACAATTCAAGAAAAAAGAAAAATCATCAAAAAAAAGAATTGGAAAAATTATCAAAAAAATTGAAAAATTGAAAAAATATCAAAAAAAAGAAGAAGAATTGAAAAACAAAGAAAAGAAGAAAAAAATTAAAGAAAAATAAAAAATAAAAAAAGAGAAAAGAAAGAAAAAATGAATGAAATTTATCAACCTTCATCACCCGATCTAGTCCCTCCGCTGATGGAGTGGCTAGGTACAAGCTATCGTCGTCCTCTGATCCTGCTTTCCACTGATGGTGTAGCCGGTTCCAGGTCGTCATTATCAAATCTTGCTCTCCGCTGATGGAGTTGCTAGGTCCAAGCTGTAGTCGTACTCTAATCCTGCTCTCCGCTAATGGTGTAGCTAGTTTCAGGTCGTCATTATCCGAACCAGTCCTCCGCTGATGGAGTGGCTGGGTCCAAGCTCCCGTCGCCCTCAAATCCTGCTCTCCGCTGATGGTGTAGCCGGTTCCATGTCGTCATTGTCCAAACTTGTCATCCGTTGATGGAGTGGTCGAGTCCAAGCTAGCGTCGCCCTCAAATCCTACTCTCCGCTGATGGTGTAGCCGGCTCCAGGTCGTCATTATCAAATCTTATTATCCGCTGATGGAGTTGCTAGGTCCAAGCTGTAGTCGTACTCTGATCCTGCTCTCCGCTGATGGTGTAGCCGATTTCAGGTCGTCATTATATGATCCAGTCATCCGCTGATGGAGTGGCTAGGTACAAGCTATCGTCATCCTTAGATCCTGCTCTCCGTTGATGGTGTAGCCGGTTTCAGGTCGTTGTTATCCGATTTAGTCATCCGTTGATGGAGTGGCTAGGCCCAAGCTGCAGTCGTCCTTTAATATTGCTCTCTGCTGATGGTGTAGCCGATTATTGGTCGTCATTATTTGATCCGGTCCTCCGCTGATGGAGTGGCTAGGTCCCAGTTGCTGTTGTCCTACTTATCCGCTAATGCTGTAGTAGAGTTCCAGTTAATGTTCTGCTTCTCTGTTGATAAATCCAACTTTACTGATTTTCAAGTCCTTTTTATCAATCAAAAAAGTAAAAATGAAAAATGAAAAAGAAGAAAAAAAAGAAAAAAAAAGAAAAAAAGAGAAAAAAGAAGAAAAAATTAAAAAGAAGAAGAAGAAAGAAAAAAAGAAGAAAAAAAGAAAAAAGAAGAAAAAAAGAAAAAAAGAAAAAAAATGAAAAGAAAAGAAAAATGAAAAATTCAAAAAAAATTTATCAACTTTCATCGCCCGATCTAGTCCTCCGCTGATGGAGTGGTTAAGTCCAAGTTGCAGTCGACCTCTGATCCTGCTCTCCGCTAATGGTGTAGCCGGTCTCAGGTTGCCATTATCCGATTCAGCCCCTCCGCTGATATGGTGGTTGAATCCATGTTACCAACATTCTCCGATCTTACTTCTCTGTTGATGGAGTAGTGAGGTCCAACATCTATCTTTCGACCCGGTCTCCTCGTTAGTGTTGTAGCCAGGTCATTTTTACTCTCGTATTACCATGATGAAAAAAGCAAAAAAAAAAAGGAAGAAGTTGTCAGTTTTTGATTCTGCCTCCTCATCAGTGTTGCAGCTGGATCAAATTTTGTAGACCCTGCCTATTCGTCAGTGTTGTAGCTGGGTCAAATTTTCTTTAGGAACTAGCTCGTCATCAATAATGTAGCAAACCGTACTCATTTTTCTTCCCCAACAAACAAACCCCCCATTTTGAAGGTTTTGCTTCCCTAAGAGTGACAAGGTGGATCAACCAAGACAAGAAAGAAGACATGCATTAAGGAGAAAGAAGATCTACTGAAGAAAGAAGACATACGTCAAGGGAAGATAACCAGCTAGACCGGATGAAACGGGTCATTTTTAGTCTTTGCTTCGTTGCCGTTACACAACAACAAGCAAAGAGGGGCAACTGTAATGACCCGTAACCAAACCAAACTAAACCCAAACCCAAACCAAACCCGGTTCAAACCCATGACTCGACCCGAGCCCAAACCCGGTAACCAAAAAACCTAACCCTAAAATAAACCCGCCGCCACCACTATCCTCCACTGCCACCGTCGTTCTCCTCCACTACCGTCGTCACCATCTCCGACAATCCAATCCCGAAACCCTAAATCTAACCTTAAACACAAAAATAACCAAAAAAATCAACCCTAAAATAACCTAACCTAATATGACAACTTAAACCAAACCCTGCCACCCCTCTCATACTTGCACCATACCACCCGAGCTGTTGAACCATGCCCTGCTACCCTCAAATTCGACTCTCCCATCACCATATCTGCGTCAACAGATTAAAGAAAATGAGGAGTTGGTATTTTGGTTGATAAAATCCGAAAGAAAATGTAAATCGAGAGGGCGGTTTCGTGGAGATCTGAAAAAATCAGAGGGTGGGAGATTCCGATTGTAACAAAAAAGAGGTTAAATTCATTCTCAAATCTATAGGAAGAGGGATATTTTTAGATCAAAAATTGTAAAAAAATTCTTTTTAAATCAAAGACTTATTCGAAATCTATTTCATAGTTTGAAATCCTTTTACTTTTAAAATCGTTTTAAAAGGAAAATTTGAAAGAAAAATTTGTGGCTTACCTTTTGCTGCCGTTCGTTGCTCCGCCGCCGCGAGGCTACCGTGCCGGTGACCGGTCCGTCGGGAGCATGATATGTGGCTGCCGTCGGCCTAGGTTGAGAAAAAGAGTAGGGAAGGGTCTGAATCTTTATGTTTTTTTTTGTCTTTTATTTCATTCGAAATGAAAATATAACCTATAACATCATTTTAACCAGCCAGCATCCAAAACGATGTCGTTTGGTGTCCAAGTTTTACTAAAATGGTCAAATTGTGCTTTTGGCCCTCTATCTCTTTCCCGCCTCTTGGTTCTGCTCTTTTCTTTAAGTTATTTACGTTACAACCCTCATGTTTTGCCTTCATTTCATTGTAGTCACTGCAGTTTAATGTTTCTGTTCCAACAAGCTTTTTCTGCTAATTTATGTTTATTTTCTCATATTTTACTTTTATTTTATTTTAGTCTAGTTTGTTCAATATTTATGCCCATGCATCTTACGTTTACTTGCATTTTAGCCCATTTCATATAATTTCTCATCATGTAATTTATTTTGTTGCATCCTAGTCCCTAATCGTTGACTTCATGTTGTTTTATGATTTAATCATGCATTGTTATTATTATTATATTAATTAATATTTATGCATGTTTTAGAGTAATATTCTAGTTATGTTAGATTCATTTTTATGTATTAGATTAATATCTATGTATTTATGTTAGATTAATATTTTGTTATGTTAGCATTTCTTTATATTTTTATCGCAATGTATTTATTTATATTTGCCATGTTTTTAAGTTTGCATAACGGACATATATTTCGTCAATGCGGTGCCCTTTTATCCGAGCGTAAACGGGGATAGTATCAGGCGTAGTGATGGTGGTTAGGCGTTTACTCTCGGATAACGAGGCTCTTAAAATTTACTCGCCCATATAACCAAATTTTAAATTAATTGTCACTTTAATCCGGAAAGTCTAATATTAAGCGATAATTATTAAAGTACCAATTTTTGGGCGGTGTGGGGTGCTAATCCTTCCCCATTCGTAACCGACTCCCGAACTCGTCCATTTTAAATCTCTGGTTTTTACGGTGTCCGGCCTACCTAAGTGGCCGGTGGCGACTTCAATCTTAAATAAAATACGATTTTCTAAAATCCCACGGAAGACATCATTTCCAAAAAATAAAAACCACACATTTTTTAGCGAAAGGGACATCGCTACAATTAGTTAGTCGGTTAGATAACAGTTAGTTAGTTACAAGAGGTTTGTTACATCAATATAAATAGTTGGTTTGTAAATTAAGAACTTGGTGAAGAATTAATGAAAGATGAAATTCTCTTATTTTCATTCTCTTAACATGGTATCAGAGTCATGTTCCCAATTAATTCTTTATGTTTTTCCGGCCTGTATTGAATTGGGCTTTCTCTTTCTTTGGCCTGTTTGGTCATTTTTCCATTCGTTGGCTCGTTCTCAGATTATCTATTTGGCTTTTTCCCTTCTTTTTCCTCGTCTTTTGATATTCTCCGATGCCTCCGATTCGTCGAAAATTGATTTCAATCACCCGTTGTTTTTGCATCCCTTCGATACTCCTCGTAGCCTTCTAGTTTCTCATCAGCTAGTAGGTACCGAGAATTACAATCTTTAGAGCAGGCCCATGCGGATCGCTCTTCTTGTGAAGAACAAGCTGGGCTTTGTAGATGGTGACTGCAAAAAGGCAAACTACGTTGAGTCGTTGCATCCTCAGTGGGAGCGATGTAATGCCTTTGTTCTCCCATGGATTGTAAATACAGTCAGTCGTGATCTGTCGGTCGGGATTGTATTTGCCTCCAGCGTGGCTCATGTTTGGGCGAATTTGAAGGAACGGTTTGATAAGGGTAATGGTGCTAGGGTTTATTTTCTGCATCGAGAGATTTTGACTTTATCGCAAGGTGATTCAAATGTTTCTTCTTATTTTTCTCGCCTTAAGCTTCTGTGGGATGAATTCAATTATTCCGTTCCTATTGTCTCTTGTGATTGCGAGGTTTCTCGGTAAAATACTTCTTATCTTGCTCAACAGTGATTGTTCCAATTCTTGATGGGACTCAATGATACTTACTCTGCGATTCCTAGCCAAATAATGTTGATGAAGCCCTTGCACACTGCGAATCAAGATTATTCTACGATTATTCAAGAGGAATCGCAGTGTGTTCATCTTTCGGGCATCTCGCCTGTGACTAAAGCTACTGCCATGTATTTTGCTGCGTCTGAGCGTCGTCATTTCACTGGAACTTGTGACTACTGCAAAATCAAAGGTTACAAGCGTAAAAATTGCTACCAGTTGAATGGTTTTCTCGCAGACTTCAAGTTCACCAAGAAACGAGGATCTTCAGTAGCTATGGCTGTAAATCAAACTGTGTCTGATGTGGTTGCTCCGGGTTCTAATAATTTAGTACCTTATAGAGCTCCGACCTTCACGCTTGGGTAGTATAGTCAACTTCTCAATCTTCTGAATCAGGTTCCCTCTACAGATTCAATAGCTAATCCGGCAGGTATTGCCTATGTCATTTCCCCTTGTTGTTTTTCTGCTGCTAAAGCGGGTGTTTAGCGGATACTAGATACATGCGCTACAGACCATATGTTGTCTGATTTTCATGGCTTAATTTCTCCTTTATCATGTGCTTCTCAATCTAAGTCTGTCCATTTGCCCAATGGTAAAACTACACCCATCTCTCACATTGGTTCATTTTAACTTGATTCTTCTCATATGATCACTAACATTTTATATGTTCCAAACTTTACCCATAACCTCCTTTCAGTTTCAAAGTTAACCAAAGAATTAAAATATAGTATTCACTTTTATCTTGATTTCTGTATTTTACAGGAACTCTTTACTGGAAGGATACTGGGGATTGGTAAAGAATGACATGGCCTATATTTTTTTGATTCTTCACGTTCTAGTGTGTCTTCTCCTTCTCATTGCAGTTCTATTTCTTTGAGTTCTGTGATTGATGTTTCACAATCTGTTTGTAATGTTTCTACTTGTAATGCTTCTTCTACTTCCAATAATAATGATGTTTTCCATGATTGATTGGGACATGCTTCTATTGCTAAGTTGTTCAAAATTCATTTTCTAAATTCTACATAACTGTATGCTGAAACTATACATAATTGCACCGTTTGTCCTCTCGCTAAACAGTCTAGGTTACTTTTCCATGATAGCATTTCTTGTGCTTCTAAACCTTTTGAGTTAATTCGCATAGACTTGCGGGGTTCCTATCGCGTGTCTACTCAAAGTGGTCATCTTTATTTCTTACAATTGTTGATGATCACACACGGATGTCTTGGATCTACTTGTTGAGGCTTAAGAATGATGCCATCTTGTTTCTTAAAAAAATCAGTCTCATACAAAATCAGTTCTTTACTTCTGTAAAGATTGTTCGAAGTGACAATGGCACATATTTTTTTAACTCTGAATGTTCTAGTATTTTCTCTTCTCTTGGTATTTTGCATCAGAGTTCCTGTGTCCATACTTCCCAGCAAAATAGAATTGCTGAAAGAAAGCATAAACACTTACTTGAGGTTGCTAGGGCTTTGAAATTTTATTCTAATATGTCTATAAAATTTTGTAGAGAATGTGTTTCTATTGCTTGTTATATCATTAACAGGCTTCCTACTTCTGTTTTGAGTTGGAAGAGTCCTTTTGAGGTTTTTCGTAATAAACCTCCAGATTTGTCCCACATATGTGTGTTTGGTTGCCTGTGCTATGCAACTCAAGTTCCATTTCATGAAAAATTCTCTCCTCAAGCAGTTCCTTCAATCTTTATGGGGTATTCTCTTACTAAAAAAGGCTATCTTCTTTTCTGTATTGATTCCATGAAATTCTTTGTTAGCAGAGATGTTCATTTTCATGAACATGTTCCTTTTAAATTTTCTCTTTCTAATTCTCCGCTTTCCCCCGAATCTCCTACTACTGATTCTGACTTTTTGGTCCTTACTATTCCTTCTGGTCTTGCTTCTTCACCAGTAGGTAATTTATCTCCCATTTTTTCTTCTCATTCTCATTTATCAGTTTCCAGCTTCAACAAGTAGATCCAGTCTTATTGGTCTTTCTGTTCCTATTGTTTCTGAGTCCAAACCCATTCTTTCTGAGGATGTGTCAGCTGGTCCTTGAAATGTGCAGTCTAGGAGGTCTTCTCGTGTCTCAAAACAACCTTCTTGGTTAAATGACTATGTGCAATCTTACCAATCTTCATTCCTTCTAGATTCCAAGTCAGGTTTGTATCCCATTTCTACTTATATTTCATATAACCATTTTCCTTCTCACACTCGGTCTTTCCTTTCTTCCACCTCTCTATTAGTTGAGCCCAAAACTTACTCTCAGGCCATTCAAAACCCTCTTTGGATTGCAACCATGAAAGAAGAAAATTATGCCCTATAATCAAATAACACCTGGTCCGTGGTTGATCTGCCATCTGGTAAGGTTTCCATTGGGTGTAAATGGGTGTTCAGAATCAAGTTTAAGGCTGATAGGGAGGTTGAGCATTTTAAGGCTCGGCTTGTTGCCAAAGGGTTCACCTAGCAAGAGGGTATTGATTATTCTGACACCTTTTCTCTTGTGGCTAAGTTGGTCACTATTCGCATCATCTTAGCTCTTGCTTCAATGTTCTAGTGGCCCTTGTTTCAAATGGATGTCTATAATGCATTCTTACAAGGGGACTTAGTGGAAGAAGTTTACATGAGTTTACCTGAAGGATTTTGCAGCCAGGGGGAGTCTAAGGTGTATAGGCTGCAAATGCCCTTGTATTGGCTCAAGCAAGCCTCACGATAATGGAATCTGAAACTCACAGATGCTCTGCTTCATGTTGGTTACAGTCAGAGCAAGAGTTGACTATTCAATATTCACCAAAAGGAAAGGTTCAAACATAGTCATAATGTTGATATATGTAGACGACTTATTGATTACTGGCATGATAATTGTTTGATTGGGGAGCTCAAAGAGATTCTAAATAGAAATTTTAGAATGAAGGATCTTGGGGAATTGAAGTTCTTCTTGGGATTAGAGATATTGAGGTCTAATGCTGGAATTGTAGTAAAACAACGCAAATATGCCTTAGAATTTATAGAAGATTCAAGTTTAGGGGGAGATAAACATGCCTTAACTCCACTGGAACAAAATCAGAAGCTCCCCTCTGTTGACTATGATGAAGGTTTGGATAATAATGATGTCAATAATGAGTTATTACCAGAAAAATTAGTTTATCAGAGGCTCATTGGTAGATTGATTTACTTAACACACACTAGGCCATATATCACTTATGATGTCCATCACCTAAGTTAGTTTATACAACAGCCGAAGAAGTCTCATCTTGATGCAACACTTAGGGTGATCAGGTATGTAAAGAAAAATCCAGGCCAAGGGATTTTATTGAGTGCCACAAGTGAATGTAAGTTGGTTGCTTATTGTGATTCAGATTGGGCTTCAGGTCTTATGACAATGAGATCGGTGACTGGTTATTGTATAAAGTTAGGGGAATCTCTGATTTCATGGAAATCAAAGAAGCAAAACACGATAGCTAAATCTTCAGTTGAGGCTAAGTAGCGAAGTATGGCAGTGACAACAGCTGAAATAGTCTGGCTAAGAGGATTGTTGTTAGAATTAGGATCTTTTGAAATGCAACCAGATGAGTTGTTATGTGATAGCAAGGCAGTATTGCAGATCGCGGCTAACCCAGTGTTCCATGAATCGACAAAGTACATCGAGATTGATTGCCACTTTGTCAGGGAGAAAATTTAAGAAAGGGTGATTCGAACTGAGCATGTAAAATCTGAAGAGCAACTAGCGGATGTGATGACTAAGGCACTTGGTACACAACAACATCAATATCTGATCTCCAAATTGGGGTTGAAAGATATTTTCCAACCACCAACTTGAAGGGAAGTGTTGAGTAGTGAATATTGTATCTGTTGTAAATTGGTTGATTAGTTTACTTATTAGTTAGCTGGTTACCTAACAGTTAATTAGTTAGTTAGTTACAAAGGGTTTGCTACATTAGTATAAATAGTTGGTTTGTAAATTAAGAACTTAGTGAAGAATTAATGAAAGATGAAATTCTCTTATTTTCATTCTCTTAAAATTTTTATTTTGATGAAAATTAAATAAAGAAAAAGGAAGTGTGGAGAAAAGAGAACATTACGTGTCAATTACGTCGTAAACGACGATCAATAAGTTGAATGATAATGCAAAAAGATGTCGATTAGTAGGAACAAGAAAAATGATAGATTAGGTTAATTTCATAAATAAAAGAGCCTAAAATGCAAAATCTTAGTGCTGCAACATCACGACGTAAAGAATTACCATCCAAATAACTTAAAAAACTAAAATTTGAAAGTTTGGTGATCGAAATGAATAATTAAATGACCAAAATAAAAACACGCTGAATATAGATGACTAAAAAGGCAGTTCATCCTTTATTACCATATAAGCTCGTATATCACATAAAATGTCATAAAGGGAGGTGCGTGTATCTTAATGCTGCCGTTTAATTCATGGGTGTACTAATGTGTCTGCAGCTAATAGGCTTAGGCTAAAATTCCACTATATATATAAATAATAATTTATAATAAGATAATAACCTTTTGCATCATGTAAATTTTTTAAATTCTACACGTTTTTTTGACCTTTATATGAAATTAAATAGATAAAAAAAAGTATTCTAAAATTTCATGAACGTTACAAAAATAAGATAATTGAAGTTACGTTTCTAAATGAAAGGACAAAACCTCCTTAAAAAAATACTTTAAGATGTATTTTGATAAAAAGTGTATAGTTTATGGGAAATTGTGCCTTTAAACCAAGTCCACTAACTATTACTTTAAGGTGAGTATTTAACATACGACAAGGTATGGTGTGGCTATTATGCAGTATTAACTGAAAATATTATAATTTTTAAAATATGAAACTGAAAATGTTACATTGTTTGATAACATTTTTTGTTGGTGGTAAGTATCGAAACTTAACTTCGAGTATGGATAATTTTATCGCGTCTGATAACATTTTAAATTTTTAGAAGTACCAAAAATGTTATAAAAATATAATATTTTCAGTTTCGTGTTTCAGAGTTTGTAACATTTTCAATTTGTGCCGCACCGTAGCCGTACCGCAACATGCAGGTCAATATTCAAGCGGAACTTTCACTTTTTCTTTTTTAAATAAGTCTCTAAATTTTATTTTAAACATTTTCCGTTATCAATTCAATTTCAAACTGAACTATCATATAATCAAAAAAACTTAATAGAATATAACACATTTCTCAATACTTCAAAATTAATATAACACATTTCCCCTTTTAGTTTCTTCTTCTTCTTCTCTATATCAGGAAGAACCATATACAGATAGAAATAGTCCGCCCCTTAAATGTCTCTTTTGGTGTCTTTATTTAAAAAAAATAGATTTAGGGTTAAGATTTAAGTAATTAGGGGAAGGGTGTACTTTTTAAGATATAGGGTTTATGATATAAAATTTAGAGTTAGGGTGTAGAATTTAATTTGTTAATGTTTTTAGCGTAGCGCGGAAGATTTTTATTCACCATATACTGGATAGCCTTCATGAATCTTATTTTCTTACATCCCTTATTATCTTCACCTCCATTGAAGGCATTGCAGTATTGTTTCTTGGACTATATATAAAACTCCAATAGAAATTGATTACCTGCGAGTTTCCAAATAGAAACATCTTTAATGCCAATATGCCATAGCTCCATATGATGTTGTCTACTATACCTTCAATTTCAACATGCCTGACCTTTGCTCCATGTTACGTCCATCTCCATGTTTATAGGCCCTTCTAAAGATGCTTCCTCGATCGTTCTTTTCACGGCGGCAACCTTCCTCAGATCAATTTTTCTTCTCTAGAAGCTTTCCCTACAATTGAACATTGTCATTTGTTAATGTCAGAATGAGAAAGGCACCTAACAAGGGAAGTGGAGACGCCGAACCAAGATAATTATGACAGATTTAAGCAGTTCACCCCCTATAAGTTTGGGGTGGAGAGTCGTAGACAATACGGTGGTTAGAACAACCAAGAAGACGAGATAGTGAGCGGAGGAGGTCAACCCTCTATATTCTGCATTGTCCAGACATATCATGTTTTGTCTGACCCTGTCCTCTCTCATTGGGACATGAGTATTTATAGTCTCTCAGCATTGTGAGTGATTGTACTACATCAAGCGGTATGACATTCTATGGATGGTTGTGGAAGGATAGACCCAAGTTCCCAATATGTAGGCTTTGTATGCCGGTTAAATTTTTTTTTACTCGGCAAATAAGATTTTATTAGAATAAAATAAAATTTACAATTCTAGGTCTAACTAGTGTGCCTCATTAAAAACCTCTTTAATCTAAAGGGAAAAATAGTACAACACGACTAGGCATTCGCAAGCCACTCAATCACCTAATTTAAAAGACGGTGGATCTTCCTAGAAAATGAGAATCGCCTATGCACTTAAAGTGACGCTACACCTTAGCAATTCAAAACCAGCTACCACCATGCTTTTGAACAAGTCGTACCTAGACTTTCTATGCTTCACTTCAATTTGATATCTCGTCACATGTCAAAACAAGCAATAGCTAACAGCACCTTAAACTAGCACCGAACAAACACAATCGCTTAAAGTGAGAACATCATCGTAATAGTTATGCCATCAACATTATGATATAACACTACACCCTTTGTGATAGCCAACTTCAATTGTATGTAACCTCCTTGACCCGGCCTAGTCGCTAAATCGAACTGAGCAAGCTACATTGGGTTTGCCAAAACAAACCCAGAGAAATTAACTCGAAAAATGTCCATTTTTTCTTTTTTATCATATCTAGATGCAACATTATAACCTAAGGTGTGCATGCTGGCAGAGGGTGAAATATCAACTCAATCGGGCGTCGAATCGACATCCAATTGCACGCAATTGCAATTTACTAAATTGCAATTCTGGACAATTACAAGGACTTAATCTATTTTGAAGTTACCAATCCTTAATTTGTCAGGTTCCATGCTCATATATCAACTCATTTAATTGCATGCATAACAATCAGGGACCAAAACAGAAGAATTTAAAACCTTTAATATCAATAACAACAAACATAACGACCAGGCGTACAAATACGATCTCAAAGTGTACAGATACGCGGGGGCATATCGATACGGTCCCTAGGCGTATTGATACGCGGGTTACAAATCATTTCCCCATAATTTTAGTAGCTCAAAACCGTATCGATACACCTCTACCGTACTGATACGCAGACCAAAATACACTTACCCGTATCGATACACCTCTACCTGTACCGATAAACCTATGCCTGAAATGTCCAATTTTGTTTTTTTTAGTACAATCAAGGGTCCAAACATGCTTTATCAAGCCCCAAACATATACAAAACAATTATAAAGATCAAACCATGTTAAAACATCATAGAAACATGATTAAATCATGGCATTATACTTCAAACGGAAATCTAGAGGCATGCTTCTTAGAAAACAACCAACCACCATACGAAACATAAATCCAAAGCATCAACCAAACATATAGGTCAATTAAAATCCCAAAACAACAATACAAACTTGCTCAAACAAGGAGTTTAGCAAAATCCTCCCAAAACAACAATGAACCCCATTGTCTTTATTACTACTAGTCTAAAGTAAAACCATACTTTCGAATAGTCAAAGTCCTTGGATTTTCCAACCCTTGCTTGCTGCCTCCACACTTTAATTCTCTGCATTGATGGACAAAGAGATCGTAAACACACTAGGCTTAGTGAGGAGTGCTCAAACAATACACCATCAGTGCATTTAAAACCATTTTCTTAAAATACATTGAAATCACCATTTCAATCATCTTACAAAACATCATTATGCCTTGAAAACCATGTACCTAACACTTTCAAAAACCAGCATATTAAACCATATGCAACATGTATCATGGATCAACAACAAATCTCATTTGCTAACCCTCAATTTAAGCCTTCTCATGTATAGCAATCCATATGCAAAGCTTAAAGAGTAAACATGTTTAAACCAACATTATACATCAACAGCCATCGACATGATACATTAACAATTATATTGGCTTTCAAGTGATCAAGAACCAAGTTTCACTTTACAAAATATTACATCGGATACACAGATTCAACCAGTATCCTCTCAACACTTTATGCCATATCAACTGGAATTAAGGTACATTCACAACCCGGGGACACCAACCCTAATTATCGGTTAGATGTATAATCCACTAACGGGAGTTTTCGATACCATATAACCCATCGACCGTTAGGGTACTCGTGGTGGAGTATTCGGTACACATAAACCCCTTAACACCCGAGGCGACTTATTTATAGTGCACTCAATCTTATGGTCAGCCAACTATATCCGATAACATTTTAAACCACATCACTTTCTAATATAATTCATTATTAACCATGTACCTCACTGTTTTTAAATTCATCAATTGAAAACTATTTCCAAAGCAACAAATCATGCTTTAAAACAAGTATCTCACATACTTACATGGATCATTTAGCAAATGCATCCATCATCATTATATGATCAAAAATAGTATTAAACATACTTTAAAATATGCTTAAACAATAGGTATCATGTCATTCAAAACTAGTGCATAAAATCTATTTCATAAAAGCACGACCAATGGAGAAATCTTTTTACACTTACTTCTGAGTTTAAATCATCGTTTCAAGCTAATTTTAAACTCCCAATATAACCTTTAAACCATTTCAAAGTTGAAATCCATGTTCTCACTCATCGACAACGCGAAGCCTCATTCGTCGATGCGAATCACTCCTCCAAAGCTTCCAAAGCGACGCTACGAGCTCGAGGATCAACCTCCCCTAATTTCACCACACAAAAACAGAGGATCAATGCATCAAAATGCATTCACAAACCCAACAAAATCAATCCACAACAATCATCTACAAACTCTAGCCGAAACCTTACCAAAATTACCAAAATTCACATCAAACATCTTCCAACCTTAACCCATCCAACACCTAATGATTTAATCCATTAATTGCCTTCAATTAACATCAAAAAATAACCTAACATCATCTTTATACTTCCGGCATTCATTAAACAACCGAAACTCGCCAAAAACACCACTCTAACAACCTAACAAATTAGAGATCTACATAGCTTTGGGATTCCAATGTTAAAGCCAACTTATTAACATAATAAAATATCAAAATCATGATTATATTCAATTAAGAACTCAGCAAAACAGATCCGAAACGAAAATCACATAATCTCATCAATTAATCCTTGATTTAACCAATTTTTATAATTAAATTATTAAAACTCATTAGTAAACATATGTCAAGAATTAATAACGTAGGAATTTCAGTAAAGAACCATACATTATAGGAGAATGACGGAATTCACCTCTAATGTTGACTTTCCTCCTCAATTGTATTGATTTATATGAGAAAACAAGATTAAAACAATAAGGTTTTGATAGAAATCAATTAAGAACTCTTTTGCAATTAAAAGATTGGAGAAATCAAGAAGTTGCCTAAACATTTTGAAGAAGAAGAAAGTTTTTGGCTGGAGAAAATTTGAGAAAAAATGTTTTAGAGAAAAATTAGTTGCGTGAAATTTGCTTATGAATTAATTATGAAATTAATTCCCCAAAATCTATTTATACTCTTCCCATATCTTTTTAAAATAACCAATTAAGGAGAAAAGTTTGATATTAGACTTTGGGCAAATAGCTCCTTAAAAATTTAAAGTTTTGACCCTTTTATAAAACAGTCACTAAAAACAATTTTACACTCTTTATATTTTGGTCACTTGCCAAAATGTCAACTTTCCAAATTTCATTTTTTATAATTAACTATACCAAAAATATATATTAAATAAAAAATTTAGATATTTTCTCCAAATATTTTCTTACTCAAAAATATTTATTCTGATTTTTAATCCTGAAACCGACTCGAATCTCTAATTCTGATCTACCGGACCGTCTAATCAGCCCGAAAACTCCTAAGCCAAATCCAGAACGTTACACTGTACACTAGCCTCCCAATGCAAGCTCTTAGAATCAAATCCCCAAAACAAAAACAATTATAGCAAACAGAGCTCAACAAGTAAATCTTCACCATAACCACATAAACCACCACGAGTGAGGGAGACGACAAACCGGTGCAAAAACCTATCCGAGTCCAAAATAGCTCAATCCCTCTCTTCAGGTCGAAAAATGCCTTATTTCTAAAAGATTATCCGAGACCCAACATCAAGAACGAATCTTACCACCAGTTCATCCTCAAGAGTTTCCAACAGATCGAGTATACAGTTGCCCCACCGACCATAATCGATCGAAAACAGCAACATAAACTTGTGAATCCATCTATTGCAAACGATTACCATGAAAAACAGGTTAAAGGCCTACAAAGACCACATGCATAAACAACTCCTTAAGATTACTTGCTTTGCTCTTCTTCCTCCAATCGAACCAACTCTTCAACAGGCTCCTCTTCGTTCCCTACTATGATAGACATGCCTAACTTTTTTCCCATTGCAAGAGCTTTGCGCGTGCTAAGCGTAAGATATCAGAATTAGTAGGAGAGGATTCGTCAACTTCAAACATCTTGTTTTCTTTCCCAGCTTGTTTGTTCCTCTTCAAAGTCACTTCAAGCAGATTACAGTTTTCAATAAAAGAATTGAAATTGTTGATACCTGAATGTAGGCTAGAGCATCCTCTTCTTTGGGATCTATTTCTAACTGAGTTTTATTCTCCACCCATGAACCAAAGACTATGGTTGCCCTTTTTGAGAGTTTCAGTTTCATACCAAAGAGGTTTTTGCCCTGACAGATCACAAGGGGAGTAGACGTTGACAAAAGAGCAGCTCGAGCCAACCGCTAACCATTTCCCTCTATTACTATAACATTATCTCTGATTATACTTCCTTCAATTAGGAATTTGCTCCTGTCCCAGATGGATAAGAGTCCCCTATCTCCCGTTGGCTTCTGAAATCCTAAAGTCGAAATCATCCTCATTTCCTGAATAATGTTACTTCGATCTTGTGAATTCTCGAAAATTTTCGAAGTTTAGCCTTTTTAACAACCAAACACATACCCCTGATAACTTCATGGCGCCTGACACCTTGATATGCTTCCAAGATAAAGAAAGGCACCCAATTTTTAGCTTTCCATTCTGATAGATCTTCATTGTCTGAGCAATCTGCTTCTTCAAGGAGGGCAATATCTCGAACTGCTGCTTCTTCAAAACCGTTGATTTGAATACCAAGATTGAGGGCTTTTCTTGCTATTCTAGTCATGGCATCCCATCTTGCTTGCATGTTAGAGTCCGATAGCGATCTTCCTTCAACCCCGGACACTTCCTCTAAGCTTGCCTGCTGCTGCTGCTTCTTTAGAGCACGATCCCTCTTTTTCTTCTCTATGATGGATAAGGCTAAAGAGTCAAATCTTCTTGGTTTGACCGTAAGAGAAGAGGGTTTGGAGTTGGGGTGATCATCAGATCCAGGGTTATCTTTTTGTTCTTTGATTCCCCGGCAACTAAGTTATTATTCAATTTATCAACCTGGTCAGCCCAAAACGAGGAGCCTGTAGGTCTAGAGGCAATTTGTTCACAAGATATATCATCCTCTAAATCCGGGTTAATTGGGGCCATATGGGCTAAGTCATCTTTTTTAAAGCCCATATGTTGTTGGTTCCAAAACGAGGAGCTTGTAGGTCTAGAGGCAATTTGTATATGTAGCATGCCTCTGGTCAACATCAAACCTTCTAAACATCCAAAATATTAGCAAGAGAAGCAAAGTATGGTCAACATCAAACCTTCATCTTCTCTCATCGCTCGTCTTCTTCCCACATAGAATAGTCTGTGGGCTGTAGCGACGTTTTTTTCAAAAATTCCCTTTGAAAAATTACAAGTTCGGCGCTACGGGTTATCTCAATTTTTTTTTTGTAATCTTAGTTTAAAGGGATTTCTTTTGAAAATTTTTTTTCTTTAAAAAATTGATTAAAAACTGGGAGTCGCCACCGGCCTTTTGGATAATGTAGGTCAGACACCACAAAACCATAGATTCATTTTGAAAGGGTTTAGGAGTTGGTTACGTGTGGGGAAGGATTAGCACCCCATCACGCCTGGAAATCGGTACCAAAATATTTGTTGCTTTTAATCGAAGGAAATTGTCAGAATTTGAAAAGAATTTAATTCGGTGACCTTAATTGAAAATTAACCTTAATTGAACGTGCTTTATCAAATTGGTGGGTTCAAATTAATTGGACATTTAATTAATAAGGTTAACGATACATCGGACCATAGATTAAACTGACATCGAATAAGCTCGACTGTCGTGTTAATTTATGGTTCAAATCCCGTAAGTCATCTTTATGCATGATGCAAGCATTTTAAAATATGATGTAGTGATTCGGTTAAGTTTTAATTTTACCTTGAGTCGATAAGGATTAATTCAAATATTTGGTCAACATCCTTTAAGCTCGGACTGTTGTGACACAAATATCGGAATTAATGAATAGCTCTCTTTTTATGATTTAAATTAATTGATAAATAGGGGATGTCAAACAAAGGCATGGAAAATAAGCACACAAGGCCAACCCCAAAACCTAACCTAAAAAGCCCAAATTATTTAAGTACAATTAGTAATCTAACTGTTAATTAGATGATTCTAGTATTTAATCCTAGGTTAATTGCAAGACTAAAACTCTAACAAATTATATTAATTTAATGTTAATCTCAACTTTAGAGTTCATTTTATCCTAAAGATAATTAAAAAATGTTTGATTAATTTAATGAATTTAACATTTATCTCAATGAGGCAAAGACAAATTTAAATTCACTAAATTAATCCGAACCCTAGGTCTAATTACGACTCAAAAAATTAATCTAATTAATTTAAAGACCGTGCCCCGATGAGGCCCAAACCCCCTAAAAGCTAACTTAATTAGATGATTCTAAATTAATTAGATTAACTTTACCTAGTTCTAATATAAAGCTAACTTAATTAATCTAAAACTCAAACTCACTAAAACTCGGTCTAAAAACTAAAAGCTCAAAACCAAAGGCCCAAACCCCCTAAAAGCTAGTAAGCCCAAAAAGAAGCCCAAACTAAACTAAACCCAAATGAAGAACCACATGTAAAAACTATGACCATATACCACATACATTAAAAAAAAGGCCTTATACTATATATACATATATTATAACAACTTATGGTATATATTATAAACACCTTATATTATAAAAACGTATATTACATATAAAATAAACATTATGTTTTACAAAAACTATATTATATACGTATACTATATATGCCATATAGTATATAAAAACACATATTATTTAATGTAAAAACATATATTATAAGTAACACATATTATATGAAAACATAGATTATGTAAAAACCATATGTTATAGATTATGTATTATGAAGAATGTGCAATATATGAAACTAGGCAGATTATATAAACTTATATTATGAAACTATATATTATGTAAAATATATGAGATATAATATATACATTTACATCTTGTAAAGAAAAAGTATTCTATATATTTGAACTTTGTATCATATTTTATACATATATAAACTATACGTATCATTTAAAAACACATGTATATACCTATGTAATTTATATAAAACATACGTATTATACCTTATATTACACATAAAAAGGCTTCATAAATTATATGTATGCCATGTCAACCAAATATTTTACCAACTTTCAAAATTGGACTACTACAAAAAGAAGGGGACAAGAAGATACCCAAAGCCCACAGGTTTGGGCTATACGGTCCGGATTAGGGATTGGGTCGCGAGCGGGGTTCCGGGTGTGAACCGGTTCGTCCAGTTCTGACCGGATAAATGGGGTATACCCCTCTTTATCCCATCTTTATTTCTCCCCTTCCTCAAATCAAAAGCAAAGGGGCTCTCAAAACCCTAATAGAGCCGCCGCTCTCTGCCGCCGTCTTGCCTCGAATCGGCGCGTCAAATCCACCATCGTGAAGCTCTCACACTCTTCTCCGTTTTTTCCGAACGGATTTCACCAAAACGGCCACCAATGTCTCGAAATCAGACCGAAACAACGCAACCTGTAGAGCCCCGATTCATTGTCGTCTACTGTCGGATCGTGGTGAATCTCGGGTATGTCATTCCCCTTGTTGAATGAACCACCTCCACCGCTCGGATTCGCCGTTAGAGTCGTCGGCCACCGGGAAAAGCCAAAAGTCGAGAGGGGTAATCACTTTAAGCGCACCGAGGTCCTCGCCGCCGATCTGGAGATTCTGCCGTTGGATCGTCATGGCTCCGAACTAAGTGGCTCTCCTTACCGGGATGACTCTCTCCACCATCGGATTGCCCGTCGGAGGCCCCAAGCCGCCGAAAATCGCCGGGACTGAGGGTAAAGCTTCCCCTTCCTTTCCTTTTCCCTTTTGATTCGAATAGAGAAAAAACCAGGAGTCTCTTGTTTATTTCATTGATAAGATCCCCCTACTTTCTTTTTGATTCGAAAGAAAGAAAAACTAGAGAATAGGAAATTGAAAATGCTGCCTTTTCTATTGATGTTTGAATATATTCTCTATTGATTGTAAAAATTGCACTTGTTTTGCTGTTTGAATCGAAAAGAAAAAGGAGGAAGTTCTCTGTTCTCTCTATTGATCGTTTTTATAAATCCATTACATTGTTTCGGCTCTTATAGCCAGATATTACAGTGAAAAATATAAAGAAATCTAAAGTTCTATTTGTTGCTGATTTTTTGTTGTAATTCCTTGATTGCCCATGTTTTGTTTGTATTCATCTGACCCTCTGTTTTTTTTTTTTGTTGCTGTGTGAATTGGCTGGTGGAGAGGGGACCAGCTCTGATTGTTTGTTTGTATATGCTGGTGCCTGTGACGGTGATGTAGAAAGAGGAGACTAGCAAAGTCCTTGCTGGTGAGATGGTCGATTGGTGCAAAGAGGTCATTGCTGGTTTGTCTTGCCTGGGTGTATTGCTAGAGTACACCAGGGTGCTGGGGATGTGCTCGGTCAGGGGTGTTGTAAAGGGGCACTTGGGTCTCGGTTGTGGGTTTGGCTGCACAAGGGAATAGAGGCATTAGAATTTTGATCATTTAGAGCTCTAAATGGGCTGAGTGTAATATTAGGTATTTTTTGTTTTTTAAAGATTTTTTGTGTAAATAGATTTTTATTATTTAATTAAAGTGGTATTGGGCTTGTATTATTATAGTTGAGCATGTATATTTTACTTAGTCTCTTTTTCTTATTTAATTTAGTTTGATAGTAATAATATATAATAATAGATAATAGCAAGTAATGATAATGGTAACATATAATATAAATGATAGTAATATATAATAATAAGGTAATAATAATAAGATAACAAGATAAGACAATGTACTATACTAGTAATATTTAAGTTTTATTTTTAAATATAACAATAATATGATAATAAATAGCATACTATGATAGCAAATATGAATGCTTAATTAAAATAGAATTAGTAACTAATTAATTTTTGGTTTTTTTAAGTTTTAATAAAAGGATAAGGTAAACAAAACCCATAACATTATTTAGAAAGTAGTAACACACATATATATAAGCCTGTTATTGTAAAGAACAAAAAATAAAACGGGTCTATCCCAGACAAGATTAGTAATTACACCGGCCTCTAATCACTTTCTAAACATCTTAACCACTTAAATATCATTACTTTTAAATTTACTACATGTTTCAGGTACCGGCTGGGTGTGCGGACTTAATTCATGGACAGGACCTGGTTGGTGTCTGAGTGTCAACGATACCTCAAACACCTCAGGTCAGGTGAATTCAGCCACATCAAACAAGTCACTCAAGCTTGAAAAGCACCCTCAAGCTTTCAACAACACTGTCAATTATTGAACTATGTGATTGTGCTCCTTTGTATTAAATCCGTCCTGTGAAAAGAGCTCAATGGAAGAATCTCCCATAGGTCCTAAAATGAAATTTGGATGGCCAATATATAGTTTATTTTGTGTTCCTACTTATTTTTTAAGTAATGGTTTCGTTGTTGGTGCAACATATAAGAGGACGCGTGATTAAAAATATTTGAACACTCGGTATATTCCAATTTAAATATGATGAGGGGACTGTATAGTCTGAGAATTGTATAAAAGAGTAATTTCTTGTGGAGTATTTTTATTGTTATGAAATAAGTCTATTATTACCGAGTAAATTATCTTTTTTAGTCATCCAACTTTTAAAATGTTTCTGATTTGGTCAGCTAATGATAAAAATTTCTTATATATCTCAATTCAACTATGGTCGGGTGGAGATTGCATATTAAATCGAGACAAGATCAAACATGTAATTTGAGTTTTTTCAACTTAGAAAAAAACTAAACTAAGAAAAAGAAAGAATGGGGAATTAAGTAGGAAATGACAACTAATAGTAGTTGAACAACGGTGCAAAAGGATGTTAGCCAAGGTTAAAAATTACTCCTATTGCCTCATTAAATTTATCATGTGTCTTTTAAAAAGTCAAATATTTTAAACTTTAATTTTAAATATTTTAATTAATTAAATTTTCTAAAATATATATTTTTAAACTACTTAATTGAAAGTTTTTAAAATATATTTTTTATATTTTATTATTAATAAATTTAGAGCAATAAGAAATTAAAATTAAAAAATTGACAAAAAATCAATAAAATTAAAAAAAAAAAATCCAAAATGCAACATTTTGGATTATGAAAGGGAGGCACGTGCATCTTTAACGCTGATGTTCTATAATTCTATTCATGGGTGTACTAATTTGTCTGCAGCTAGTAGGTTTAGGCCAAAAATCCCAACATTAATAGAGTTGTAAACGAAACAAAACAGTTCGTGAACCGTTCAACAGAAAGTTTATTAAACGAATAAATATGAATAAGATTTTTTGTTCGCTTAATTAAATGAACGAACACGAACGGATGACTCATTTGTTCATTTACGTTCGTAAATGTTCGATACTCGGTTCGTTTATGTTCGTTTAAATTTATTTATATATGTAAATTTACATTTATCATTTTTCATGACAAGATTATTATATTAAAAAAATAAATTTATTCACATGTATTTGTTTGTTTAAATTTATTTACATATGTCATTTTGTGTTTGTTCGTTTGTGTTCGTTTACATTCGTTTATCATTTTAACGAACATGAACGAACACGAACAACCTACATTCTTTAACAAACGAACATGAACAAAAAATTATGTTCGTTTAGTTATTCGTGTTTGTTTATTTGTTCGTTTAAAATTAAACGAACGAACATGAACATACCTTCGTTCGTGTTTGTTCAGTTTGTTTACATGCCTAACCATTAATATCGCTTATAGAGTTAAAATTCCACCATTAATATATATATTAAATAATAATTTGTAATGAGATATTAATCTATTTTTTAATATATATATATACAAAGTAAATAAAAAGGTGGGAGGGCATGGCCCCTCCCACTCTCAGATACCTCCGTCCATGATCGTATATTAGTTTAAATAGATGATTGAGATTAATGATATAAAATAAAAAAAAATTTACGAAAAAAAGAAGAAACAAATCATCTCATCCAACGATCCAAAATGATATAAAACTAAATGAATTTTTGTACGATGTAAATGGATCCCTACTCATTGATGATATTTTTTATATAAAATATTAAAATGTTACTAATTAACTATAATCAATATTTATATATATATGGTGTAAGTGGGTCTTACCTATTTATAATATTGATTATTGTAAATGGATCCCAATAACACAAAACGCAAAATATCTTCCCTCATAAGAATAGCCCAAATATAAAAAGCTATTACTACGGTCCATCAGACCCTAATTATATTGAAATCAGCCCAAGCAAAAACACGAATTAACATTACTAGTGGATCAACATCACATTTCGAATTTTATAATCCTAGAAACAATTTTTAGCTACTTCTTGAAGAAAAAAAATTTAAATTTAATATGATTTTTGGACCAAATTAATATGATTTTTTAAAATATTAATATTTTAAAAAGAGAATATTTGATGTACTAACAACAAATTTTATCCACAAGCATATCTATTTAAGTTTTAAAATATAAAATATAAATCTCTAACCTTAAACTACTACATCTCAAACCCTAAATTCTAAACATAAATAACAAATTCAAAACCATAATCCCATAACTAAACTCCTAAATCCTAATGTAGTCTGCTTGTGACTTTTGTTCACTGACGTTATATCAATTTTCTATTTTAAAAGAAATTATAAAATATAAAATTAGATACGAATGAGATAGATTTTTCTAAGGTAAGCTTCCATTTGTACATGGGGTTAGTTTAAATATATAAAAAAAACGTAATTTATGAGAAGAAAATTGAGGAAAATTTAGCACGACCGACACATAACTTGTAAGGGTAATTATTTTATACATTGATAGTAGAAATTAAAAGGTTTTTACGAGTATTTATTTTTAAAGTTTAGATATTTAATCTAAGGTGTAGGATTTATGAGTTTAAGTTTAGGGTTAAAATTTTAGAATTTAGAGTTAAAATTTAAGGTTTATAAGCTAAAACCTAAATTTTTAACTATATTAACCTAAATTATAAACTTTAAACCTTAAACTAAACTCTAAAAACCTAAAATTAAGACGATTGTTAAAATTTTTAATTTCTCACGCCAGTGTATTAAATATAAATCTAACTTATAAATTTTCATAAATACTTACTATAGGGCACACGTTGGTTTATACGATCATCCCGAGCCAACCTGTGCACAATTGCATTAGCCTCGCGGCGAATATGAGCTATAGTATGTGAGGGGAGAGCTTTGGTGTATGGCATTGGCTACATTTTGAGAGTTTTAAAAATCAAGAGCTTTTTAGACATTCTCGTGAGGTTCAGAGATTTTTGGGTATTTTGTGTTTGACACTTTTGTCGAGGATTAGGACCACTGTTCCAAATTTGATATGGAGACCTGAATTACATGTCTGTCTTGGATTTTATATCATCATATACATTACTCGGAGGTCTAAACAAATAACCCTAAACGCAACAAAAGCCTGACATCCTTTACTAAAAAAACATTGCAAATATGAAAAACAAAATTACAATGATTCGGAAATAAGAACGATAATACAACGGAATGGGATAGATGTTATCAACTCTACCATCGTTACATAATTGGCACGTTCCATTTCATAATTTATCTCGTTTTTAGAGGTGTATTCAGGATTTTTATGGGAATAATTTAAAATTTTATGATCTGTTTAAGGGCTATAAAGAAATTTCCCCATTTTAGAGAACCAATGTCATTGTCTGCTCCTCTTGGTTTCACCCTTACCCACTTTATTGTAGACGTGTAATCTTAAATATCATAAACTCTTCAGGGACTTTAGTGAGAAAAAAAGAAATGATATTTGTATTAAAATATTCGAGTTCAATCAACTTTATTTGTAAAGTGTATACGTATTAACAAAAGATTAAGAAGAAGTACGAACATATCACGCATACTACCTTTGTGACTATTCTATGGCTATTAAAAAGCAAATAAGAGAGAGAATTCTACTGAAATGTGTGATATAAATAAAACAAAAGAGTATAAATAAAAACATCAAAAAGATTTGAATTCTTTCTATTCATATAAATAAACGAATGATTCCCGATGCGGTACAATTAAATTGTAGGTTAGTACATCAACATAATTGCAAATTTCAAAACCCTCCCAATGCAAATGGTACGTATAATACTATACATTTGCATGCTTTCGTTCTCAAAACCAAACACGTATCCAATAATGCAATGATCCTCTACTTTGTGTCGGGGCTTTGTTCCACTTAGTTGACTACTAAAGTCTATCTTTCAATGATTCAAGAAAGAAAGAAAATACAAGATCAACCAATATTTTCTAAGATATATTATTAACATGTACATTTCAAAAATTTACCTATAATCATAGGTAATTGTGGCAAACGTTGATTAGCTAAGCTGCTCATCTTTGTTTTCTCATATCCCTTTAGGTCATGAGTTTTAGGCCTATTAGGAGCACCTCCCTTCATTTCCCTGAGGAAGAGCCCTCATTTTCCTCCCCTCTAGGTAGGATTAGGATTATAATTAGAATTTTTCAAAAAAAAATAATATATAAAGCGATGAAATTTTGGGTAAACTACATGTTTAGTCACCCAACTTTTAATATGTTTCTATTTTGATCATTCAACTCTATATTTTAAATTGTGCTCGTTTAAGTCACTTCGGTGTTAAATCTTTTAATGCCACCACCAAAACGTTGTGTGTTGTTTTATTTATGAAATTACCTGAAATTTTAACTTTCTTCTCCCCACCAATGGTATCCTTCTTCGCAAGCGTTTGACTAACGTCATTTGTGGTTTGTAACATAACTAGCAACAAAACGTCCCCCTTTCTTCTTCTATGTATGGTTTTCATCCAAAGATGGAACTCAAATCAAAGCTTCAATCTTATCTTAGTCCGATCTACAATCACCATAGTTTGATCAACTTAGAAGCAATATATATTGTTTTTCTTTTCATTCCTTGAACTTCTCAATGTTTGAATTTGGAAGAAAATGTCGTAGTGCCAGTGAACCAAAGGGGTTCCAGAAATCTGGGTTTGAGAGGAAAGTTTAAGGAGTTTTGGCAAATATTTATGGAAAAAAATTTACACTACGTTAAAGAATTAACGGTTGTGTGGCCTAAACAAACAAAATTTAAAAGTTCAGTAATAAAACCAAAAATGTATAGTTAAGAGACCAAAACAGAAATACGATAAACGTTGGGCGAATAAACATGAACTCCAAATTTAAGTATATATGGGTAAATTAGTTTATAATTAAATTTAAGAATTTTTAGAAAAAGTTTATCTTCCTTTGCTACTACATGCCCTTAGCTAATTGATATATATATGGGTAAATTTGTTTATAATTAATTGTGAAAAGTTCAGTAAACAATCTTTAAAGTTAATAATTAAAATTTCTCAGTTGATATCATTCTTTCTTCCCTAAGTTATGAGTCCATACTCATTAGAAACAAATTTTATTGTTAATAAAATGTGAAAAGTTTGGTTGTAAATTGATGTGACAATTTGATGTGGTTTATTGAGTAGACACTATTTCTAGTACATGGTGTAATTATGCTAAATTCATTTTAACTTTCGGATGATGGGGACGTAATCCGAGTACATTCAATATGGACTGTCATTCATTAAAAAAAACACCCTACTCAATTATTTTTATTAATAAAAAGGCATACCAAAACAATAAGAAAACTTCATAAAGAATTGGAGAATACAATAATACGCTAAAACATAAAAACAGATTTTGGTGTATACTCGGGACTCAAGCAAACACAATAAAAACAACAACTCCTCACATCATGAAAATAAACATCCAAAACTACCGGCTTAAATGCAATCAACACTCACCTTCACCAACGGAATCTACTCACCTAGATAAGATAATTTTAAAAATAAAATCTTTGATGTCGTGTGAGCTAAGGATAGAGTTAAACAGATCCAAGAAAAATGGCCTCGAATCCATGATATGGTATGGGCAGGCACATGTTGTGCTGGTGAGGCACATTTCACTGCTTGATTTGATATAAATTATGAGATACAAATGAATATATTATATGATGGAGATGAAGCAGGGAAGTAATGCTCCTTGCTTATACAAAGACATGAACTGCCTTGATGGGGGCCGGTTGTTAGTGCTTCAATGAGTTGTTTCCCAACTGGAGGTATTTGCTTATCGCCAGATGCACAACTGTTCAATGTTTAGTACTTGAGAAACATGGATTTGATTGAATACTGGTTGCTTTCTTTGCATTCTCCAACTCACCTTTAATCTTCATTGGATACTCACAATTTCTGAGTCTTAACTCGATTAGTATTTCTTAAAAAATGTGAATTTCAATGTGTTTAAGCGTAATTATTTATGATTTATGAGTTTGGAGAGATTATATGAGTAATTCAAGTGTTTTACATTGATGATGCCCAAAATAGTAGACACCATACAAAGGAGGTGGAGAAAAGGACCACGGTGGTTGATACGATTTCAAATGGTTCATCCCAATTGATTTGAGACTAAGATTTGCAGATAATATGGTGGATGGAGAATGAAAGAAGGGTATTACTCTCTTGGTTCAACCTTTAGCCAACCCCTTAATTGTTGATGATGTAGGGTTTTTATAATAGGCAGTGGATTTTGATCGATAGAAGTGTCAGGCCTAGCGTTATGATGATTATTGATGGGTTGTCAGAGTAGATTTCACTTTCAAGCAATAGGTCGAGTTATTGGTTTAAAAAACTTAACAACTGTCATGTCAAATGCGACAACTGAATATAGAGTAGTCAAGAGAATGAGAGCTCTGTAGGCCACAATGCCTTACATGTTGGGTGGTGGACACAATAAAAGCTCTGAAAAACTGCAACGGAACTTACAAATTTCGAGACGAATACTGAATGAAAACTCTTGCGAATTTGGATACTTTATATCCAGATGTATAACATACATAAACTTCAACTTTTTTTAAGCTAGGGATGATTTTGTAAGAATATTTTAAAGCTGAATTCATAATTAAAATATACATAAATACATATTTTATATTTAAATATGATCCAACACAAATAATTTTCGAAAGAGAAAAAAAAAATCAAGCAACATATGGTTATAAGTTTCTTCTTTTTTGACATGGCCACTTGTTTTTAGGGTATTATTCAAACTTGCCATCAAAAGTTTATGAAATGAAGGGCGAAGTTTGCAGGCTTAGGAGTCCCCACCAAGGAAAATGAGAAGACTGAATTAATCTCAATCCATCGCTTGCCTCTAGTTTTCACCTTCAAATATCTCTTTTAAGATTTAGGTACATCTACCTTGTTTGTTAATAGTTATATGACATGATATATTAATATTTGATGTACTAAAAATTAGGGTAAAGTATACAAATGATCACTAAATTATCTTTAAAAATATAAAATGGTCACCGAACTTTTGAAAATTACATAGTAGTCATTAAATTTTAGTTTTTATTACAAAATGGTCACTAAACCGTTAACTGAGAGACGTGGTAGTTACGAAAATTTGTATAATAACATATTTAATCCTCAATATTAATACATTCAATCAATTTAAACATCAATAATGAGGGTCAAGTCAAGAATAAATTGATTAAATGTGCCAATATGGAGAATTAAATGTTATATTATTCAAATTTCTGTAACTGTCAGGTAACACAATTAACGACAGCTAACGGCTCGTGACCATTTTGTAACAAAAACTAAAGTTTAATGTCTATTATATAACATTTAAAAGTTTTAATAACAATTTTGTACTTTTAGAGATAGTTTAGTGATCATTTGTGTATTTTACCCTAAAAATTATCGTTCTATACGTTGTTGGAGATTAAAAAAGTGACATTTTATTAAAAAGGCTTAATGTCAAAATAAGTGCCCAAGTTATAATATTTTCCCTTTTAAGAGCATAAATTATTTTTTGTCCATTTTAAGTGCCAAACTATCGTGTTTTTTCCTTTTAAGTGCTTAAATTATTTTTGCCTCTTTTAGGTACCCAAACTATCATTTTTCCTATTTTTAAGGTCAAACCGAGACATCTACTTTGATCAAAAATAATAGTTTGAGCACCTACTTTGACAAAAAAATAATAGTTTGGGCACTTAAAATGCGCAAAAATATTTTAGGCACCTAAAAGGGAAAAACAGGATAGTTTGGGCACCTAAAATAGACAAAAAAATAGTTTAGACACCTAAAAAGGAAAAATATGATAATTTGGGCACTTATTTTGGTATTAAGCCTATTAACAATCTTTCGCCATTCAATTAACTGATAATGAATAAAATTATACACTATAGATATAGACGGATGCAAGATTTTATGTTAAGTGTGAATTTTTATACTTAGTAAAGTTACGTAAGAATTTAAAAAAATTCAATTGTGCAAGATTAAATCATCAATACAAACTATGAGAAAATTTAAAATTTTCAGAAGGTCAACCGCCTTAATACCCCTCGATATATTCCTGATTATAGTCTATAGATATAGGGCTGTAAACGAACCAAACGTTCAACGAACAGTTCGGCGGGAAATTCATTTATGTTCGTTTATTTATTAAACGAATGAACATGAATAAGATTTTTTGTTCGTTTAATTAAATGAACGAAAACGAACAAGAGGCTTGTTCGTTCATTTATGTTCGTGAATGTTCGGTAATCCGTTCGTTTATGTTCGTTTAAATTTATTCACATATGTCTATTTATATTTATTATTTTCATAATAAAAAGTATTATATTTAAAAAATTTAAAAATATATATTAAAAATATGAAAGAAAAAGAAAAAAATTAAACAAATACTTAATCTAGGAGACTTCAAATTTCTTAAGAAAAAAATAAACAATACTCGATGTTCGTTCGTGTTCGTTTGTGTTCGCTTATTATTTTAACAAACGAACACAAACAAGAAATTATGTTTGATTAGTTATTCATATTCATTCATTTTTTTAGCTAAAATTAAATAAATGAACATAAATATACTCTCGTTCGTGTTCGTTCGATTCGTTTACAAATCTCTTCAGGCTATTTAAATATCACGAGAGCCGTGACTTTTACCCTACTTAGCAGAACGGCAATGTTCCTTCCCTCGGCTTCCCTACAATTAAAGGTACGACGTCGCCTTAGGGTTATATTATTTTTAGGAATACTCCATTAAATTGCTTTACTTAAAGGTCTAATGTCCTTTTTTATAATTATTGGTTCGAATTCAACTTTTTTTTTATTCTCAATACTATGATTTAAAATTCGAACAATATTTAATAAGTTTAATATCTTATCGCACTACCAACTAATAATTGATATATCCCTTTCTTTTGATATTTTCTAAGTTCTTTCTCTGTTATTTTCTAATATTACACTTTTTTATTATATTAGATACCTTTAAAACATTATATCGAGCCTTCAAAAATATTAATATTGTTTCTTCAAAAAAAATATTAATATTGTAGCAACAAGATATCTCCATTAGTCTAGCTAATAACTTTTTTTGGCTTAAAGATACCATAAACCCTTTAATTTATGAAAAAAATTAATTAAATTCATAATTTTTTCACCCAATTGAGTCCTTATATTTTAAAATTTATCAATTCGACTCTTTGACTAACATTAATTGTTAAATTTAACATTTTTTTAATTAATTGGTGCAACGTGTTGTGTCGTGTTGTGTTGCATAACTAATCTGGACCATCAATGCTATCCTTGAATTAACCATTAGTCTAACCATTAACTTAGTTAAATCTCTTTTAAATTTTATAAATATCATTTTCAAAAACAATTGTACAAATTAATTTAACTAAATCAAATTCTTTATGGTCAAACTCAAACACTATGTGATGACTAATTGACAACATGTATAAATATTTTAGAGAAGAAAATATACTTTGAAAATGGGGAAAAAAGGAGAAAAATTCAAACTTGACAAGAATAAATCTCCATCACATGAGTGTTTGAAGCTTTTTGAATCACTTGGAAGACAAACAAGAACAGATAATGCATAAAAAGCCTAATATATTGCAATTATATATTAGTATAAAATATTATTATATAACTTGGAAATGATGATCCTCGCTTTTTGCCCCCCCATTAAGACGTACGTACAAACTAAAAGGTCATATGCTTTAGATTATATCAAGATGCTCACGTAAACCAATATATATATTTATATATATATATATATATATGACTTATATTACAAATAAATATTTAAAGTATATCAATTCTTTTATTTAGATATTTAAATTATTTTTTAACTAAAATAAATATTTAAAGTGTATTTTTAATTAAATTAAATATTTAATGTATATTTTGGTTAAAATAAGTATATAAAAATATTTTTTAATAAAATAGATATTTAAAGTATATTTGTTTTTATCAAAATAGGTACTTAATGCATTTGTTGATTAATGTTGTATGACAACTTTAAGCATCTATTTTAATCCTATAACTAACACTTATTGATTTTAGCTCCTTTATTTTTGTTGAAATTTGTGATTTAATCCCTCTATTTTAATTTGATATGATTGTTTTTTTAAATAATCTAAAAGTGATTATAAGATAATATCTATTTTTAAATATTTTTATTTTTATAATGTTATTAGTATATTTAAAATGATAACATTTTTCTTTTAAATTTTCATTTGGTCGCGTAGTCAAAGTACGTGTAGTCAAAGTACGTGGAAATCCATTAATCATTAACTTCTTTTAAAAAAATATGTTTTCACTTTAATTGTGTCAACTAAATTATGTTAAGTTGAAGGATTAAAACCACAATTAAACCTATTAATTATCTTGACAAAAAATATTAAAAGATTACAATATCAGAAACCCTAATTAAAATGTACGTGGATGCCTACCAAAAAAGTTTAAAAGCCTTAATTATTTCAAAACTCTTTTGCATAACGCAAGCAGATTTGTATCTATAAGTATTGAGTACAGTAGTAACGTTTATTATACTTTTAATAAAAAATTTATAGATTTGATTTTAAAAATTATATTATTGAAACGAACAACTGCAAAATTAAAAGTGTAAATGGACCGAGCTTGAACGAACAAGACTCTGTTCGTGCTCGTTTATTTATTATTAAAGGTTTTTGTGCTCAATTCGTATTTGTTTAAATTTTTAATATTGTATTCGTTTGTTTAGCTTTCACGAACACATTCCTTTATATTCTTGTTTATATGTTCGCCAAAATGATGAAATTACATCACTGGTCCTTGAGCTCTTTAGCTTTACAATTTGAACTCCAAAGTTCACCATGTATTCAATTTAAGCCCTACCTTCATCATTATTTAAAATGTAACAAAATAAAAGAAAAAGGGAACCGGATAAATGAGCTTATAAATGAGCCAATAAACAAGATCATAAACAAGCTTATTCGTGAACATAAAATAATTAAACACACATATATTCGTGTTCCTTTGTTTGTTAAATGAACATAAAATTTTTGTTCATACTCGTTTATTTAGGTTAAAGTCAGTTATTTCGGTTAACAATTTCTTCCTTCTTCTATAAAAGCATGTAAATAAGGTTTGTAAAGTAATCAGATTCATTCTTTGTAAAAATTTCTTCTTCTCAGTCAATAATTTTTTTTATCATCATTTCCCTGGTTGTTATACTCTGCTCATTTACACCCCTATGCAAACCTCAAGGATTTATCTTTATAAATGATAAAACCGACATTAAATGGGAAAAAACATGCACATTTCAATCAATAAAAAGCTAAAGAAGTTGTGCCTTTCAATTAAATCAAAACACTAAATTATATGCAATATATTCAAAAGGATAAGATAAAAAGGGAGTTAAGTTATGCACTTTATTATACATCAAAACAAGATTCAAAGTGGGGTTATAGATATTTTTAGTGTCCCCTTAATAATTGTGACAAGGTTTCAAAGGGTATAAAGTTGAGCTATTTTGCTTGCTTATTAGAAGCGACTTACGATTGGGACAATGTAATGCCCTCTCCATCAGGTGGGCACACATCAACTAGGGGATTAACGTGCCCTAATACAAACATCCACATGTATATATGGTCTCTCCAAGACTTGACACCATTACTTTTTTAGCCTTGTTTGTTTGTGATTCTTGTTTTGATTTGATATGCTTTAGCTCCCTAGCTTCATCTTATTACTGTTTTTGCTTCTTTATTCAACTATTCCGTTGGATTATTCTTTTTATAATGTGTTTGGTCCCGTTGGTCCGTTTGATTTGAATTGGATCAAATTCTGGATAACACATTTTTAAATAATAATGTACACTTTTTTAGTTCGTAGCGTGTTTGAATATTATAAAGTAATTGCGATTATAATAAATTTCAATTTACTAGACATGTTTTGTTGGTAGAGTATAATCACATTTTAGTTCACTATGCCGTGCTTGACATTGCATATTGTAGTTACATGAATGTAGAAAATTCAAGCTTTAAAATAAAAGTATGTAACACATTGGTCAATAATGTATCGGTTTTAAATTAGTATCAAATAATTAAAGTACTGCTTTGATTAAAAAAAATATTGTCTTCCTCAATGATTAGCAACATATATGAAAATAAAGGTGATGAAATTGCAAACCTAATTAATTGTTGGACCAATCATTTATTTCCTTCTTACCAAACATCACATGTTTAATTAGTTTAATTAGCTAACTCGTCAAACAAGTTTTGTAGATAAGAGATAGGTGATTAGAGATAAATTAATGATTTTGTCGTGTAAACTAATTAATAACCGAAGAAATTAGTATATTTTATATTATATAATATTTGCAAATATCAAATTTATACATGAACTTTGATTCAATGTGCAACGTGATACATAAACTTTGACTTAGTGTAACCATGCATACAAAATTTTTACTTTTGTATAATTGTATAATCTGAATTTTTATTTTGATTCAATTATAGACATTTTAAAAAACAGATACATCCATTTATTTTTTATATTGAATTAATATAGATCATGTTTGGTAAACAATTTTTTGAGCTATTAAAGTATTTTTAAAGGTCTAATCAGTCAAATCTATTAATTTAGATGTTTGGTAAATAGATGATTGTAATAGCGGATTGAAGTGGAGCTTTTTCAAAATGAGAAAAAAGAGCTTTTTAGTCATAGGTTTGGATAAAAGACTTGTAAAGACTATTTTTCATTAATAATTATAAAAAATTTCTCTAAATAACATAAATTTGATTAACTAATAAAATTAAAAAAATAATTTCATAAAAAAGAAATTAATATATAAATTAATAAATACATATAAATTTAATAATTAGTAAAATTATATTCAAAATATAATCTTAATAATTTTATAGATAAGAAATTAATATATACAAATAAAATATTTTGTATAATAACACATTTAGTCCCCACGTTTGCAGATTCAAACAATTATTTCCTAATTTGAAGAAAATAAATAAATTTAACCCTCATTGTTTACAAATTATTTTAATTTGATACTATTTTAAATAAAAATAATTTAACCCTAAACCCTTAAACATTAAAGCATAATAAAACTAGCCACGTAAAATGAACAAATTTTAACTAGATTAAACGTGGATTTTGGTTCCAAGATTTCCGATTAGACAAAATAATCAAATTAAATGTGGATTTTTGATTCCACGATTTCTGATTTAAAAAATTAATTAAATTAAATGTTGATTTTAATTTCATGAAATAATGAAAATTATATATGTTTTTGGAGTC
The DNA here is from genome assembly GCA_019671005.1 of Hibiscus mutabilis. Taxonomy (NCBI): domain Eukaryota; kingdom Viridiplantae; phylum Streptophyta; class Magnoliopsida; order Malvales; family Malvaceae; genus Hibiscus; species Hibiscus mutabilis. The sequence continues at coordinate 72,307,132 of CM033714.1, forward strand.
TCTCATTTTTACCTTACCTTTTTATGTTTTTCGTTCTAACTTCACTACCGATTAGATTAAAGGTCTCTAGATCTGCACAAAGTCGCCAAATTCTGTCAAGGACTTTGCCCCATAAACTTTTTTTACTTATCAGGTAAAATTTCAGTGAAATTTAATGTAAAATCGTCTTTATATACCAACTACTCTCATTTTATCGTAATTTTTTATATCTAAAAAAAAAACTTATTTTAAAATCAACATTTAATTTTTATTAAAAAAATGTATCTTAACATGTTTTTACCCACACCCAAACTAAAAATCCATTACATTTCTTTCTCTAACGTTTCCTCAATTTTCATCCTCATTCCTCAGTTTTTACCTACTTTCAGAGAATTCCTCAATTTTCATCCTCATTCCATTCACACCTGCTTATTCTTTTATCATATTTTAATTCTAGTCCTCTTCAAGACATCATATGCTTTTGTTTTCTCATAATATTCTTCCACTTTTTATTTTTTCACTTTAATATGGTTATATGATCAAAATAAAATATTTAATTATCTCTAATTAAAAATAGAGTCAAACTGAAATAATGAGGGTTAAATTTATAATTTCTTTCGAATTAGAACTAAATTGTTTGAATGTACAAACTTAGAGGACTAAATGTGTTATTATATAAAATATTTTAACTGCGACATCACCCTTTTAACGGTTGTTAACAAGTCAGTGGCCAAATTGAAACAAAACTAAAAGTTTAATAGTAACATTAAAATAATTGAAAGTTTAATTATCAAATTGAATAATTGATCAACGTTTAGTGACTAGTTGTGAACTTTATCCTTAAATTAAAGTGAAGGGAAGAATTATTTTAGTAATAAAAGTTTATTTATTTTTTTAATTAAAAAATAAAAAGAAATCTGAAAAAATAATATAAAAATTATTTTTAAGATTTTATTCTAAAAGGGGATATGATACTTTCGGTCCTTAAGATTTCAAAATTAATTAAAACAGTTAATAATACATTACGATACATATAAATAGTAGTACATTGCGGTACATGATATTTACTATAGAATTATTCTGATATTATATCGGTAATTGTAATAATAACTTGTAAAAAATAATCAAATAAAAAAAATCGAACAATCAAATCAAAATTAAATACAACAAAATCAAAGTTTATACCTATAATTACACATTAACATCACATATAAGATTTATATATTATATTTTCATGAACACTTTTTTCTTCTTTTCAATATTTGAAATTAAGTTTGTGCTTAATTTCGGACATGAATATATATTTTAACGAAACTTTTTTCTTCTTAAAAAATTATATATTATATTACATACAAATGTTTATAGTAAACAAAGGAATGTCACAGAAATATAAATTTTTGTCTTAATTAATGAAAATATAAACATTAATTGACAAAATTCATTTATTACTATTTCAGTAATAGAAATGATGAGAAGGTTTGAGTCGGTCAATAACTCAAGATTTTGTTTTAAAATAATTAATTGTAGGCATTGATTTGTCACTTTCAATACTGAGTTGTTTCTTCATTTATTTAATTGGAAGTTGTTAAGAATTAATTCGCAAAAAGTCCCTCAAATTTTGGATCACTCCATAACTCCCATTGAAAAGTCAAAAGGGAAGTGATCCAAGTTCGAGTGATTTCTGAGAACGGTGTGCAGTGCTTTCAAGCTTATAAATGCATTCTCAGCACCGCTAATTCCCAGAGGTCCCCTCACTCTTGTGAATAACGACGGATCCGAATTCGAGTAGTTTTATCCGTCAAATATATATATTTATTAAAAAATTAAAAAAATATATAAATATATATTATCTTATAATTATTTAAGAACAATTAAAAAATCATTCGATTAGACTTCAGTTTATATTTTAAGGTAGGATTATAATGAATACCAAATATATTTATATGAATATAACGAGTTTAATCAATTCAATGTGTAAATAGAATTATAATTATAATTATTGTATTCATATAACTACAACAAGAATCAATTATTATAAAGAACAAACATATTGGTAATCAGAATAAAGGACGAAGCTATTAACGACATGAGAGGAGATTGTGTCTTTAACTTTTTATCTAATGACAATTTAATTTTCGTTAGTTTAAATATATGCCAAATTAAGTCTTGTCTCTCTTAAATTTTAAATTAATACTTATTAGGTAAGCTAATTTGAAGTTAGATGAATTTATTTTCTTATTGTCCAATATCAACTCAGTCCTTAATAAAAAATATATTAAAACATAAGTTAAAATAAATCTAGACAAACTCTACTCATTATAAAACTTGAGACTTAAACTATAATAAAATTTGAAGTAAAAATGCACACATAACTAAGGTCTCATTGGGGATCTCAAATTTGATGCTGGCATGGTTTGTGATGTTACAATCGTGCGTTTTATAGTCGTAAGCTATATCTTTATGATCTTGCTTGGTTGGTGTGCTTTTTATTTTGGGTGTTGTTTTTTTATAGGCGCATTTTTTATATTGTTGTGCTTGTATTCTTTTCTTTTATTTAGGTTTAGAGAGATTTTTAATGAGACACATGATAATATCTTTTTACATGATTTTCTTCTTAATAAAATCATATTTTTACCGATAAAAAATAATCCTACAACAATATTTATCATAGTTGTAAGTCGGAGAATGTTTATAATTTCCAATCAAAGTTAGTGTTGAGATATTTGATTTTGATATAACTTAAATAAAATATTTTTGGACTTAAACTAATTTGCAAAAATATTTCAAAAGTCTATTAACATGAAAAATATGTTTGAAAGGTTTTTAAAAGGTTTTTGACATGTTCAAAATGATTTTAATAGCCAAAGCGTCAAAAACAGGTCAAGTGTATCGATACCACTTGTTAGTATATTGGTAACCAGTCACCCGTATCGATACCCGTTTTACCCGTATCGATACGACCCTTTGTTTTGCCAAAACTCAATTTTTCCAGTAGCCAAAATCAGTATCGTTATGGCTTAGATTGTACCGATACAGAAGGGTCTATGCCGATACGGAAGAACAAGAAACAACAAGCCAACATTCTATGATTGAGAGAAAGTGTTCTTGTAGTTAATTGTCAATTTCTTCATTAGAATACACTTGTGAGCTTAATTGTCATATATGCTCAAATGTTAGGTTTTAGGTGAGTGAGCTTAAAGTTGCAAACATTGTACCTTAGAGGGTTTTCTAGTTTGCTTAAATATTTTCTCTTTGTAAAGGAGGGTTTGCTCAAGCTTTGAGATAAAAAGCTTTGAGTGTGTAAAAGGTTGCCTCTTTAGCTTAGAAAAATGGGAGAAATTCAATAGTGAATTTGGGAAAATCCTTAGTGCGAAGTTAAGGTAGTGGATGTACAGCTTTGTTAGAAGCTCGAACCTCTATAAATCTTCGTGTTCATTTTAATTTCCCATAACTTCCATCTAAATCACCTAAAAACCAATTCACCCCTCTTGTCCACGCGGTTGATCAAACGAGTATCTTAACAATTGGTATTGGAGTTTCGTCTCTTCATCGGATTAACCTCTATAAATCTTTGGCTCTCAACCATTCTACTTTAACCGGACATCATGGCGCAATCCATTGATAGACCATCATTCTTTGACGGGACCAACTACTCATATTGGAAGAATAGGATGATGTACTTCATGAGAGCCAAAGACTACCGTCTTTGGGATATTGTTCTTGATGGTTCGTTCGTGCCACAAAGAAGAAATGGGGAATGGAGTGCGGATGATCACAAGAAGATGGAGCTAAACGCGAAAACATTAGACATTCTCCTTTATGCACTTTGCCCGGAAGAGTACGCCAAAGTTTCTTCTTGTGAAGATGCCAATGAAGTATGATACAAGCTTAAAGTCACATATAAGGGTACAAACGATGTCAAGGAAACCAAAATTGGTCTTCTCAACCTTGAGTATGAGAACTTCAAGGTGGAACTGGATGAAGACATCACAAGATGTTCGATAGATTCTCACCAATGGACTTAAAGGCTATAGAGAAATCATTCCAGAAGACAAGCTTGTTCGAAAGCTTATCTACTCTCTTCCCGAGTTATGAGACTCAAAAAAGACGCCATCATCGGAGCCAATGATATTAAGACCTTAAAGCTTGATGCTCTCATGGGGTCGCTTCTCACTAATGAAATAGTGAAGAAATAAGAGAAGAGGAAAAGAAAAAGAAGGAATAGAAGAAGATGGGAAAGAAAAAGATAATCGAGCAAAACATTGACGTGAATGTTGTTGCTATCAAATCATCCACAAGCCATCAAGAAGATTCTAGTGGAGAGGACAATGAAGAAGAAGAGCTGACCAAGCTCTTCAAGAAATTCACCCGATTCTTAAAGTCCCACAAAGAATAATCAAGGCATGAATCAAGAATGAAGAGATCAAGCCATACAAAGAAGACATATGTGACTACATGGAGTGATGATGAGGGCTCTACCGAAAACGAGGTAGCCCACCTATGTTTTATGGCCATCGAAGAAGATTCAAGGGTAACTTCTAATTCATCTGCTTCATGTTCATATTATTTTGATGAATTACAAGATGCTTACAACGATTTGGTTTTAGAGTTTAAAAATTACATTTTGAAAAATAAGAAAATGGTTTCAAATTTGAAAATTCAAAATGATTTGATTTCTAAAACCAAGAATGAATTTGAAGCAAAACTTATTGAGTTTGAACAAAAAAATGTTGATTTACTAAATTTGCTTCAAAAGGTTCATGAAGATCATCAAAATGAGTTAGATGATATTAAAAAGGAAAAAGTTTTGATTTACAAAGTTGTTCAAAAATGTGAATTTGGAGAATGCTCCAAATCTAATTTTGTAAAATCAAACTTTTATCAAAGATAATCTAGTTCCTCTAGATTTTTCAAAGGTAAAATTGTTAAGGACATTTGGGTCCCTAAGGGACTAATTTGTTCAAAGAAAAGGAAGACATTGAAAAATGGATTCCTAAGGGAACAAAGATTTTTGGGACTAACTCTATTGGATACAAAGCAATTTGGATACCAAAAATTACTTGATTGTCTTTTGTAGGTGTGCTTGAACCATTGATGACCAAAGTCAAATCTTAGAAGCTCATGACACACAAAGGAGGAATGACACTTGAAGAATGAAGGCTTCACATCCTACCTTGTTTCAAGTGGTACATTTATTTTTCATGTAATTTGCTTGATCACATGATATCCATGTCTAATTTTTGTTGTTGATCTAAGCATGTTTGTATGACTCCATGTTGTGCACAATTGCATATAGTTAAGGAGTCTCATATTGCACGTGTTATATGTTTTTGGTCTTGTATGCTCATATCTATATTTTTGGCCTTAAACTTGTAATGGTTGGTTGATTTTGGTGAAATCATGCTTTCCATGTGTTAAGTGTTATGTTTTGAGAAGCATGTGTAGAAAAATGTGCATAATGTATATCTAGGACTTAATAGAGCCTTTGTAACACCCCAAAACCCAATCTAGTCAGAATTGGGTTCCAATGATCGGAAACCTCACATAGAAAAGCCTAAATGTTGTATTGTTATTGATTATATGGATTAGTTTCATCGATAATGGACCTTAATTGAGTCTAATGTTCAGTAGGGACCTTATTGGAATATTTAAATTATGAAAATTAGCTAGGCGTATCGATACAGTAGGACATGTATCGGTACAGTCCAACTGTTTCCTAATTAACTTACCAAACTTAGCCAACCGTATCGATACGGTTAGAGGTGTATCAGTACGAGTCTTTGTCAAAATCTGTTTTGATGACCAAATTGAAAGAATTGGGAGTTTGGGGCTGAGTCACCTCTTTGGCTGTCATCCTACGTGATGTTAAACATGTTTTAATCCTAAAAGATGACACCTTGATAATTGTCATCCAATTTTGGGAAAATGGAAATTCATAGTTTAAGCTTTCCTTAGCCTAAGGGAAAGCTTCTCATTGGTTCTTGATGAGGTGGGGAAATGATTGGAGATTAGAGTTTCTTAAAATGAATAAAAGAAAAGCTCTTTCTTTGCCTTTCTTTCATCGTAACCAAATCCCACCCTTTGTCTTGGAAATAAGCACACACCTCCATTGTTGTCTTCTCCACCAAGCTCAAGCACACACCTCTTTATTTGGACCCCTAAAACTTAAGATTTCTTTATTTCAAGAGTTTTATTGTATAGTCATCGGTTGGGTAAGTAAAAGCCCTAAATCTATTGTTGATTCTATTGATTATTGAATGTCCAATTTCAAGTTATAATTCTCAAGTCAAACCTTTGTTTCTCAAATTTCAATATATGAATCTATTCCATAGCTAATAGCTATTCTAAGCTTAAAAAATGAATATCGATATTGTTATATTAATTGTAACAATTTCCTATTGATCTTCCCTAGCTCAAGAGTTGGAGGAAGCTAATCCATCATCTCCAACAAATGTTAGGAAAAAGGGAATTACGATCCGAAAGTCGTAGGAGCTTCAGAATTCAAGGTGAGTGTAGTTGGAGTCCCGAGATTAGGTTAGGTGTCTTTCCCTATTCCATTGTTATTGTATATAACGTTGCTAATATTGTTGCTAAGGGATTTCACAGCGAACCACTTAGTTGGTGTCATTGGTAAGCATCGGTAAATATAGTATTGAGTATCGGATATCAGTATTGTCATAGCCATTGTTATTGATCATCGATATTAGTTTCATCATCGTTATTGTCGTTGAAGTAGAGAATACATTGAACATTGGTCATTGAGTATTGAATATCGTTTATTGAGCAAGGCGTTGGGTCATTGAGTATTGAATATCGTTTATTGCAAATCATAATTGAAGCATTGAAGTATTGATGTTGAACGTTACTGTTGATTTATTGCTATGACTATCATTGTTATTGAGTTATCGTATTGAATCATTGTTATTGGGATAATGCTAATGATCTATTCATTGAATTAAAACATTGAATCATTGTACCGAATCATTGATATTGAAATATTGTACTCATTGTCATCGAAGCACGGTAAATGAAGTATTAATCATTGTTATTGTTATTGTTATTGAGATCATTGATCATTGTCATTGATATTGTTATTGCTATTGAATATCGTTACGGAATCATTGAATCATTGCCTCATCGAATTATTGACAAAGACTATTAGAGCTAAGGCTCATCCTTGACATAAGAGATGCTTAATATGAAAGTCCTTGGACACCTTGGCATGATACTTGATATATGCATTGGGACTATGGTCTATGAGCTACGGCTCAAGGGTGATGACCCTAGGCGAGGCGGAGGTTCGGTTGAAGAGAGTAATGGCACTAGAAGCATTGAATTATTGATATCGTATTGATACAAGCCATTGCTTTGTGCTTTGAGCTTGCTTTACATCGAATCATTGTTATCCATGTCCAAAGGTGATCCAAGGCAAACCAAATTTAAAGACAAGAGAGATCTTTGATAAGACTATTGTAAGAATAATCATGAAAATGAAATTATGACATTGATTATTGATCGTAAATGGCTACCGATAATACACCGCATTTTTATAGTTATGATTATGGAATTATTGTAATTGGATATGATCATTGCATCGTTAGTATTAATTCATTGCCATGCTATTGTATATACGTGTTTTGGAGATTATTGAATATTGCTATTGACTATTGATGTGGAGCATTGCCGTTGACTGTTATTGCTATGTTGGTCATCGATGCTATGTTACTTGTTGAGCATGATAAATATGTCATTGAAGTATGTTAAGTTGCATACTATGCTCACTCATCGTTTATGACTACTTCACTTAGACTATATAAGTCTAATGCACCATCTTCTGCATTTTAGGTTAAGAAAGTATATCGAATCGAGATCGGAGCCAGTTGGAGTTCGGCAAGTCACCACAAGTTTAAAATAATGTGTTTTGTCCTTTTGAACTCCTAGAATGATGGCAAAGTAGTCAAACTAGTTAATTATGACCATTTTGATATGTGTGTATTGTCTATGTTGTATATTGACCTTAGAGTGTCTAAATGGTATGCTAGTATTGGCTTAAAATGACCTAATATGCATATCCGACCTTAAAAGGTGAAATCATAGTAAATGGATTCATATTGACATGAGATTTGGCATGCTAGTAGATTAAATGGATATAAACTTGTTGTTAAAGTTTCATTGTATTTGGACATCGTTTGGAAGGCCAAATCGAATAAAAACTAGTTAAAATCTGTCATTACAAGACAGGCGTATCGATACGGGTCAAGCTGTATTGATACGGCCTTGCATAATTGGACTTGGTAAAACAGAGAGTATCGATACACAAAAGGGGGTGTATCGATACAGACTTGAGCATTAAGGCCTGGGAAATAAATTGTATTAATATGGCCTTAGGGTGTATCGAAAAGGGTCAAACTTGGTCAACGCGTATCGGTATAGGTTTATCTGTATCGATACGGGGTTAGTTAATTTTGTTAAAAGGTATTGAACACAGTTTTAAATAGTTTACAGAATGGTCACTGAATATTGTATGGTCTAATAGGATGAGTAAATGTTATCGGAAAGACATGAAAATTTAAGAGTGTATTGTTATTGCATTGAATTTCAATGTGGAATTGTTAATTATAGAAAAGGACCCCCTAAATTATCAGATTTATAGTTTAGTCCCTAAAACTCGTAAAAGTTAAAAATTGGTCCTAATTGATTAGTCATTGTTTTAAATAAGATTAATTTGAGCTAATATTGATATTGGGTAATGTTTGAAAGGTATAATATTGATTAAGTGTCAACCATTGTTGAAAATTTTATCGCATCGATCACCGTATCGTTCACTAGTAGCATTCTCCGACCCGATTTTCTATCAGGCCAGGTGGGGGTGTTACAACCTTTGTATGAACTTAAAATTAGGTTGTAAGGCCTTTTAAGTTGTTTTTGCTGTTGTTTTTGACCAGTTTCGTGCCTTCGGTACTAGTACTACTCATATTGTACTGATACAACCATTAACCAATATCGATACGGCTACCACCGTACAGGATGCACAGTTAAAAAGAGAATGTTTTGACATTTTTTCCATGCCTTGTATGCTTAATTATTATATCTTGATATATGGCATGTTTATTTGTTTTATTATTTGAAATTCAATACTTTTCTCTTGAATTGTTGGACTAACATTTTACTTGATGCTTGATTAAGGGGGAGCCACTTTTTGAATTCTTCATTGTTAAAATCTTTGATCTTTTCTCCATTGTTTTGAACTTAATGTGATTTCAAATTTAATTTTGAAATTATTTTTGATATAACAAAAAGGGGGAGATGTGTTTGAAAAATTAAATTTTCAAAAGAAAAAAGGGGAGCTTTAAATATTTTAAAAAATATTCTATTTTTCTAAAAATATGTTTCTATGGGGAGTTTTTACAAAAATAATTTTTAAGTGGTTTCGTTATATCAAAAAGGTGGAGATTGTTGAGATATTTGATTTTTATATAACTTAAATGAAAAATGTTTTTGGACTTAAACTAATTTGCAAAAATATTTCAAAAGTCCATGAACATGAAAAATATGTTTGAAAGGTTTTCAAAGGGTTTTTGACATGTTCAAAATGTTTTTAATAGCCAAAGTGTCAAAAACAGGCCAGATGTATCGATACCCCTTGTTAGTGTATCGATACCCAGCCACCCGTATCGATACCCGTTTTACATGTATCGATACGCCCCTTTGTTTTGCCAAAACTCAATTTTCTAGTATCCAAAATTGATATTGATACGGCTTAGACTGTACCAATATGGAAGGGTTCGTACCGATACATATGTATCGTGTATTGATACCTATTGTAAAATTTCCCAACGACTTTTTCTATTTTGAGGCAGGTATTGATACCCGAAACCCGTGTACCGATATACCCTGCACCATAATGCATTTATTGTTGGAATTAAAGTCTCCAATGGCTCCAAACATCCCCAACGGCTAGTAACAATCAAGAACTCATTAGAGGACTTAAAAGAGACCTTCAAGCATCCATGCAACAACAAGAAACAATGAGCTAACATTCAATGATAGAAAAATTGTTCTAGTGCTTTAATTTGTCAATTTTATTTGTAGAACACACTTTTGAGCTTAATTGTTATACATGCTCAAGTGTTAGGTTTTGGGTGAGTATGCTTAAAATTGCAAACAGCATACCTTGTGAGGTTTTGCTAGTTTGCATTGTATTTCTCTTCGTAAAAAAAGGTTTGCTCAAGCTTTGGGATAAAAAGCTTTGAGTGTGTAAGGGTTGCCTCCTTAGCTTAGAAAAAAGGGAAAAAATTCAATGGTGAATTTGAGAAAATCCTTAGTGGGAAGCTAAGGTAGTGGATGCAGAGCTTGGTTAAAAGTTTGAACCTCTATAAATCATCGTGTTCATTTTTAATTTCCATTGTTTCCACACCAATCACTCAAAAACCAATTCACCCCCACTCTTGGCCAGACGGTTGATTGAAGGAGCATCCTAACAGTTAGTATCCTAGTTGACTTATAATGAAGTTTTCTCGAACATGAGTCAGCAATGTGAACTTGTAATGGATTCATATAAGGTTTAAGTGGTAAATAAGTGCTCAAACTCTACTCTTTTTCCTAGGTAAATTTCCAAAGTATTTTCCGGGCCAAATAGGTGCCTAACGTTTTCAATGTTTCTATTTAGGTACGTTGTCGTTAACATCAATTAAAAAAATTTCGTTAGTTAATAAAAACATGACATGTGGGAATGTTAAACATTTTCCGAATTTTATTTTTTAAAAAAATCAAAATTCTTAAAATATTTTAAAATTTTTAAATAATCTCAAAATAGTCCATAAATTCCTAAACCCTCAAATTCGGCCACTCCCATCAGCATTGGTCGCATTTCCAGCGATAGAATGAAGCGCCCTCCCCTCGCCAATTGATCCACACATCGTTCATCATCCGTTATACCGCATTTCTCCGCAAATCATTCGAATGAACTATTCAACAATTTCGATGTTTCGCACATTATTGGTCAATTTTCGGCGATGAGGTGGTGGGGTACATGGTCGTGATGGTCCGATGATGGATGTGATGGACGACGACGTGGCAATCGGCAACGAAATCAGTTCACATCAGGATTTGGGTTTTTTGGTGTTAGGGATTCCAAAATTTGGGGCTATTTTGTGAAATTTAGGGTTATTTTATTTTATTAATTTTTATTTATTTTAAATATAATTTTGAAATTTTAGTTGACATGTGTCAGATAACAGAAGCTATCGGTGAAAATTAATGGACAGTAACAACGGTGCACCTATTTGAGTAACGTTAAAAGCGTTAGACACCTATTTGACCCAAAATAAAATTTAGCATCTATCTGAAAAAAGGATATAATTTAGGCTTTTATTTGTCACTTAAGCCTTCATATAATGTTGTTTTCTTTGTATAACTATTTGTATATGATTTATTGATCGATTAATCTAAATCAAGTATTAAAGAGATTTATTATAAGAGATGACTCTTCTAATCTATTTTTTTATTCATAATGTTAGAATTCGAATTCATAACCTTACTTAAAAGATCTAACTTCTTATTTCATTAGACTAATTAATTATAGACAATGAAGAGTTTTAATATAGGACAAGTGCGGATGATGTATCTTAACACTAAGGCCGATCTAGAGAGATTGTGCTCATTTTTTTTATAACAAATATGGGTTTCCAAGCACCTCAACTATGCCGGTGTTGTATCAATTTATGGTGAAATAATATTTGAGTGTTAACTTCGGTTACATTAATAATATGACATATTAATAAAAAGAATTAATTTTTAATTTGATCGATAAGTTGCTGTTAAAACATCGGTTTGATTTTTTAAAATAAATTTAGATTTGGAGAATTAAATGAAACATACGGACCAAGTTCAGAGGTCGAAAAATGAGATAAATGGCTTGAATGAACACCAAGCTCTGCCGCCAATTCAGAGATTACTGCCATGAAAGACATAGTGAAATAGAACACCAAATTTGTAGAAGAAGTTGTCTTGGGTCAAGTCTACGTGCAAACGTTACAAGTCTAATACTATGTAGACTAAGACATCCTCAGGTGTAAACCGACAGTGATGCAGTTTTTGAGCTCGAAGTCTTCGCAAGAATGTTTCAACTTCCCACGTGGCGATCAAGGTTAGTGAATATAAATCACGAGCTGAGATTGAGCTCAAATATAAGCTTCATGTATTTTCCAAATAGCTAGCAATCACGAGCATGAGATAGAGATGGTCATGCTCGGACCGGACTGAAAAAACAACCTTATAAAATTAGGTCGGATCAAAACTCGTCGAATCCCATTCATTTTGACCATCACTAGTACGAGGTCCCCGAACCACTACCAACCTTCAAAGACTTGGCTATTTTTAGAACATTGACCCCTCGATATAGAAAAAAAACATATATTGGTCAGAGCCTGAGCAAACAGTCAGACTATAAGATCTGATCAAAATAAGCTGAATGGGTGTATAAAAGTTCCGGATTTTGTCCTTCCGGTGAATATATCGATGAAGAAAAGGCCGGGGGGCAGAGATGAGCATTTTGGTACCGGGGTTGATAGGAAGAACTTTGATTAATTAAACTGATATATTATTAGTTATAATGTAAGGGATAAATTAGAAACTGATTTTTTGTTCATGTGTTATATTATTAATTTAACGAAATCCAGCAATCAAACAATTATTCTATAATGAATCGATAATATTTAAGTATTAACAACGATAAAGTAAGTTTTAAAATTTGAATTTAGCTTAATTAATATGTTGCATGTATAATATACATGTGAGATCGAACATTCTTAAATATTTAATATTTTTTATTTATAGGTGGAGAATATGGATGGTCATTTGACTCATTTTTTTGAAAGTTCGGTATCGGGTTGAATTTTCTTTTTGTAGAAAATAAGGTCGGGTTGGATTTTGTAGAAGATAAGATCATGTTGAGTTTTAGTTTAGAGTGAAAATATCCTACCTGACCTGATATAATAGTATATTTTTATTTTAAATATACATGAATAATTATTATAATACTTTTATTTTGTCGAATAAAAATAAAATAATTATTATAATTCATTATATTTATATATATTTTCAATTATTTCCTTATTTTACTGTATAAAAATAATTTTTTTTATTTGTATAAGGTTTTTACCTTAATATTTAGGTGGAGTGAAATATCATCAAACTCAAATCTTGACAGATTCAAATACAGACTTCAAATTTCAAGTTAAATATTTGTCAATTGAAAATCTGACCCGATTGAATCGACTCTAACCAACTCATAGCTATCCATAATGGAGAGAAGTCTGTCTAATAGAAAGTATACACATTATATTAAACTGTTTTCTTAAAAAATAAAATTTGAGAGATGACTTATACCTACCGTAGATTTACCTGAACTTATTTTTCATACCGATATCTCCCGTCCCGATAAAAAGCTCTTCTCCACTTAATTACAAATCTGCCACTACCTTTTTGGAAAATTTAAAAACTATTTTCTTAATAAAACAATATTATATTATATAAAAGGTAAAATATTAATACACATGTTGTGTAAAATTAATTTACATAAGCATATATATTTACACTATAAAAATTCAAATCCTAAATTTCTATTCCTAACCCTAAAAAATTAAACCTTACACTCTAAACCCTAAATTTTAAACACTAACCTTAAATTTTAAACTAAAACTCTAATCTCTAAAATTAAAAGGCACATGTAAACTAAAGTTTACACTGACTATATATTAAATTTTTTTACTTATATAAATAGGTTCTTTATTTTTTTTTCCTTTATGGATCTCTCAGTTTCAGAGCTCAAAACACAAAGCTTAAATTCTCAATTAAGCTGTATCGACCACCAAGAAGAAAAATCTCTTCTCTGAACCCTAAAACCAAATTTTCTACATATCTTTGTAATGGTTTTTTCATTTGATTTTCAAGTTAATAATTGATATTTTGATTTGTTTGTTATAACCGTTTTTGTTTGTTGATTCAGTTGTGATCGAGATCGGAGGAAGGAAAAAAACAATGCGGATGAAGGAAATGCATCCGCTCTGTTGTATATCGTTGGAGAGTCCCGGCATCGGCGACCAGTCACCGGAGATTTCGTTGACTCGGGCTCGGAGCATGCCGGCGGAGGCTTTCTCCGGATCTGAAACGGTCAATGCGGCGAGGTTGACGACGGGAGGATCCGAAGGTACTGTCGCTGGAATTCTCTACAAGTGGACTAATTATGGGAAAGGATGGAGATCCAGGTGGTTTTTGCTTCGTAATGGAATGCTGTCTTACTCGAAGATTCGCCGGCCGGAGACTCTGAACATCCCCTCTCCCTATGACGTTAGATGGATCGGTGATATCTCGACCAATCGGCTTTCGAGGATCGACAGTTGTAGCGGTAGACGGAGGAACCAGAAAACCGTTGGCATTGTTCATTTGAAGGTATACATATCAGAAAATTCAAAATCTAATTTCAAAAGTTCCATCCAAACTAAAAAGAAAAAGAAAATTGAGCAGACAGATGATCGGATCCATTTTGGCGGTTATGTAATTTTTTCTAGAAATAATTCCTAATGTAGTTCGATGCAAAAAATGAAACGGGTGTCGTTTTACACTAATTTTCCTGAAACTTTTCATCTGAAAAACAAAATAAGTCTTCAGTGAAAAACAGGCATTGATATCTGAGCTAAAGCAACGAAAAGGGGAAAATAGAAGTGCAAGAACCGCAAGTTTCTTGCATTATTCGGTATGTAATATACTGTTTGATCTATAAAAGGGATCTTAAATCTATAGACTTCCATTTTCTCTCTCCTTATTTTTGAGTATCGCTTTTCTGATATTCAATTTCCATGTTTAACTTTGGGGGGAAATAGGAAAAAATAGGAAAATATATTGTAATATAATCTTTACTCTTTTTAACTGGTTGTTTGTGTATAGTGGGTCACATCAGCAGGTGGGCTTGGAGGGCTGTGATAGCGTATGCTTTAGATCTAGGAATTAAGCTCTGGTCAGTCACATCATCGTTTAAATTGGTATTCAATAGATGGTTGAAGGTTTTTAAAGCCATCAACGTCGATTCAAACCACTTGAAGTGTGATGTTTTTTCCTCTTCCCCAACCCTTTCTTTCTTTTGCTTTTGATCTTTCTCCCCTTCTCTTCCTTTAGCTCCTCACGTTTTATAATAGATTCCCTTTGCTTTCCAGCTGATGTAGTTTTGACCTTTTGGGGTCTCAAATACGTCCCCCCCCCCCCCTAAGGTGACAGTGAAAGAAATTACGAGACTTCAAATGATTCTCATTGAAATCAAATTTACATTACCAGAGACCATGTACAAGTAAAAATGAGGATAATGAGGTGTGTTTCTCTGAAATGTCGATTTGGGTTTTGTTTATAGTCGTCCTTTGTTTGAGTTTTGTATTATTTGTCTTGTAATAGAGAGGTAACTTCTTTTTCTTTATTATTTTTTACGTGTTTCTTCTCTAGTTTGTAAGCATTGAAATAAACAAGGACAAAGTGGGGTGCCTGAGGCTAGTTGGTTGGCTTTCCTCGTTAAGATTGTATAGAATTTTTCGTTGAGCACTGTTTAGAAACCCGTGAAACTGAAAGGATGTAATAGTATTTCTTTCCCTTATTGTTTTGAAGTATATTTTCTCCAATGCAAAAGTAGATCCAAATGGTGATTCATCATCTTTGTTTGATGTCCCTTGACAGTTGTAAGGCTTAAGAGGTAGAAATTAGCATCGGCTTCTGTGATCAACTTTTTAGTTTTGTTTTTGTTTCATGTGGTGTTATTATTTTATTTGTTGCTAAAACAATTTGCTCCTGTTAGAGACTTAAAAAGTCGGGTTATTTTGTGCAATCATCTGGGGTTTGATGGCAAATGCGGTTTGGCTCCTGCTGAGGTTACAGCTTCACAGATATTTGTTTTTCTGCAGGCGGTTTTAGAAACTTTTCAGCAATAATGCTACCTCAGCGAGTGGCCCAAGGCTTAAATTTTGAACCTTTCAACTTACATCATCATGCATTGATAGCATTATTCCTTTTTATTCTTGGAAAACGACTTTAATAATATGTATCATTCATGCATTTCTTCTGTGAATTTATTTGATGTGATCAAGAAATGAGGCATTAAAGATTTTGGTGGTCTATGTAATTATATTATACCACAGTAACGGAACTCTTGCATTACTCATGGTGGGGTTATTTGAATTCTTGTAGCAGATTTCATCATTCCGGGAGAGCAAATCTGATGATAGACGGTTTTACATTTTTACTGCTACAAAGACCCTTCATTTGAGAACTGATTCAAAGAGAGATCGGGTTGCTTGGATACAAGCTTTGGTATCAACCAGGAGCATCCTTCCGCTGAGACCATTAAACGATAATCTCTCCCTTGTACCCTGTGATTTGTCTATATCGACTGATAGGCTCAAGAAACGTTTGCATGAGGAGGGAATCAGTGATAACCTTGTGAAGGATTGTGAGCAGATTATGCTTTCAGAGTTCTCGGAGATACAAGGGCAACTTAAAGTTCTTTATAAAGAAAGATCTAATTTGCTGGACACATTAAGGCAATTGGAGGTAGTGCGAGCTTAGTAATTTGTATGCGTCTTTGAATGAAAATGCTTGATCTTTAGTTATTCACACCTTTTAATAATTTGGAATCTGAGTAGTCTGGTGAGCTAAATTAAATTTCTTCCTTTCTGAATTAGAGTGAAGATCAACTAGTTAGACTTGGATGAGTATCAAGTTCCACTTAATGAAGTTAAATAATAAAGTGTATTTTTTTAATCCTATGGTGTATTGTACTAAGAGGGTGTCAAGCCTCTGGCAGGCTCAGGTTGGTAATTAGCCCAACTGGTGGAGCCTTGAATTCAAAGTGAATAATATTTACTTCATGGGATGAACAGCTACTGTTCAGAAATGAGAGTATAGAGGCTTAGTAAAATTAATATCAATAATCTTTATATGTAATATGATGAAAACTATCCTTGATTGTTTTGATGGCAAGTGGAAATGAATAACAAAGCTTTTGGTCAATAGTAAAACAAATGTATTCTGTTATTTGATGCATTAGAGCTTATGGGTTTTTTTTTTTGAGCAAGAGCTTATGGGTTTTCTATAGGCTATACAAGTGGTGATTGCTAATGGAGGGTAATTAGTGTAGTGATAAATTAAAAATGGTTCTGTGTTTGCAATTGTTTCTCATTGTCGAATGTTTTACTGAAACTTTGGCAGTATAATTTAATAATTTTTTATGTTATAAGCTTTATTGAGTTTTCCATTTTTTCTAATCCACATTTTTCTCATGTGGTATCCTTTTTTACTTGTATTATTGGTTTATTGCATTTTGTAACATCATAGTAATATATTTCAGTTGCACTTTTAACCTTCCTTTTGGTAACGATTATGGTAACTTACATTAAATCCTTATTGACAATGTAAACCCTAGTTGATCAATAAAACTCTAATAATAGTATGGCTAAACTGTGTGTTTTAATTATATCATCTTTTAAAATGCCGTCTTATTGTTGGTTTTAGTAATCTCATCTTCTAAATTGTTGATTCTTTTATGAAATTGCATGATACCACATTAATTCGTAACTGACTTATCCTATGCATTATTATTGCTAAGCTATATTGTTTATGGTGAACTGATTTGTTTTTTTGTATCTTTTTTTGCATGTTCAGGCAGCTAATATTGAATCTGAAACCTCTGGATTTCATGGAGAATACCAGTTGAGGAAGCATGAATATTCCAGTTTGGGCCGTGGAAATAGTGGTACATTACCATCTGTAACTCTGGCTGCATCTTACTTAATGCATGAATGTCTGACTCCTATTTGGATTGTTAAAATTAAACTGTGTTAGCAAAGGTAGTCATTGTTGTTTTGTATTGACCTGTAGTCATATCCATGGTGGCACTTCATGGATAAACTGTTTTCATAGTGTTTTAGATATGTATTCTTGAGTGAGAAATATGTTCTCATCATCTAAAGTTTCAGTGGCAATTTCCTGCCTTCTTATTTTCCATCATCATTCTCGCTCTACTTAACTTGAATGCAAGTTTGTTCTGAAATGCTGTGATAACTGATAAGTAATTATCTTATATTAAGCTGTGTTTCTGGCTACTAATTCTTGTCCTGATCTCTTATAGCCTGACACTTATTTGGGTTCTCAGAATGCAGCACAACTGAATCATCTGATGATGTAGAGAAGCAAGAGCTTGAGGAAGTCTCTCATGAAGATGGAACCTTGTTCTTTGATACAAAAGAGTATTTTACTGAACCTGCAGTAGTTCATGCAGATAATCTGAAAGAAACTGAAAATCAATTTGATAATGTGGAAAAGATGCATGCTGATAAAGGAGATTGTGATTCCAGATATCCTCAAATTGAGAGACGAAAAAAGCTTCCTGATCCAGTCGAAAAAGAGAAAGGGGTTAGCCTTTGGTCTATGATCAAAGACAATGTGGGAAAGGATCTCACACGAGTATGTCTTCCTGTTTACTTTAATGAACCGATATCTTCCCTTCAGAAATGTTTCGAGGACCTAGAATATTCTTATCTTTTGGACCGAGCATACAAGTTTGGAGAAGAAGTATGTTCTTTCATCTTTAATATTTTGTGCTTCTATTGATAAATGCACTATTTATCTCTGGGCATAGCAAATTTAAATCAAGTTCAAATACAATTTGCGACATGGGAGTACATCTAGAATTTGAGAAATTGGTGTTCACTCTTTAACTGATAACTAATAATGTCTAGAGTGAAATTTGAGAAATCTCACTCCCTCATACATCTCTTGTCCCAAAAGTTTTTGGACTTTTTGCAATGCTTTTAAAAATTCTGTAAACATAGCCAGATGTTCTTGCTTTATTTCAGTTCAATAATGACTGGGTTTTCTGTACATTCTCAGGGTAACAGTCTCCAGCGGATTCTTAATGTTGCTGCATTTGCTGTTTCTGGGTATGCTTCTTCTGAAGGCCGACATTGTAAGCCCTTCAATCCATTACTAGGAGAAACTTATGAAGCAGACTATCCTGACAAAGGAGTTCGTTTCTTCTCCGAGAAGGTCAGTATTCAGGGTCATCAATGACTAAACTTTATATTAAGAAATGTGCAGCTTTATATTGAAATTATTACTGACAATGAACTTTTTTTATTAATTTTTATTACATCAAGTGCTTTTGACTTTTCAGAGGTTGGGAAATGGTCAACTAGATGATATACTTTTGCATACCCTTTGATAACACTCAAGCATATACATTAGAAATAAATAAATGAATGAGAGAGAGAGAGAGAGAGAGAGAGAGGAAGGGACTGTCATCTTCTTCTTCATTATGGATAATCAAGATGTTGGAAATTGTTGCCTTGGTAGTGTCCTCAACAATAATTTGAACTATTTATCTGGAAAAAAAGTCTTTGGATGGTTCTAGGAAGGAAAACTTTCATGTTCAAGCAATTAATGGTTCGACATTCTCAAGACGGTGAAAAGAAACTTTACAAGTGCTTTTTAAGAACTTGGGAGGCGAACTTGAATTGTACTAGTACTGTAGGCCTTTGGAGTACTACCTTCCTATGTTGTTGCTTCTATTTATCTGGATGTGAAAGTGCAAATATTGTACTGCAGTTCGATAGCACATATGACTTACCTTTCACCTTGAAACAGGTTAGTCATCATCCAACCCTTATTGCCTGTCATTGTGAAGGCAGAGGGTGGAAATTCTGGGGCGACAGTAACCTCCGCACAAAGTTTTGGGGGCGGTCAATTCAGCTTGACCCTGTTGGAGTTCTGACAGTAGAGTTTGATGATGGTGAAATATTTCAGTGGAGCAAGGTGTGCACTACTGAGCTTTGTGTTTACTGGATGTGCCCTTTAGGGGTTTTAGTATACTAGCCTTTCTATTTGTGTGGTATGAATTATTTGGACCTCATTCTCTGCAGGTAACAACAAGTATTTATAATCTTATCCTTGGCAAAGTATACTGCGATCACCATGGCTTGATGCACATTCATGGGAATCGCCAGTATTCATGCCAACTCAAATTCAAAGAGCAATCTATTCTTGACCGGAACCCTCACCAGGTTAGTTGTCAGTATAAGTGTTTTAACCCCCTTGATTGCTTCATATCCATATTAGTCCATCTTCTGTTTCTTAAAGAGATATTTTATATATCAATATCTTATCCTGTCCATTTAAATAGGTCAATGGGTTTGTCGAAGACCTTTGTGGTAGAAAAGTTGCAACATTATTTGGTAAATGGGATGATAGCATGTATTACATCAACGGTGATGGCAGTGGCAAACCAAAGGACTGCGGCCCTTCATCAAGTGCCACCTTGCTATGGAAGAGGAACAAACCACCTCCTAATCTGACTCGCTACAATTTAACATCATTTTCAATCACACTGAATGAACTAACGCCTGGACTGCAGGTAGAGATGATGTATTACATCAGTTTTTTCATAAGCAAATTCATTTTCCTCTTATGCATATCTAATTTTTTTCTATAGCTTTGTCTGACTTCGGGTATTTGATCACGGATTAAGGAGAAGCTCCCACCTACGGATTCAAGGCTTCGACCAGATCAACGGCATTTGGAGAATGGGGAATATGATAGAGCAAATGCAGAAAAACAGCGGTTGGAGAGGAGGCAGAGAATAGTATGTTTCCACTGCCATGATTTTCATGTTTCTATGCACATGCATTTATTTGTGGACAAGGACAATTTGTTTTTTGCTTACATTTGCAATTTTATTCAAATTTAGTTGTATCTGATTTAGACAAATTACCTATAATATGACATACTGTTATACTCTATATTATTTTGCTTCTATTGCTTGATATTCATGCTGTCTCTGGTCCTGCACAGTCGAGAAAACTACAAGAAAATGGGTGGAAGCCTAGATGGTTCCAGAGAGACGGTGAAAATGGATCCTTCCGTTATGTGGGCGGTTATTGGGAAGCAAGAGAACAGGGAAAATGGGATGACTGCCCGAATATATTTGGTGAATTCGAAGAACTTGTTGATTCCTCCGAATAATACCAACTTCACTTTAAGGTTAGTAAATCCATTCACCATAGGCGTTTGTTTTACCTGAATATCCATATTCTAGCTGCCATATCCTTTGCCTACTACAATGGCTTGGTTTTGTCATTTAGAGATCTGACTATGCACGATTTTTTTGATCGTTTAGAATTGGCAAATATCCCGGACAACAACGGAGCAAATTGAGTCGATAAACACGTAAGTAGCTTTGATTCCTGATCGCCGTTTCTAGGCTTATGCGAAGATCGCAGACAAAAGATTCAATCTCGGTCGTCCCAAGAGACAGCCAAGTTAAGAATATGAATCTTTAAGTGAGTAGGTATAGGTGAGAGCCTGAAGAGTGGGGATCGTTTGTGTAATGCAACGTCTAAATAGTTCATTTATTCTATAGCTCCTTCACCTCAAAATTTAATTGCATAATTATTTGTATTTCCATTCTATGAATAAATGAAATGAACAAATTGAACCAAAAAAAGAAAGAAATGAAAAAGAAAGCCTTATTTTCTTTTTTTAATTGTAGTTTGAGGTAAGGAAGTGGGATATAGAAGAACAAAAATTGAATCGAATTTCACTGGATCGGTTTAGTTTGTTTGTTTATATATATTAAACGATGATATTTTTTAGTTTATTTTACCTATTTAAATAAACGTATTTAATTTTATATCATTAAAAATATATAAATTAAATAGAATGTTTCCGATGATTATATTTTTGATAAAATGGTAAAATATTCCGACGTTTGTATGTTTTGTCATTTAATTTTTTATTCTTTTTTAGAGTAAATAATTTTTGACGTTTGTATGTTTTGTTATTTGGCCTTCTATTTTTTTGGAGTAAACAACTCGCAACGTTTTAATTTGTTCTAAATATGTCCTCGTTGGATGAAAATTGTCAGTCAAGTGGCGATCAACTGTTGATTTGACTGGACTTGCCACATGTTAAGTTCTGCTGACGTGTTAACATCATATTTGTCATGTGTCACCATCAAGTTCGGTCACGTATCAACGGTTGATTCTGACGTCGGCAGTTTTTATAACGTGACAAGTTCAGTCAACATCAACCGCTGACCATTAATTGACTAACGGTTTTCATCCAACTGGAATATATTTGGACCAGATTGAAACGTTGAGGGATTGTTTGTTCTAAAAAAAATACGAAGCCAAATGGCAAAACATGCAAACATTGATGGTTATTTGCTCTAAAAAAGAATAAAAAGTCAAATTACAAAACATGCAAACGTTGAGACATCTTTTGTCATTTTACTTGCATTTTACTAATTTGTGAACTACAAATTGAACCGAATGCATAAAATTTATAAAATTAAAATAAAATAGTAAATTAATAAAAAATGAATATATAAAATAAATACAATAATAGATAAAACGAGATGCGACTCCCCCTACATATTTTATACTTCCTCCAAAAAAACTTGTAATGCCTACGTCATTTGTAATTCCATCGATTACTCGCCTATCAAAAAATGAGTTAGTTTGGCCAATCCTCTTATACCTTTTGTTAAGGATATTAAATAAAACATATCTATGTAACCGTGATTATATAACAAATCATATATCAAATATATTATTTTATCCAAAAAAAAATTTTAAGCCCCTTTTTCGAAAACGAATTTAAGTACAGTATTGAAATCGAACCGGGTACTTTCGAATTGATTTTTTTTTCTTGCATTCCTAAATTTGAGGTTGAAAATAGTTAAGCTTGGTACTTAGAAGAGTTTAATATTTCAAAAGTCCCTACCAAATTCACTCTTTTAAACTAGGACTTAATGTAAATGCAAAGTCTCTCAAAATAAAATAGCATTAGATATTTTAATATTTATGGTTAATAACAAATCTTATGTTATATTTATTATACTTGTTACTATATGCTTTATTAATATATTTACAACAAAATAATATATCAAACGTTTTTTTAAATACCGATTGAATCTTAACTCTATTGATATAATTGTTATTGTAACATTTGAGAGTTTAAAAGTTTAAGAGAAAAAGTTTGATACACAGTCCGTGTAAACAAACATTTACACGTGTTTTTAAAATTTAGGGGTTAGAGGTTTAGTTTAGGGTTAAAAGTTTAGGGGTTTAAGTTGTAGTATTTAGAATTTAAGGTTTAGGGCTTAGGATTTAAGTTATTAGGGTTAGGAATTTAAAATTTGTGTATTATAAGATAAAAACATAAGCTTGTATAAAATTAATTTTACACAACCTATGTATCAAAGTTTTACCCAAAGTTTAAGTGTTTAATATATATATATATATATATATATATATATATATATATATATATATATATATATATATATATTATATATTGAAAGGTTAATATATTACTCGTACTTAAATTTAACTTCATAGTTCAAATTAATATTTGTATTTTATTTTTCAATTTAACTTCTATCACATTTTGGCACTGAGTATCAAAATGTGTAAAAAAATCATTTTTTTGTTTGAAGTCAAAAATCATATTCAATTATAAAGTTTGAAAAAACAAATATTAAGTTCCAATTTTAACCATAAAATTAAGTTTAGATACCAAAAAATATTAATCCTACTTTAAATGTATTTAGCATTAATTATTATTGTACCTTGGTTGAATTAAATCATGATTATGAGAACACAAGTCATAAATATCTAAAAGAAATCCACATAAATTTAGTCTGAAACAGAATGAAACAAGCAAGCATTAATCAGTCATTAATTAAACATTAAATGTCACTTAAAATGCAACTACAAAATCCACTTGAAGCTCAAAGTTGGGACCCCTGAAGTACGAAAATCAAACTCTAAATCAATCGAAAAATACGAAAATCACTTTGGCTTGAACCTAATAATGGGAAAAAAGTACGCATTATTTTCAGGTTTGGGTGGTTAACGAAGAATGGGAGGCTGAGGTGGGAGCGGAAACCGTCCATGGAAGCCGAGCTCTGCCGTCGGAACATAGCAATTAAAGAGGACAAACAAAACCAAGAGGAGGGTTTTTCCCACAAGTGATTAAAGCTTACACACACACACAGAGACACACATATATATACAGCTGAATTTGATGTGGAACCCGTGACTATGCCTAAAAGGACCTTAAAATAAAAAAACTTAAAAAGTGGAGGATTCCAAGATAAATAGTGAAATAAATTGAAGATGTTGGAGTGGTGTAGGTAGATTTGCAAACTTCAATGCCTATCCGTGACTCTTGCTCAGTTTCATACTTTCGAGTACGAATCCGTGAAAATTTTCACAGATTCTAAAAAAATATAGACATACACTTATCTAAGTATTTGTTCTGGAATCCGAACATGCATGCATACATACATACATATGCTAAGTTGCTACCATCTCTCTGCAACCTGGAGAAATCGAAATCGAGCGATGAATTCGATTAAAAGGAACTTATTAACATTGAGTGGAAATCTTAAAATTTATATACAATATTCGGCTGTACACCATATTGTCACCAGGTCTTTAAATGATACCAGCCATATCGAAATCACCGGCCCAAAGGCAATGCAAACGGTGATGCTACAGGTAATACACGGGTCTGGTGAAACGAGGGAAAGATAAAAGCAATGTTGGGAACGAATTTACCAAAGGCTACTGAGAAATCTGATCCCCGAATGTGTTCTCCCCGCTGTAAGTAACGTAAAGAAATCCATCATCATCCTTCTTCTCTTCGTATATGGCAGACATAATGGCACCTGCGAAAAAAGGAGTTTAGCGCTCTTTGAATCAGATAGCAAAGGTAAAGAATCGAGCAGCGATGGATGTAAGTGCAAGGGATTACCAGTTGGAGGGAGAACATTGTCCACAAAAATGAATATTGCTTTTTCAGCACTCAGTTTGATCCTTTTACGGATTACATATACAAATTGTCCGACAGTCAAATCAGCTGGGACAAGGTACCTGTAAATTTCGGAATCATATTACATAAAGATAATCTCTGCCGAAGACTACACCGGGAAGCAAATAAGCAATTTAAACAAATTTCATATTTCCAAGGCAATAAATTGGAGTAAAATACACGGAATATCATCCACATTAACACGAGAATCAGGCAATCATCATCATACACTTTACTCTCTATAACATTTCTTCCTCGCAGCTAGGGATGTCGATAATCAAAACCATTGTGTCAAGAGAATGAATCAAGAGAATCTAAAGCCACAAATAAGATATCAGGGACGCTTACTTCTTCTTGTCGATGTTTGGAATATCACTCCTCTCCGCTTTCTCCACGATCACCTTAAACATAAAAGAGGATAATAAACAAGTCAACCTTGGAACACTTATAATCACCAACAAATATACAGGCTGATCAAAACAGCCTAACATATTAGATGAACACTAAGGATAGATATCAAGATCGAATCCTTACCGGAATCCTATCCGGGTATTTCTCCCTAATCCTAGCAGCCTCTGCCCTCCTCTTCTCTGAAGCCAGAACCAAGCACAAAAAATCATTAGCTTCCAAAAAATATAAATAATTGGCTTCCCCATAATAGCATAATTCAAACTAATTCACCATATATAACATAGAAATTAAAAATATATATGTTCAGACCATGTTCATAACAAATACTAAAAGATTTCAGTACATACCCAGATCATGCTCTTGCTTGAAGTAACTCTTTGCCATTCCTCCTGAAATTACAAACCAAGAATCAAGTGAAAACTCTTTCTTTTTCAAGCAAAAAAAAAAATATTTTCTTTATGAATTTCCAAAGAATTTAAAACCCCAAAAAAGCTGCAAAATTAAAGACAAATACAAGCAATCCAAAGCCACCCAAATCTTATCCCTGATCACACTGTTGTTTCCTTTTGCACAATTGAAGAAAACAAAAAAGAAAAGCCCCAAATTTCAACTAAAACTATGCTTTCTAATTACCCAGAAAAAAAAAAAAAAAGAACTATCGAATATACATGAAACAGATGAAAAATACAAGGAAAACCCATGAAAAATACAAGGAAAACCCAGAAAGGCAAACCTTGTGAAGATGAACCCGAAGCAAAAAAGAGATAAAGCTTTGTTTTTTTCTTGATCAAAAGAAATCTTCTAAAGCTTGAAGCTCGTAGCTTGGTTCACAAGATAAAGTATAAGATTAATATAGGCAGAAGCCTTTGTCTTTGCCTACTTTTTCAACTCTCAGCCGAACTTGTGTTAGTTTGTTATTTTAGGTAAACTACATCGTTGGTCCTTTTTTTTGGATTGTTTGATTTTAATCACTAATTCTGAAAATGTCATGCTTTGATTACTTACCTTATCGGTTTATAACATTTTAGTTATTAAGCGTCAACTACCATTAATGTGATGATCCAACATGTTAGCAAAAAAGATTTTATTTTTAATTTGACCTACTAACTTTATATAATATATCAATTAGCTTATGAATTTTAGCTAAATCTCTTGACGCCGGTTGTCTCCCATCTTATCATCGGCTTCACTTATCATTGTGGTCGGCCACTGTCAACAATAATAATTGGACTTAAATTTTTTATGCTTAAAGGCTACTTTTAGTTTTATAGTAGTCTCAATTTATCGATTTATTTTCGCATCAATTAGACCCCTGAAGTAGTCGAATTGCATTATCGTTTAGGGTTTAGGAATACTTTTATGTTCCATAATCACTTTAGATTGATGAGAATTTTTATTATGGTTTAGGATTTATGGTTTGAGATTTAGAAATTAGGGTTGGAGTGTAAGTCAAGTGGCAAACAATGATGCAATTCGACTACTTCAAGGCCAAATTGATGTGAAAATACCATAGGGGCGAAATCGATAAATTGAGACTACTACAAGGACAAAAATAACCCTTAAGCCAAAATTTTAACTCACCTATCTTGACCTCCTTTACTCGAATGATATGTATGTTTCATTGAAAAATGTTCCAAGCTCCACAAATCTATCTAGATTTATCAAACTCAAAATAGTTATCACTAGAGGTGGCAAACTGACCCGAGACCCGAACCGATTTTACTCGATAAGAGACCAAAACATGATGATCCGAACTTAATCTGAAACCCGAAACAAACAAAATCGAACCGAAATCAACCTGATTTTTAGTTGAATCGGTATGGACCCAATCTAATTTTCAACCAAACCGAACGAACTCAAACCAATTTTCAAGTGAACTGAATGAACCTGAACCGATTTCATATGAACCGAAAGCAGCCCGAACCGAAGACAACCATAAATAAAAGAAAGATTCAATGTGAACTGTCGCAACTAATCAAAAAGTTAAATATGTTGGCTTTATAAAGCCATATATGGGTGTAAAAAACTGATCCACCCTGAAAACCCGACTGAAACATATCGATCTCCTATTGAACCGATCTTGACCCGACCTGAAAATACTTGACCCAATATCAATCGACCTAAAAATCAACCGAACCGATATGATTCGATTCGACCCAAATCACTATAGACTCGAATTAAAACCGAACCAGACCAAATCTAACTCGAGCTGAATCAGAATGGAATATAATCAAAATCGAGATGACCCGAACGACCCGTTTACCTCTTTAGTTAGCACTATAGTTAGCTTAATATTCATTTTGACACTTTATTTGAATAACTTTTACTATTAAATTTTTTCATCATGAATTATATTTATAACTCAATTTTAATTTAGAATAATTCAAAATAAAATATAATAATAAATGTGGGTTGTTCTTTTGGAGAGGTGTCTAAAATTTATATGTTTCTATGCGTTGAGTTGATCAAACAATGACAATTGGCCTAGAGGGGGTGAATTGGCTATTTAAAAGTTGAAGGGTGCAAGATGGAAATGTAAAAGTTAGACACAAGTAATTTTAGAGTGGTTCAAGCTTAGAACAAGCTCTACATCCACTACCTCAGCACCCTACTGAGGATTTCAACAATCCACTCAATGAATTCGTCCCCTTTTCTCGGCTTAGGAGGAAACCCTTACAATCGATCAAAACTTTCTACCCAAAGCTTGATCAAAGACACTTTTTACAAAGAGAAATTGTGGTAAACAGAAAAATGCCTCTCAAAGGTAGATAAGTTTACCCAATTACAAGTTCACACAAACCCAAACTTGAATAAAAATGAATACAATAAAATCTCTCAAGAGGGTTACAAGAATTTGACTCTATAAGTCCCAAAGGATTGGATTTCTACTTGAATGTGCTTGACTTGTTCAATTCTTATTTTTGTAGCATTTTAGGTTTGCTTTTATACCCCTTCATTGATTTCTATCCATTTGGGTAGTTGGCATCATCAATAGAGCCGTTGGGCTCTCTTTTTCCCACCATTAATGTACTTTTTCAACCTACCATATCGATACATGAACAGCCGCATCGATATCTGTCTCAAAATAGAAAGAGCTGTTGTGTACAAAAATACAAGGGCGTATCGATATACGGGAAGGCGTATCGGTGCAATCTTAGTGTAAAACAAGGGGCGTATCGAAACGGGCAAGGCCGTATCAATACAATTTTGCTTACTTGGGCTACTGCCAAAACTTGTTTTGGTACGTCACGTAAGCGTATCGATACGGGTTAATTGATTTTCAAAATCGTGTGTTCCCAATAACTGATAGGGCAACGTTCGAATAATAAATAAAAAGATTGGAAAAATCTTAACCCCCGTATCGATATGGTGGTAACTGTATTGGTACGATGTTCTTAAATCTTCAACCCAGTATGAAAGCCGTATGAAACGGATGGCTCCGTATCGAAACGTCTGAGTAAAAACCTTAGCCCATATAAAGGCCGTATCGACACGAAAGGAACCGTATTGAAACAGGCTTGCCTGTATTGAAACGGATTCTTACAGTGGCTTTTTAAGTTAAGCCCGTATCGAAACGCTCGAGGGCATATTGATACGCCTGGGCATAAAAGTTGAATTTGGCTTTAAAAACACTTAGAAAAATTTATGGGGTTTAAGTTTTTGACTTTGAATAATTTTATACTTGAAAAATTCTTGTCAATTGTGAGTCTTTGAGATATTTAAAAATTTATTTTCTTTTAAAATATGTCCTTAAATAATTTGTTATATCAAAATCAAACTTTGGTTTTATAATATCCCCTTTTTTGATATAACAAAACCAAGTTAAATTTTTAAGTCTTTTGGAAAAACTCCTCTTTACTTTA
Organism: Hibiscus mutabilis; assembly: GCA_019671005.1. NCBI lineage: Eukaryota > Viridiplantae > Streptophyta > Magnoliopsida > Malvales > Malvaceae > Hibiscus > Hibiscus mutabilis. Next base: position 72,336,294 of record CM033714.1, read on the forward strand.
ACGTAGGTTTTAAAAACGTTTTTAAAAATTTAAGCTCTTTTACTTCTCATTTTTTGTTAGATCAAAATCAATGATAGACCAATAGATAAGCAAGAGTAAAGCAAAAACATCATAATATTCATTGAAGCATAAAGCAATAATCAAGCAACAATCAAGCAACATATTAATCCAAACTTAAAATCCTAAAAACATGAGCATATGTTCAAATATTAAATAACATAGGTGCATAAAATAGAAATCTTCATATGACATGTATGATATACAATGAATGTCTAGGAAGCATCCTCATTGTCCTCGTCCTCTTCATCATGGGTTTGAGTAGCTTGAGATTGTCTCCATTCCTCATGGAAAGCCGTGAGAGAGATATCCATTGATTCTTGTTGGCTTTTAATTGCTTGAACTCTGTTGAGTTGATTAAACAATGGCAATTGGCCAAGAGGGGGTGAATTGGCTATTTAAAAGTTGAAGGGTGCAAGATGGAAATGTAAAAATTGGACACAAGCAATTTTAGAGTGGTTCAAGCTTAGAACAAGCTCTACATCCATTACCTCAGCACCCTGCTGAGGATTTCAACAATCCACTCAATAAATTTGTCCCCTTTTCTCGACTTAGGAGGAAACCATTTACAATCGATCAAAACTTTCTACCCAAAGCTTGATCAAAGACACTTTTACAAAGAGAAATTGTGGTAAACAGAAAAATGCCACTCAAAGGTAGATAAGTTTACCCAATTACAAGTTCACACAAACCCAAACTTGAATAAAAATGAATACAATAAAATCTCTCAAGAGGGTTACAAGAATTTGACTCTATAAGGCTCAAAAGGATTGAATTTTTGCTTGAATGTGGTTTACTTGTTGATCTATGTTTGTTGTAGCTTCAAAGGCTTGCTTTTATACCATCTCATTGAGTTTGAATCGTTTGGGTGGTTGGCACCATTAATAGAGCTGTTGGGCTGCATTTTTCCCGCAATAAATGCTCAACTGCAACCAACTGTATAGATACGTGGGATGCCATATCGGTACGAACTTGAAAATAGAAAGAGCCGTTGAGAAGGCAAAACAAATGAAGTATTGATATACGGCAAGGCCGTATCGAAACGCTATAAGGGGTTTTTGCTCACTTGGGCTACTACTAGAACCTGTATCAATACGCCATGTAAGTGTATCGATACGGGTTAACTGATTTTCAAAATCGCATATTCTTAATAACCGACAAGGTAAGGTTTGAATCATAAATAAAAATATTTGAGAAATCTCAACTACCATATTGATAAGTAAGTAGCCGTATTGGTACGCTATTCTTAAAACTTAAACCCAGTATGAAGGCCATATCGAAACGGACGACACCGTATCGAAACGACTAAGTAAAAACCTTAGCCCATATGAAGTCCATATCAATACGGAAGGAACCGTATCCAAACACCTGTATCAGAACAGGCTTGCCTGTATCGAAAAAGATTCTTATAGTGGTCTCTTAAGTTAATCCCGTATCGAAATGCTCGAGGGCGTATCGATACGCATAGGTGTAAAAGTTGAATTTGGCTTTAAAAACACTTAGAAAAATTTATGGGGTTTAAGTTTTTGACTTTAAATAATTTTGTACTTGAAAAATTCTTGTCAATTGTGAGTCTTTGAGATACTTAAAAATTTATTTTATTTTACAAATAGGTCCTTAAATAATTTGTTATATCAAAATCAAACTTTGGTTTTACAATCTCCCCATTTTGATATAACAAAACCAAGTTAAAATTTTAAGTCATTTTGAAAAACTCCCCCTTACTTTAAAATAGGTTTTAAAAATGTTTTTAAAAATTTAAGCTCTTCTTCTCCTTTTTGTTAGATCAAAATCAATGATAGTAAATGATTGAAACAAGAAACATAACAATGAAGCATGATTCAAAGCATAATCAAAGCAAGATAATTATCATTGAAAGTTCAAAGCAACATAATCCAAATCCAACTTAAAACTTAAAAACAAACTAAAATCAAAGCATAGGTTCTTAAAGGAAATAACATAGGTGCATAAAATAAAGATCTTAATATGACATGTATGCAATGCAATGAATGTCTATGAAGCATCCTCATTATCCTCGTTCCCTTGATCTTCATCTTCGTCATGGGTTTAAGTAGCCTGAGATTGTCTCCATTCCCCATGGAAAGCCATGAGAGACATGTCCATCGAACCTTGTTGGCTTTCAATTGCTTGAACTCGGTCCTCTAAGGAAATGAATCGAGTATCAATTGTTGCAAACCCTTCATTCATGGTTGTCTTCAATGAGGTCATAAAGGTGTTCAATTAAGTGAATTGCTCATTGAGATAAGCCATGAGAGCATCCATAGCCAGTGGAGCTACCGGAGCTTGAGGGGTGGCTTGTGGAGGAGCTTCTGGTACTTCAGATATTGCATCATGTGGAAGCTTGGCAAGACGTAGCCACTCACTATTAAAATAGTGAAACTTTGAACGAAGAAGAGAGCGTTCATCAATGGGATCGGTAAAAGGCTCGGGAAAGTCTTGCGAGCAATCGATCTCCAATTGAGTAAACAAGTAACTCAATGATGTCCTATAAGTTAAGGATGAAACTAGAGAGGTGTGGCGATTTTGGATGAGGTGAACTAGTTCCTCGAACATAATTTGAGCAAGATTAGGTTGTTTCTCTTCACGAAAACATCTAATCCAAAAGTCGTCCACTTGTAGGATAGTGGAAAACTTTCCACCAGATGGCCAAAACCACCAAGTGATCATTAAGTGTAAGATGCGATCGTGAGCATCAAGAACAGTGACAGAACCATCAAGAACATATCACCTGAAGTCCTCATCATCGATTCCCTCATCTTCTATTCTAAAAAAATTGACTAGGGTTTGAACATCAATGTGAAATTTCTTCCCCATTAAGAATGACTCAATAGCAATGACGTTAGAACGGTCTTCATTAGGGATACACCGGGTATTAGCAAAGAAAACAAAAACCAGGTTTCTGTATAAAATCTCGGGGATAGTCAAAAATTGAATAAAATTCCAACCTCTTAAAAGATGAAGATATCTAAACTTGAACCGTTCAGAATTTAAAAATGGAATAGATGTTACTCTTTCATGGAGAATTTTATAGTTTTGGTTTTGCTTGAAGTGATTTAAAGCCGTCGGAGTAAAAAAAACTCTTTTGTTAAATAAAACTAAGTTTGGGACGAGCCAAATTGTTTTCGGTTGAAGAATCGCCAACCTCGATTGTTCTAGCTCTCTTTCTCGGTGCCATAGATAATCTGAAAAATAATTTTAAGGCACAAAATAATGTATGCATAAATCATCATATTCGATCCAATATTCAATCCAATAATTCAAGGTATTGTTTAAAAAATAGTTTAAAAACATATACAAGTATAAAATAAAATTTTGGTAAAAGAATTTTGAAAAACAGATTAAAAAATTATACGGTATATTTTTATATTCGAATAAAAAATTTCAGTTTTTAAAATTTTTACAAAATCCTTAAAACCTATACTATATACATCTTAAAAACATAAATTTGAAGTAATAATAGTAAATAAATCAAAACAAAATTGAAAAGAAAAAGAAAAAAAGGTTTTATACCTTGAGTTATGAAATTTGGATGAATGAGTGGATGATGATGCACCAAATTGATGAGAGAGTAAAGATTTGTTTTGAGGAGTAAAAATCCTCAAAGAATTTGAAGAGTTATGTGAGAAATCAAAAGGATTTGATGGGTTTTTATAGATGAGAAATTAGGGTTTTGGGGAGAAAAAGGTGTTTAAATTTAATGTAAAGTTAAAAACCCATTTAAAGACTCATTTAAAGATCTGCGTCTGCGTATACCGATACACCACGTGGCGTATCGAAATAGGTGTACCTAGGCGTACTAAAACACAAGTCTCGTATCGGTACAGATTCGACTGTACTGAAACACGTTCTTGAACCCATATCGATACAGTTGGACCCGTATCGATACACTTGTGCTGAGAAATGCAATCTGAGTTGAGCCAAGAATGGTGTATCGAAACACCTTCACCCGTTTCGATACGGATAACCTAGAAAATACATTTTGGGCCACAAGTTTCTCAAAAGTTCGATTTTATTCGAACCAAAATGTATGCAGATGATATGCGAACAACATATATGGTCTAACGTGGATACATACTCCCCTAGCGACAAGCATAGATGCATCAAGAAGCAAAATCACATATGCATATCAATCAATTGAATTCAAGCAAATTTTTGACCTTAAAGGGATCTAAAGGGTCAAGAGAGGCTGGTTAAACCCAACTTTCTCCTAAGAGTCAAAAATCGCTCTTTATCTAAAGGTTTGGTAAATATATCCGCTAATTGGTGTAAGGTGTCACATACTCTAGAACTACATCATTTTTCAAGACATGATCTCTAATGAAATGATGTCTATTTTCTATGTGTTTGGTTCTAGAATGTTGGATGAGATTCTTAGTGAAACAAATGGCACTAGTGTTGTCACACTTAAGGGGTATAGTACCTACATCGACTCCATAATCTAAGAGTTGTTTCTTCATCCAAAGGACTTGAGCACAACAACTCCCGGCCGATATATACTCTGCTTCGGTGGTAGATAAAGCTACATTATTTTGTTTTTTAGAGAACCAAGATATGAGCATACTACCTATGAATTGGCAAGTTTCAGAGGTACTCTTTCTATCTATCTTACATCTCTCATAATCCACATCCGAGAAAGCATGAAGATAAAAAGAGGAATCTCTATGATACTAAAGACCTAAACTAGGTGTATCTCTAAGGTATCTAAAGATTCTCTTAACAGCTATAAGGTGCAATTCTCTAGGACTAGCTTGAAACCCAGCACACAGGCAAACACTAAACATAATATCGGGTCTACTTACGGTAAGGTAAAACAAGGAGCCAATCATGGAATGATAAAGCTTAGAATCGACACACTTACCTCCTTCATCTTTGTCAAGCTTTATGGATGAGCTCATTGGTGTGGCTTGAGGCTTCACATTCTTCAAGCCAAACTTCTTGAGCATATCTTTTATATACTTTGCTTGATTAATAAAGGTGTCATCCTTCCTTTGCTTGATTTGGAGCCCCAAGAAAAATAAAAGCTCCCTCATCATGCTCATCTTAAATTCATCTTGCATTAGCTTAGAAAACTCTTGGCAAAACAATTCATTAGTAGAACCGAAAATAATATCATCTACATAAATTTGAACTACTAAGATGTCTTTGTCATATCTTTTAATGAAAAGTTTAGTGTCCACCTTGCCTTTTTTAAAACCTTTTTCAATCAAAAAGTTTGAAAGCATTTCATACCAAGCTCTAGGAGCTTGATTCAAACCATATAAAGCTTTAGTGAGTTTGAAAACATGATATGGAAATTTTGGATCCTCAAAACCCGATGGTTGTTCTACATACATTTCTTTATTTATAAAACCATTTAGAAAAGCACTTTTGACATCAATTTGAAAAAGCTTAAACTCATAAAATCATGCAAATGCAAGAAACATCCTAATTGCTTCCATTCTAGCTACGAGTGCATATGTTTCATCAAAATCATTTCCCTCTTCTTGAGTGTAACCTTGAGAAACAAGTCTAGCCTTGTTCCTCACTATGTTACCCCTCTCATCTAGTTTGTTTCTAAAGACCCATTTAGTTCCTATTGTAGATTTATTACTAGGCCTATCAACTAATGTCCATATTTTACTTCTCTCAAATTGATTAAGCTCTTCTTGCATAACCAATATCCAAAAATCATCTTTTAATGCTTATTTGATATTTTTAGGCTCAATGCATAAAATGAATGCAACATTATTAAAGAGCTTAAGAGAAGAACGAGTGGTTACCCCTTTGGATGGATCACCCAAAATCTCACCATCTTTGACATAGTTGAACTCCCTTGGGTAGGCGACCTCCTTTTCCTCAAGAGTCATGTCTTTCAAGGCTTCAACAGGTGGATCTTGTGTTTCTTCTTCTTTGGTTAGAACATCATCCACCTTTGATGTTTGTCTCCATCAATGGCTTCAATGATTTCTACATCATCAACATCACAAGAATCCTTCCTCAGAAGGAGGTTATCATCGAAAACAACATGGATGGACTCTTCAACAACCAAAGTTCTTTTATTAAATACTCGATAGACCTTAGAGTTTAAAGAGTATCCTAGAAAAATAGCTTCATCACTTTTAGCATCAAATTTACCTAAATTATCTTTTTTATTGTTTAAAATAAAACATTTACAACCAAATGGATGAAAATAGTTAATGTCAGGCTTTTTGGATTTCAAAATCTCATAAGGTGTTTTCTTCAAAATAGGTCTAATCATTACTCTATTTATGATATAACAAATCGTATTAGTGGATTCCGCCCAAAAATATTTAGGTAAATTATTTTCACAAAGCGTGGTTCTAGCCATTTCTTCTAAAGTACAATTTTTCCTCTCAACTATCCCATTTTGTTGAGGAGTACGAGGAGCTGAAAAACTATGGCTTATACCATTTTCATTACAAAAATCCTCAAAACCTATATTTTGAAATTCGGTTCCATGGTCACTTCTAATATGTGAAATCTTTTGACCAAGTTCATTTTGAGTAATTTTTGAAAATGTGATGAACTTTTCTAAAGCCTCATCCTTAGTACTTAAGAAGAGAACCCAAATGTATCTAGAGTAGTCATCTACTAACACAAATGCATAAGATTTACCACCCAAGCTCATAGTTCTAATTGGCCCAAAAAGATCTATATGGATCAATTGTAACACTCTACATGTAGAAACATCATTAATGGATTTAAATGAAGATCTTTGATGTTTACCCTTAGCACATGCATCACAAATTTTATCTTTAGAAAAATTTAGCTTAGGTAAATCTCTTACTAGATTTAGGAAAACCTATTTCTCTAAAACATTCATGATAGCATTTACTAGTTTCATATGTCATATCACGTATCATGTTTATTTTGTGTAACAAAGCATGCATTGGAAACTTGAATGTCATCTAAATGCACCATGTAAATGTTACCTATGCGATGACCTATGAGCATTATTTGATTAGTTTCAATATTGTTCATGATTTTACATTCATTAGCATCAAATAGAACATTAAAACCATTATCACACAATTGACTAATGCTCAATAAATTATGCTTAAGACCGTTGACATAAAGAACATTTTCAATAAAAGTAGTTGAGAGATTACCAATGAAGCCAATCCCTTCAATGTGGCCTTTGGAGTTGTCACCAAAAGTCACTACTCCTCCACTCTTTGGTTTGAGCTCCAAGAATCTACTCTTGTCACCGGTCATGTGTCTTGAGCATCCACTATCATGGTACCATGTATTTTTGCTTGAAGCTTTGGCCTTGTAGCAATGCTCTCCCTACAAACAAAGAATTAATTCTTGATTTTTCGTACCCAAATCATTTTGGGTCCATGAGTATTAGCTCCCAAAAACTTGGTTCCCTTGGGAATCCAAGAAGCAATAACATGAATATCATTAGAAGAAATAAGTTTTTTAGGAACCCATACACTTCTAATCTTTTTACTTCTAGAATACGTATGGAAGCTTCTTTGTTTGTGGTTAACAAAATTTCTTTTTACATATTGGGATTTTGAAGAACTTCATTTCTCAAAACCATTTTTCCCAATAATGTTTAGAGAAGTTTTAAGATTATCCACCTCTTTGGCGTGATAATCTTGGAAATTGGAAAGGAGTTTTTCTAAATCAAGATTTTTCTTTTTGAGATCATTTGAAAGATTTATCAAATACAAAACTTTCTTTTCGGGTTCCGAGTTGGTTTTTGAAGGAGAATCATTTTGAGCTTTTAAATCGGAAATTGTTTTCTTGTTTTTTAAAATTTATTCTTTAAATTTTTCTACCAACTCATCGTAAACCTCTTGCAACTTATCATATGCATCATACAATTCATCATATATAAAATCAAAAGATAATGAGTTAGAGGTTACCATATGATCTTCCTCAAGATCCATGAGGCAAAGGTTGACCACTTCTTTCTCCTCATCCTTGGATGATTCTTCATCACTCCAAGTTGCAATTTGAGATTTGAGCTTCTTCTTCTTTCCAAAGCTCTTCCATTTTAGTTGAGGGCACTTTGTTCGAATGTGACCCAGTTTCTTGCACTCGTAGCATATGAGTTGGTCTTTATCTTCCTCTTTGTTCTTGTTCTTGAAGTCTTCTCTTCGGTTAAACTTTCTTCCCCTGTTGGACTTCATGAATCGAGTGAACCGTTTGGCTAACATATCCACATCTTCGTCTTTCTTCTCACTCAAATCACTCTTATCAAAAGAAGCTTTGAGAGCAATTTTGAGTTTCTTCTTTTCTACCTCTTTTTCTCTATCTTCTTCTTTTCTCTTTTCTTTTCTTCATCTCTTTCTTTCTTCATTATCTCATGATTAAGAAGAGATCCTATAAGAGCATCGAGCTTTAATGTCTTCAAAATTTTCACCTCGATGATGGTAGTTTTTTTCCCGTCTCATGACTCGAAAAGAGAGTAGAGGAGTTTTCGGACAAGTTTGTCTTCGGGAATGACCTCACCAAAGCCTTTAAGACCATTTACAATGACCGAGAAATGGTCAAACATCTTTGTGACACTTTCATCGGGCTCCATCTTGAAATTTTTGTAGCTCATGTTGAGGAGTCCAATCTTGGTCTCCTTAACATCGTTGGTGCCCTCGTAAGTGGTCGCTAGAGTGTCCTACACCTCTTTTGCACTCGTACATGAAGACATCTTTGAATACATACCCAGTCCAAGCGCACAAAAGATAATGTGCAAGGATTTTTCATTCACTTAAAGCTTCATTCTTTCTTCATCCGTCATTTCATGCTTGGCCTTGGGAACTGTCTATCACCCTCTTGTTTCATTGGAATGGATGGCCCATCCACGATTACATCCTAAAGAGTGTAATCGTTGGATTTGATGAATAGCCTCATCCGATTCTTCCAATATGGGTAGTTGTCCCTATTGAAGAAGGGTGGTTTCATAATAGATTGTGACTATTACAAGCTTTGACCTGAGGTTAGCTTGATTGTAGCTTGGTGTGTGGTTGATCAACTTCTCCAAGATCGACTTAAGAGGATGTTAATCCTTCTAATGAGTGTAGCTTTGATACCAATTGTTGAGTTGATCAAACAATGGCAATTAGCCAATAGGGGGTGAATTGGCTATTTAAAAGTTGAAGGGTGCAAGATGGAAATGTAAAAGTTGGACACAAACAATTTTTGAGTGGTTCAAGCTTAGAACAAGCTCTACATCCACTACCTCAGCACGCTACTAAGGATTTGAACAATCCACTCAATGAATTCATCCCCTTTTCTTGGCTTAAGAGGAAACCGTTACAATCGATCAAAGACACTCTTACAAAGAGAATTGTGGTAAACAGAAAAATGCCTCTCAAAGGTAGATAAGTTTACCCAATTACAAGTTCACACAAACCCAAACTTGAATAAAAATGAATACAATAAAATCTTTCAAGATGGTTACAATAATTTGACTCTATAAGTCCCAAACGGATTGAATTTCTACTTGAATGTGCGTGACTTGTTCAATTCTTATTGTTGTAGCTTTTAGGCTTGCTTTTATACCTCTTCATTGATTTTTATCCATTTGGGTAGTTGGCAACATCAATAGAGCCGTTGGGCTCTCTTTTTCCCACCATTAATGCACTTTTGCAACTTATCGTATAGGTACACGAACAGTTGTATCGATACCTGTCTGAAAATAGAAAGAGTCGTTGTGTACAAAAATATAAGGGCGTATCGATACGCGAGAAGGCGTATCAGTACAGTCTTAGTGTAAAACAATGGGCGTATCGAAACGGGCAAGGCCGTATTGATACAATTTTACTCACTTGGGCTACTGCCAAAACCTGTTTCAGTACGCCACATAGGCGTATCGATACGGGTTAACTAATTTTTAAAATCGTGTGTTCCCAATAACTGACAAGGCAACGTTCAAATAATAAATGAAAAGGTTGGAAAAATCTTAACCCCCGTATCGATACGGTGGTAGCCGTATTGGTACGCTGTTCTTAAATCTTAAACCAATATAAAAGTCATATCGAAACGGATGGCACCGTATCGAAACGCCTAAGTAAAAACCTTAGCACATTTGAAGGTCGTATCGACATGGAAGAAACTATATCGAAACAGATTCTTACAGTGACCTTTTAAGTTAAGCCCGTATCAAAATGCTCGAGGGCGTATCGATACGCTTGGGCGTAAAAGTTGAATTTGGCTTTCAAAACACTTAGAAAAATGTTGAGATATAACAAAGCTTTTAATAGAGTCAAAAATTTTAAACCTCTATTGTTATTTTGAACATAAAGTTTCCAAAATTCTTTTTGATATAACAAAAAGGGGGAGAAATGATTTGAAAAATGATTTTTCAAATCAATAAGGGGAGCTTTAACTACATTTAAATTTTAAAAATCTCTTATTCAAAATTTTAAATCCTAAGGGGGAGAATCACAAACAATTTTTCAAATTGGTTTTATTATAACAAAAAGAGTGAGATTGTTGAGATATGTGTTTTGATATAATAATTGAAAAATAGTTTTAGACTAAATTGAAAAGATTTCAAAAATGATTCAAGTTCTCAAAACTTAAAAAATATGTTTAAAATTTTTTGACTTTGCACCTATATCGAATATACATTTAAAAGTCAACAATTAGCCAAAATATGAGTGTTTAAGGAAAACTTTCGAAACCTTCCTTAAGGTTTCGAAATCTTTTTGGGCAGAATTGCCAGTTTCTTGAAACCTTAGCAAAGGTTTCGAAACCTTGGCCCTATAAAAACTATATTTTTCAAATCCTCCTTAAGGTTTCGAAACCTCTGGTAAAGATTTTGAAACCTCTGGCAGGTGAGATTTTAAAGCTCGACTTTATGACTTCCTAACGGCTCCAATTTAATCCCAACGGTTACCAACGGCTATGAACTCAATTGGGAGTATAAAAGGGACCTCCAAGCATCTTTGGATGACTAATGCTTCAATTTTCAACAACATTATGTTCAAAGATTTGTCTTAGAGCTTAATTGTATATTTCTTTGTATAGACAACACTTGTGAGCTTTAATTGTAATATTATGCTCAAGTGTTTTTAGGTTTTGGGTGAGTGCTTAGTGTGCAAATGTCTACCTATTAAGAGGGATTTCAGTTTGCTAGGATTCTCTTTGTTAGATAGTGTTCCCAAGACTCGGGTTGTGAGTTCTTGGATGCTAGATCACGGGTTGTGATTCTAGGATTGTAACAGTTGCCTCCTTAGCCTAGAAAATGAGAAGAATTCTTAGTGAATTGTTGAAATCCTAAGGTGGGAATCCTAGGTAGTGGACGTAGACTCCATTGGGGAGTTGAACCACTCTAAATCCTTGTGTCTTTTTGTTTATCTTTTGCTTCCACCATTTCCACCCAAAAATCAACCTTCTCCACCACTTGGCAAATTAATCGGTTGTGTACATCGAGCTCATCAAAAAATTTATGGGGCTTATGTTTTTGACTTTGAATAATTTTGTACTTGAAAAATCCTTGTCAATTATGAGTCTTTGAGATATTTAAAAATTTATTGTCTTTTACAAATAGGTCCTTAAACAATTTGTTATATCAAAATCAAACTTTAGTTTTACACTATTCAATTTGCACTAAATCAAGATACTCTTAGATTTTTGATGTCTTGTCTTACCACTTTAATTGTGTAGTGTTTGAACCGTAATTTGACATGTCATTTTTATCTAAATACTTCTTTTTCTAGGATATTTTTTAAAAAAAAGGATCAATATTACAAATTTAGCCAGAAATGGTATCATCCAGTACAATTTGTTCGATACAAACAGGAATTTCAAATGAAAAATAAAAGAGACTAGCAATCGTAAATGCCCGATGGGCAAGACTATATGCAGCACGATTGGCAGCTCGGTTCACATGAACCACCTCAATGCCTGAATGTCGATGTAAGAGAGCAAAAGCCTCGATTAGATAAGAAGCCGGGACCGAGTGATCCAACACAGAAGCTTGAAATTTGTTGATAATGGCCATTGAGTCACCTTCAATAATGACATTCGACCAGCCATTATCTACATTCATCTTGATCCGACCAGCAAAAGCACAAGCTTTTGTTGATTCAGCAGAATGAGCACCCAGCAAACTATAAGCCCAGCCATAGATCATGAGTCCATGTCTATCTCTTGCAATGACACCAACAACAGCTTGACTTGGGCCAACAATGAAAGTCACATCCACATTGATCTTGATAGCATCACCAGCAGGACAAGACCATCTCACAGCACGGTTGCAAGGAGAAGAATGCGAAACAAACTCTTGTGCCTACAAATAATCTAAAGAAAGTAACTGAGCATAATCAATAACAACCCTTGCAGGATGTAACACACTCTTATGAACTATAGCATTTCATCTATTCCAAAGATCCATAGTAAGACCACAAAAAAAGTAAACTGATCTTTAACAAAAACACCTAAGACAACCTCTAACCAGTCTTTACAACAATCAAAAGAACCTTGAAGGAGTAAAGAAGGAAGTCCACAAAGATCAAAAACTTCCACAACAGCTGGGCAATCTTTAAAGGCATGTAATACAGTTTCATCCTCATCATTATAGACTTTACATAAACTAGATCCAATACCAACAGCTGCAAGTTTCTGGGTAGTAGGAACAACTTCATAGCCAAGTCTCCAACCAACAATCCTAATTTTTAGGAGAGTAGGAAGTTTGGCTAAAGATTTCCATAAAGGTAAAGTATCCCTCTCAACATTTTTCTGGACCATTAACTAATTATGGGCAAACCTGGTTATATATCCTTTTGAAGAATAATGACCCCAAATAGTTATATCACCTTGAGCAGAAGTAATAGGACAATTCAGGGTTTTTGCAGCATCATCTCTAGTATAATAAACTCTTTGCACTTAATTGGGTTAATAGATTTCATATAGGAACCATATAGCATAACAGGATCATCATCTCCCCATCTATCTCTGAAAATATCCACATTACTATCAATACTAAATCTTCAGTGAAATTCATCTTTTAGATTTTTCTTGGCCTTGAAGATACTAGTCCAAACAAAAGAGGGCTTATCTCCAAGCTTTGCATCAAGAACATTTCCATGGGAAAAATACTTAGCAGAAAGAACCTTGAAACACAGAGAATCTTTATAGGTAATCAATCTCCAAACCTGTTTTTTAAGGAGGGCCAGATTGAACAATTTTAAATCCCTCAAACCCCACCCTCCATCTTTCTTGGGTCTACAAAGCTTATTCCAAGCAACATGAGTCCAACCTCTTTTTTCAGCTTTTTCAGACCACCAAAAGCTCCTTATAGTGGATACTATAGGATCTATGATGCTATCAGGAAGACAGAAACAAAACATTGCATAGGAAGGTAAAGCTTGAGCAACTGATTTAAGTAAAACCTTCCTACCTCCACAGAAAGTAAATTTTTTGTCTATCCCCTAACTCTTTTGTCAACATTTTCTCTCAAAAAGCCAAGGGATTTAGTTTTATTTTTCCCACAATGAGGGGTACACCAAGATAAACCCTCAATTCATTTTCTTCCCACATTTTCAGAATATCCAATATATCAGACTTACTCTGCTCATGCATACCATTACTGAAATAGACATAAGACTTTTTCACATTAACCTTCTGACCAGAAGAAGATTCATATACAAGCTACAATCATCATTTAGCTGGTAAAGAGAACAATAAAGTTCCCTCCTATTTTACACCTATATGCTTTCCCAAATTTTGATTTGTGATGATAATCTTCATAGGCATTTAAGATTTGGTATCGTGGATGGAGTATTGTGTAGTTCGTCACTTTGTTATTCTAGTTATTAAAATAATATTTTTTAAAAATATCATTTATTATTGTATTTTATTTCAAATTATTTAAAGCAAAAGTTCAATTATAAATATAATTGAAAATAAAAATTGATGATAAAATTTAATCAAACACAAATGAAGTGTCAAATTTAATATTAAGTTAAAATATTATGGTAATTATTTTAAATCTGATGCATCAAGAAAGATATGTGGAGTACGAGACATTTTTTCCGAATTAAATAGATATTGAATTTGCCTTCGTATGTCAAAATGGGTGAATTGAAAATTTTGGGGTCCAACGATCGTTGTCAATGACAGTCGAAGGTGTTGAGCGACAGTCGACGATAGGACGAGCGACGGTTGGTGGGAGATTTAATTAAAGTAAAGTGGTGAAATTGATATTTTTATCTAAAATTTATGAGTTAAATTATTATTTTATCTAAATTTCAGAATTCAAATTGATATTTTATTAACATTTATAGGTCAAATTAAAAATAAACCTTTTTGACTAGCTTGTTATGTCCGCGATGATAGCTTAGTGATCAAAATATTATAAATGTATAACTTAAGTGTTCAAAACGTAACTTTTAAACATTGATGACTAAAATCAAACAATCCAATAACAAAAGGGACCAACAATATAATTTACCATGTTCTTAATTAATGATTGTTGAAGGGACTAGTATGTAATTACAGGTGGGTGTTATTTTACACGTGGATTGGTATTATTGGTGTTCTGGTTTAGGTGTAGGTACGAAATTGGCTAATCTTTGTTGATTACGGTAAGACGGGCAGATCATTTTCATGTGTCGCTGTCCTCTTGGATAAGGCTGAAAAGTATGAGAATCGGACGGCTACTAATGTGATGATGACCATGTCACATTTCTCAAATAAAGTGTGGGGTCCCAGGGGGAGTTTCCACCTGATACATTATAAGAATATGGCACATAATTTTATGTCATAATTGTGATTTTTTAAAAAAGAAAATGAGTATAAAAATTTTAAAAATTTAAAAGGTATGAAATTAAATATTAATAAAAATATTTAAATTATATGAAAATTTTGAAATTTTCAAGAGTCCGCAACACTCCGTCGGTCTATCTCTAATGATATATTCGCTTAAAAGAACTGATTTTCAGCAATCTATTTATAAAACTTTGATGACTTGCAAGTTGCAACCCCGTCCGTTCCATTGAATGTGTTCCTAAACATTTTCAGGTGATGGAAGTGCTTCTGATGATGATACAGAAAGTCAGGATCCTCCAGATTCTGGGTTGTTTTAAGATTCTCCCTTCTCATCATCATCATAATAATAATTTCGACTAGACCAGACTCTACCGACAGATCGACTACTCTAATCTTTGAATAATCCGATTTTGGAACAGGTCTAATTCGAAGATTATATAGTCATTGTTCATTCAATAATCAATACCACTTCTGGTATTTATCAGTATCTGAGATGAGGAAAAAAAGGGAAAAAAATATGATAATTACAGAAAGAATGCAACAAGTTAAGAGTTTGCAACTACCAACAGCATACCCAAAGGACCTTTGCCTTAACAAGTCTTGCTAATTCCATAAAGCTAACTAATGGAAGTTTTACTTCTCCAGATGAAGGAAAGTAGAGGAAAAATTGTGCAGATGAGCCGACTAGAGCAGTAGCGGTTTACGATCTCTTCATGATATATCCCATAATTAATCCGACCAAGCCGATCAATACAATAAGCATGAATGCCAGACCACCACCACTTTTGCTGGCTTCGCGCTTCAACAGTTCCTAAACATTCGTAATTTTTACATGTGAGAATTTTGCATGGCTCAAAATAGATCAAGAGAACATAGTAAACCGGTCGCAGTCTCGGAGACAAGTATCTTGAAAGCACAAGTCTATCAGGTGATGGAAATTTTTAACAGCATTTCATAAGCAACTACCAACAAGATGGCATCGATTTAAAGGAAAGACGAGTGGGGATCATGCTGGGGGTCTGAGATGTTGAATGAAAACAGAAGAGATCGACGTTGACTTGAAATTTTCAATAACTAGCAGCAATTATAGAGAGACGGTATGCGGAAAATAAAGGGTCAATGAATTTACTGACTTGGTCATCCATAATGAAAGAAAACTGCAGGGGGAAGCATAGAAAAAGCACAAATAATTATAACTACAATTCATATGGTTTATCACGGTCAGTTCCACTCACCAGCTCTTGGCGAAGCTTGTTATTCTGTTGAATTGCTTTATTTTTTTCTTCAGTCAGCTTTGTTATAAGAGCTTTTGCCTGCAATTACAGGAAGTATTATCGAGGATTATTATACCTTCAATATATCAACATCTCATACAATAAAAGAGCTTCAAGCACCAATCTAGAAGCGTTGAAAGCAATGCAAATATCTGACTAGAAAATATGGACGAACTATGTTACTTTGCTTAGGGTGTGATTTCTGGAATACGGGTATGTTTCCAACGCAGATAAGTCCAATTTTTTGAAGTTCTTTCATGTATTGGGAGCCTACTGGAGGATCATATTTTCATATTGATATTGAATACATTGTTGGACGCAAGTTTTTCAAGAAAATAAAGAGTTGAAGCAACATGGATCTGAACTGACAAAATAAATGAATAACAAATCACACATATGCAGCAGTATAGGGTGACACAGAAGATACAGAATCCAGAATTTACCTCGGGAGATTTATATTGAACTTCATCAGTAAATATCTAAATAGAAAAATATGATTCTTACTGTATACAGAAAGAACCATGTTACCAACTCTGATGATAAGTTTTAGTTACGGGTAATGGGTATGCATTGGAGGATCATATTTTTCATACTGATATTTGAATATGCATTGGAGGTCATAACCAGAGAAAGTTCTTTCACGTATGAAAGTTTGCTCATATATCATATTTTCATACTGATTCAGATATGCATTGGATATTGGTGTTGAACACCAATATTTCAAGAAAAATAAAGAGTCAGAGCAACACTGATCCCGAATGCCAAAACAAATGAAGAACAAATCATGCACATGCAGCAGTATAGGGAGACACAAAGGATACAGAATTTACCTCAGGAGATTTATCTTGAACTTCATCCGTAAATGTTCTTGCAGCCTGCATTCACCAAATGCAAACTATTAGCATTCTAGAAAACATGGTGCAAACAACAGAAACAATAACAAGTATATTCACAGAAGGATCTCGGTTCCGGTACCATAACAAACTCAGCAGCATTTGCCTGGCCATTGTCCAAAACAGATCCTCTCATCGAAGACCCTGCTTCAGACCCGTCCTGTGCAGGTGTAAGTTGAGGTGAAAAAACATAAACAACTCTCAACTTGCATTCCTCAACCACATTCCCAGCTTCTCTGTTGAACTAGAAAAACAAACATTTCCGTAATCAGTCAAAACCATACATCCTAACCCTCAAGGGAATTATATAACTATGTTACTCAAATTCGAATGTGAATGTCGGAAATGGATACCATTTCCGCAGTTATATCCTTTGGGGTTGCACCATCAGGGGCTTTTACACCTTGAAGGAGGAATTTGTCCTTGCATTGCATATCAGCAGGGACCTCCTTTTGCGCTTGCATGGTAACTAAAAAAAACCATTGATTCTTTTGAAGATTACCCAGAAAACAACAATGATAAAAATCTGGAAAAAAATGTGATTAATTCATTGCATTTGTACATTGTACCTGTAACCTCGCATGTCGATTTTGGCAAAACGATCCCCGTGTTGGGACGAACACAATACTTCTTCGGATTTGTTGTTTTCACCTGAAAAAACAAAATCCAAATAAAGTATTGATTTATCGTTGGTAATCATCCATTCCTGTTTTTTTTCCTCAGCTACCAAACATATCATTACAAATCGACATTGATGAAGGATACCTTGAAAGCTACATAATCATCAGTTTTATTCGACAATTGAAGAGAACATGCGATCTGCTTCTTCAGCTCAACTATTGAAACACCATAACCAACAACAACGAATCAAAAATAAAATCCCAGAAAAAAAAAGAGAATCCCAGAACGAAAATGAAAAACTTACAAGGAAACTTGAGCTCTACAGGGTCGACGTTGAGAAGTTCTCCCGTGCTCATTTCGAAACAATGGGATTTAATCGAGGACTTGATTAATCTCTAAAAAGAGAGAAAAAAAAATGAAAATAAGAAGGAATCCAATCTCTCCTTTTATTATTGGGATCAGCAACTGCTCCTACTCGATTCCCCATTTTTGGTTTTTATAAATTAATCGGTTCAAAAAAACATTTTTTCTTCTTATTATTAGTTAATATCACTTGAATCGACCAAAATTATTGGATTGGTCGCTTAAACATCTCCATCGTTAATTTGGGTCAGTTTTATATGGTTAAAATACGTAAATCATCGTTTATTCTGACT
The DNA here is from genome assembly GCA_019671005.1 of Hibiscus mutabilis. Lineage (NCBI taxonomy): Eukaryota > Viridiplantae > Streptophyta > Magnoliopsida > Malvales > Malvaceae > Hibiscus > Hibiscus mutabilis. Next base: position 72,354,540 of record CM033714.1, read on the forward strand.
TTTTTTATTATTAAACTTTTAAAACGTTTAATTTATTCATTAAACTTTATTTTCTAACCTATTTTAATCACTCTAAATTATTTTATTAATATTTTGGTATGACATAATATATTTTATTATTATATATCAAAATAATTTAAAATAAAAAAATTATTAGGTAAATTACACAAACCATCACTAAACTTTACTCTCTGACCTATTTTGGTCACTGAACTTTTAAAAACAACAAATTTACTCACTAAACTTTATACATTGACCGATTTTGGTCACTCCACCGTTAATCTATTAAAACTGTTATGACGTGTCATAAATAAATTCGTCCCAGCATAGCTCGTTGTGCTACATTATACTCAAATTTCTACAACTCCTATTATTCTCCCTCTCTTTCTCTCGTAACCTTAACTGTCATAATAGGTCCACCACCTCCCCAAAACCCTAATCCCTTAACCAAACCCAAATCGATAGCCCAAGTCGTATCAAAATCAATACAGTCAAAACATCGATAGGTCTTCTTCCATCACTATCTCTCTCGTAAATCTTAACCTGAAAAATCCCAAAAAAACAACCAAAATCAAATATGGAACTAAATTTAATTGAAAGGTCATTAAAGTGAAAACAATCATATGAGTCTTACACAATCGTTTAGTGGAGTGAACCTCCTTGTTACCATTTCTTCTTTGAGGTGCTCAAAGATGGTTGTACCATTGACCAATTTAAAGTGTAATTGTCTTTAAACTTTTAATCATTTATTTTCATTCTTTATTTAGGGGATGTTTAAAATTTGTGAATTTTGTTTGTGTGGGTATAAGAAGGGAGTTTATATGTTTGGCTGTATTGATCTTTGCGATTTTGTGCCTTAACGTCCTACTATCCCCAAAGTTTCTAACTTTTCAAGTGTTTTCACTATATTCAATGGTAAAAATTCAAGAGTCTTTTACAGTCTTTCACCTAAAGATATGTAGGTCAGTTCAACAACCCTATTTGGGATCATTGAGGTAACATAAATGGAAAGCTTTTAATAATTATGTTTGATTGAATGCACCTTCGAATGACGAAAATGAGAAATAGAGAGAGAAAGGGAGAGAAATATTAATATTTTATTATTTATTTATAACACTTCATAACGATGTTAATAGAATAACGTCAGAGTGATCAAAATAGGTCAATGCATAAAGTTCAATGAGTAAAGTGATCAGTTTTAAAGTTTAGTGACCAAAATAGGTTAAAGAGCAAAGTTCAGCGATGGTTTGTGTAATTTACCCAATAATTTATTTTAATTTTAAATTATTTTTATATTTAATAATAATAAAAATGTCACGTTATACCAAAATATTAATAAAATAATTTAGAGTGATCAAAATAGGTAAGAAAGTAAAATTTAATGAGTAAATTGAGCGTTTTAAAAGTTCAGTGATCAAAATAGGCCAGAGAACAAAATTGAATAATGATTTAACTATTTTATCCGTTTTATATTTAGATTGTTTATAGTTGCTTATTGAGTAATGACCATGGATCTTAAAAAAGGCTCGAACTGATTGTTGGTTTATGAAATTAGAAAATATCAAAGGCTTCCACTGTTCCACGTTTGATTCAAAGAACAGTGTGAAGTAATGAAAGACTGGGTACTTGAAAACCCAAAAGCCAAGTGTTTTAGTTTGGACCATACTATTATGGCTTTGGGTTGGGTTTTTTTTTTTTTTTACTGACGACATCATCTGTTTATGATAAGAAAGATAAAAATGGGAACTTTATGCACCTACGGTCGGAATCACTGCAGTGTAAACAAAGAGCCCAATCCAAGCGCAAGCAAAGAATGGCGCAAAAATGGCGGCTGCTCTAACACCCGCCACTATTCTCCGATTCAAACCGGACTCTACCCTCCGTTTCCTTTCATTTTATTCCAAAAACATAACAAGCCCTCGCCTTTTCCCTCCGCTTACTCACCGGCCGGTCTCCTTTCACTCAACTGGTCATCGGAAGCGATGCTTCTGCTCCGTTATTTCAGCCGCGCTGCAGTCCGGTGAGATGAAGAAAACGGAATTCCCAGGGAATAAAGTTGGCGAATTTAGGAAAAAGGTGAAGATAGCAGACATAAAAGGAGGACCTGATGAAGGTTTGAGTCGGGTCGGGCAGGCTCTGGTGGTTATGGGTTGGGTTCGGACTCTCCGTGTTCAAAGCAGCGTTACATTCCTTGAGGTAAAATTGTAAAAAGAAAATAATACCTTTCCTTTTGCTTGCAATTAATCTATGTGGTTGATGTTATATTCGTAGGTAAATGATGGTTCATCCCTTTCAAACATGCAATGCGTGATGAATTCGGATGCCGAAGGTTATGATCAGGTAATTCAACATTAAATTGTTAGACTTTCTTAACACCATTTATTGTGTGAAAGTGGAAAATGAAAAATTCAATATATATATATGTTATACTTGCAAATTATTTATATGTTTCAAGCTTGTAGGTGGAATCTGGCTTGATTACTACTGGTGCATCTGTATGGGTGCAAGGGACTTTGGTGGCTAGCCAAGGATCAAAGCAGAAGGTGGAATTGAAGCTTGAAAAAGTGGTTTTGGTAAGGTGGATTCCACCCTTTTTGTTTTGTTGAAGTTGATTATTGTGATATGTAGGAGTTTATTCATCCATTTTGCCTGAGAATTGGTTCGAGTGGTCTCCATCTGATACCATCGAAGCTGTTTCATGAAATCAGAAAATTATTTTCCTTCTTGCATTTTTGTGGAGAGAAAAGACAGTTTTTAAGTTAATAACTTTTAACCTATCATACTTGCTTTCTGCATTGTTCTCTTGTGATCCTAAATTGGTTTCTGTCGTTGCCCTTTTTCATGGTATTAAATTACATGAGTGTTGTTAATGTGTGTTCCTCTATCGGGTCATTGAAAGAAATTTCTTCCCCTAAGTGAAGGACATAATTTAAACTTGTAGTGTTTGAACTAATTCTATTGAATATGGATCTTTTGTTTTTCGGCAGGTCGGAAAAAGTGACTCTTCCTATCCCATTCAAAAGAAAAGGGTCAGCCGAGAATTTTTGAGAACTAAAGCTCATCTTCGTCCTAGAACAAACACATTTGGTGCGGTACGGTTCTGTTGCTTATTCACTATCATCTATCGTTGCTATTATACTCTTTTATTTTCACTCTTGCCTTAGTTTCTGCAAGACCTCATCTATTAAGTTGGTTGTAACTTTTACTTGCTATTTGCCAGCATGATTATTTTGCAGTCTTTGTGCTTTTATTTGTTTGCCTTCCAAATGAGATCATGGTGATTTTCTTTTCTTGTTTGTTTATCTATGTGTGTATTCTCTTTTAATGGTTGGCTTCTCTTTAGGTTGCACGAGTGAGGAATGCTTTGGCGTATGCAACTCATAAATTTTTTCAAGAAAATGGTTTTGTATGGATCTCAAGTCCTATCATTACAGCTTCAGATTGTGAAGGAGCTGGAGAACAGTTCTGTGTTACTACCTTGGTATGAACCCTATCTATGGTGGATCTATTTATATCTTCTAATAGCTATTCTGTTAGGTTTTGATCATTGGAAGTTAATCTACAGCTCCATATTTATTTTAAATAACTTTGTGTAAAGTTAAGCTACTGTCGACCGGTCTACTTGGAGCATCTAGACTTAGTGAATTATTATAGTTTGCATAATTTTCTGGCACCCTTATTGCATGGTTAAATTTGTTTCTCCTTGGGGGTGGTTTAGACTATGTACGGGTTTGTTGATTTAAACGTAGAATCCCGATGTGTGTGAAGTGGTTTCAGTAAGAACTCATTTGCGATTACGACTCAATTATGTTTGGGCTTTTCATTTAGGTTTTTGACTTGTATAAAGTTTTTTTTTGTAAATTCATAGATTCCAAGCTCCAGAGAAGCTGCTGAGTCTCCTGTGAATGCCATTCCAAATACAAAGGGTGGGTTAATAGATTGGTCACAGGTGAGCTAGTTTTACTTCACAATGCTTCCAATACTACTACATCGAGTTGCATCCCTATTTAAAATGTTTAAAATTTTATAAAATAAAAGTCATTTCTTTGCATTTCAAGGTACTTCAACTGCAGAGAGGCAGCCAACTGCATGTCGTTTTATAGCTTTGCTCCATTCTTCATCCATGCACTTGATGGATTAGTTCATAAGATGTTTTATCTGGAAATGTACTTGTAAACTTTTCTTGTGCTGGAATTTTTTCATTGTCCATCACTACATGTCCGAAACTATAGTTGATGTAGTTTCAACTCTCGCAGGAACTAGTATGTTTTTTTATTTCCACTAATGTCCTATTTTTATGTGCCAGGATTTTTTTGGCAAACCTGCATTCTTGACAGTTTCCGGCCAACTTAATGCTGAAACATATGCTACTGCTCTTTCAGATGTATATTTCCACTTGTTCTCATAGTAATTCAAAAGATGAACCAATCAAGAAATAATGCATACTTATACTTTGTTAGGTGTATACATTTGGACCCACATTTCGAGCAGAAAATTCAAACACATCTCGGCACTTGGCTGAATTCTGGGTAAGCATTTGTGGTTTAGCCTTGTAAACTTTTAACATTCTCCATGTCTCTACATGTTTTGAGCATTTGGTCTGACCTTCCTAAACTTTGTCTTGAAGAACTTATACCCTCTTTTATTTAGATGATTGAACCAGAGCTAGCTTTTGCTGATCTGAATGATGACATGGCCTGTGCTACTGCATATCTCCAGTATGTAGTATGTTACTCTTCACATCTATTATGGATTCATCTTTGTTGCTAGAGTGAGAAGCTCATAGGCAGATACATTGAAATTCTTTTAGTTGAATTTTTCTGAGTGAATTTGCTGTAATGTATTCTCTTTTCCTTGGAAGGTGAGACACGTACTCGATAATTGCAAGGAAGACATGGAATTTTTCAACACTTGGATCGAGAAAGGGGTCATTGATCGACTGAATGTATGAGCTCTATGTGTATCTTAGCCTTACAATTTCTTTTTCTTCTGAATTTGGAGGGGGTTATTAGTATTACACATTATTTGCTCTTCTAGATTGTGATCAGTTCTTTTGAGCTTGAAACTATTACTGGCAATGTTATTCTACTGATAAAGGGCAACTTCTATTTGGCTAACAGGATGTGGCTGAGAAAGACTTTGTGCAGCTGACTTATACCGATGCAATTGAACTTCTTCTAAAAGCAAATAGGAAATTCGAATTCCCGGTATTGCATTCTTTCTCTTGTTTTTTTCAAACCTATAAAAAATCCTTCTCTTGCATTAGCCTTATAAAAGATATACCATTTCCAGGCCGTGAATATGCCATACTTAAATTTATGATTGTTAGCCATGCCTTTCAGAGATAATCCTGTCACGGGTTTGTATCGATATTCATACCGATCGGAGATTTCTTACTCTTGGTTTCTTTTGTAGGTAAAATGGGGATGTGATTTGCAAAGTGAGCATGAACGATACATAACTGAACAAGCATTTAACGGATGCCCTGTTATAATCAGGGACTATCCCAAGGCATGCAATTTGTCTCTATCACTCTTCTCCATGTCGGATTTTATCTGCTTTCTCTGTTCCATGCCTAAAAGTTTTTAAATGTAAAACTCTCAGGAGATCAAGGCATTCTATATGCGGGAAAATGATGATGGAAAGACTGTAGCAGCAATGGATATGTTGGTACCTCAGGTAAATATTAAGTTTCTTGGTGGCCAACAAATTGGTTGTTCGTTCAATAAAAAAACAAATTGGTTATGAATTTATGTCCATGCTACAATCTCTTTATAGCCGTATTTCAGTGGATAAGTTTCGATGATTTTTCTCATGCTCATATTTTTTTGTACAAACATGTGTAGCACTTCTATAAGAATCTTATTGTTATATTATTTTTTCCTCGGTTGGTGAGTTCATTGTTGTTCCTTGTCTACATTTGGTTAGGTCGGTGAGCTCATTGGTGGAAGCCAAAGGGAAGAACGACTTGATTATCTGGAAAATCGTTTAGATGAGCTGAAGCTTAATAAGGAGAGCTACTGGTGGTACCTCGATCTCCGTCGTTATGGTTCAGGTTAGGGAACCTTCTCATAAACTATAACAATAGCTGCTGATCCTGGAAAAGTTGTTTTCATGGTTTCTGTTTAATGACCATGTCATGGCATTTACCATTTTAAAAAGAGAAAAAAACCCCCTTGTTTTAGGACATTTATCAACATCTCATTGATTATCCTTTGGCAGTTCCCCATGCGGGTTTCGGACTCGGCTTCGAGAGACTGGTCCAGTTTGCCACCGGAGTTGAGAATATAAGAGATGCAATACCTTTCCCAAGAACACCTGGTTCTGCTGAACTTTAGTGGTGCAACCATCAATAAGTCTTCATATTTCTTTAATCTGTTTTTTCAGGCTCTTTCTTTTCTTTTTCCTCAATAAATATGTTTTATACCAAGAGATCCCATCTATGTTGTAGAACACTGAAGACTTCACCTACCTTTTGCCTTCTATTCTTTTTTTTTACAGGGGCATGTTGAACTTTATAGTATTTAGATATGTACAATGAATTCACACAAGTGAATTCTCCACTTTTTTTTTTTCCAACTTTTATAAGAGTATTTATTATAATGTTCAAATTTATACTTCAAACAAATTATCATACGATTATGTAATGGTGTATCAGTGTTTGCTCAGAATGATGCTTTATCTATATGGTATAGGATTATTATTAATCATTTAACAACTTTAAAATTTATAGTCCGACGTTTACTTTTTATATGAACCAACAGAACGTAGAAGATTAAATCAAAACTTGTTCCAATGGATACTTTAGAAAACAAAAAGGTGATTGCTTTATTAATTAATTAATGATTTTCTTCTTTAAGATTAAAATATAGAATACAATAGATGTGTATTGAAAGTCTTTCGTTGATCAGCTCATATTGGGGTAGCTGCTTGGACCCATTCTGGATTACTTGAATTAAGTTAATTCTGATTAACAAATACAGAATATAAAAGATTATGGGATTAAAATATAATATTTATTGGTCTCATTTGCTTGTTTTGTTTAACCACTTGAACATCAACAGCCAATGTGTTTTTAACTCTTTTGTTGTCCAGTGTTCGCAGTGTTCGTCCTAGCATTAATTAATTAAAAACTTCTAAACACTGATATATTATTCATTGTTCTTACCTAGACCATAACATGTTTATTATTCTGTCGTTTTACATGTGATCGCATGTATAATATTTTGGTTTTCTTACGGATTGAATCGAAATCATATTAAATATAAATAATTAAATTAATTTAGATCGAATTTTATAAATTCAAATACTTATACTCTTTAACGTAAACTGAAAAATAAAATGAACTAAATACATCAAATTATTACTAAAATTAAAACCGAATCGAATACCATATTCAAATCAGTTTGCAGTTTTTCTTGGTCCATCAATCATTCAATGAATTACTCTAATTTTTCAGATCTAAGAGCAAGAGATTGCTAAAGCATAACCATATTCATAACCCTTTTCCCACTTATTTCAAGGGGAAAATATACTGATTATTACCTAGAAAAACTATATATACAACAAATCCATGTTCGAATAGTTCCTGCAATGAACATTTGATTGCCAATTAAAAGCAAAAACAGGTACTTAAATTTCATCACGAAAGCAAAAGATGGTACATATCTTTTAGCAACCAGTCACACATGAAAACATCCTGTGGCTCCTAAACCTCGTAAGTTTCGGCCCGGCCGGTGTCGAAGCATCTCCGGTAATTTTCATCCCGTCCACCGACGAAGAGATATCTCCCATGGACATCCGTCGGCGGTGACCGCGACCGCTGATATCCTTCTCAGCTACAGAACTATTATTTGGTTGCACATAGAAATGACTACGACTCTGACTCGGACTCTGGACGTAGAAATCCGTAATGTTGTAAGCTTGAGCTGCGCCGGAGGAGAGACACTCCTACTGCCGGCGGGTTTTGGTCTTCTTCAGTGTTCGGTAAACCAAAGGGATAAGACCCTCCATATTTTCTGGTTTGTGACAGAAGAAAATGGAGATGAATGGTTTATTGAGGAAGATAGAAACTGTGGGAGAAGACTTTTGGCATGTTGGGTTTGGCGGTGATTAGAGGTGGCAAACGAGTCATTCGGTTCGGGTCATTTCACTTTGGGTCATTTCGAATCTGATATTATTCGGTTAAAATTCGGTTTCAGTTCGGTTCAGTTTGGTTCGGTTTTAGTTCGGATCTTTTATGATTCGGGTCATTTCGGGTCGGTTGATTTTCGGTTCGGTTATTTTCAGTCCGGTTGATTTCGGTTCGGGTCAATGGGAGATCGGTCAGTTCTAATCGAGTTTTTAGGCCGGTCAATTTTTTACACCCTATATATAGATTTATAAAGTCAATATATTTAACTTTTTGGTTAGTTGTACGGTTGTTCATATCCTATCTTTATTTATTTCTATTAATACCTTTTTTATATTTCAGGTTGTCTTTGGTTCGGGTCTATTAAGTTTTGGTCCATTCGGTTCGGTTGAAAATCGGTTCGGATCCATTTCGGTTCAACTAAAATTCGGATCGATTTCGATTCGATTCGATTTGTTTATGTTTCAGATCAAATTTCGGGTTATCATGTTCGGGTCGATTTCGAGTCTCGATTCGAGTAAATCGGTTCGATTTTCGGGTCTCGAGTCAAATTTACTTGGTCTAGCGGTGATGAACTGATTACTAAGACTATATGTACAAATATATATATAATTTGGTATAGTTCTTGTGGCAATGAAATGGCAAGTCTAGCACGACATCTTTTTGACTAAGGGCATTCAATATTTCATATAAATAAAGGGAGTTGTTAAGGAAACATTGGTGATACGGATCATATATGCAAATACAACATACATACATATACACATATACACATAGAACAGTGCAGCCGACTGGCAGATGTATTCTGATATTAAACAATTCTTTTTTATTTACAATACTTGATGAATAATTCGGCAAGGGCTGCATTTTGAGTATGCAAGTTGAAATGCCTGCTAGGAATTTTCTTTTGATAACAGTCGTTATCATCCTATATTTTTATCGATTGATTCGAATCAAATACAACCGATCGATTCTCTAATATTAATGTTAGTTTAATAGAAAAGACAACCGATCAAACCTATTGCTCGCTCCTTATATTAAAGTTGTTCAACCGGATCAAATCTTAGTCTTGGTTAAGGAATCTAACACCTCATTTCATTAGACTAATTGATTGTCGATTTTGTAGCGTTATTTTAATGCTTCTTATATAATGGATCATGTTTGTTTTCCTGCCATTAATGAATAAAACATGCCTCTGTTTTGCTCATGGTTGCCATGAAGTATGTCGTAACTCTGTTTATGTCCCGATAAAGCATGTTTACTTTTGTTGTTAAACTGTTATCTCTATATGGCTTTGGCACTATTTTGTATCATGCCTTTCTTATGTTCTATTTTTTTAATCGTATGCCTATGATTCTGTAATTATTTTGGGCTCGTTCTGTTATATGTATGGGCCGACTCACTCTATAATTTTGGGCTTTTCGCTTGCTCTGTTCTAGTGTTAAAGTTGGTTGGGTACTGGGAAACTCGCTCTGTTTGACGTGTAGTTAGGGATGTCAATTGGGTAGGTAGGTGCGAATGATGTTCTTTCTACATTTATCTCTGTCAAAAATTTTCACTCTCATCCCGCCCACAATCCGCTGCGAATGTAAAATTTAAGACCATCCCTGCCTCGCAATCTGCAAGGTTAAAACCATCTCCACCCCACCACTCACGTGGTTCTTAGACCCACCTAATCTCTTTTATACACGTCCTATGATCCACTTCATATAATATATTTATAAGTATTAATTAAATAAATTTATATCAAATTTGTTATAAAAAATAAAAAATATATGTCATTCAGACTCCCACCACATGTGACATTATTTCAACTATCACAATTTAACAAATAATAATAATAAGTTTTTTGAAACCTTTAATTGGTAAATTAAAATATAAATTTAATACGAATTTAAAAAATTTAAAAATAAAGTACTTACAAAATTCTAAATAAAAACAATGTCTCAAATACATCATAAATGTCTTTAAATGCAAAAAAAATTTAAATATCAATCAATACATGTCACTCATGTAACTTGGTTGCTTCAATATCACATTTATCTTCTAATTCTTCTATCAATTGCGAGCATGATATCTTTTGAACCTCTCCTAAACCTGCATATGTAAATTAAGTAACTTGCACTTTTATTTAACAAATAAGTTTAATGTAAAAATATATGTTATTACTTTATAAATAAATTTAAAATAAAGAATAATAAGTTACCTTTAATATTAGCCCAAATCTAATTTTGAGTACACATTAAAGCCTCAACAGTTTCTGGTAAAAGTCGACTACGATAAAGATCAAGTACTCGACCACTAGTGCTAAAAGTAGATTTCGAAGGGACTGTAGAAACAAGAATGCTTAAAATGTCCCTAGCTATTTGTTGAAGAATAGGATATGTGCTTCCATTTGTCTTCCACCAGGTGAGGATATCAAAATCATCACAAAGTGGTACATTAGAAGCTTTCAAATATTTTTCTAAATCTGATTTTCATAATTGTGACTTTTATCTTGCTCCATAAATTGTGCAAATTCTTGCATATACGCTTCTCCTCCAATGTGACCAGTATTACTAGGCTCCTGAGAATTAGTAGCTTGAATCCCACTATTTTTAGACTCGTATTCATCCACCAACTGACGAAGAAAAGTACTGATTTTACTAACCTCCCTCTCAGCTTCATCATGATCAAATATCTTTTTGAAATAAAAGTGAACAAGGGCCATCTTGTATCTTGGATCAAGTATTGTTACTACACCCATTACACCATTAATACCATTCCAGTACTTGTTGTATTTGTCTAGCATTACTTGTGCCCATTTTCCTTATATAATTATAAGGAGATGAAAGCCAACTAGATATAACAAGTTTAAGAGTACAAATTTTGGGAAAGTAGATATTAACAGTGGGAAATCTTGAAGCTGAGAAATCAAGGGTGGTAGTACTAAATACTTTCAATTTTTCACATATTTTCTCTAATTTTTTCCAATCTTCACTAATTGGTGGATTCTTATAAAGATTATATCGGGCACTCAAAACAACAAACACTGACCTATACTTTATAGCAATTGCAAGCATTTCAAAAGTAGAATTCCACCGAGTCTTGCAATCAAGTGATAATTTTTTTTATATTCAGGAACTAATTGTTTAGGTACTTGCTCAAATTTTTGGATTCTTTTATCAGAGGCAGTCCAAAACACAACACTATCCCTGATTCTTTGAACACATCAGCTAGAACAACACTTAATCCATCTTGAACAATTAGATTTAATATATGAGCACAACAACGCATATGAAAAAATTGACCGTGCAAAAGAAGGGAACAATAAGGAAACTCTTCACGCAAAATAACCATAATTGCATCATTAGTTGTACAATTATCCACAGTAATAACAGACAATCTAAGATCAAGATTCCAAGATTGAATGTACTCCTTCAAAGTGTCAACAAGTACCTCAGGGTATGAGGGGCTGTGACATAACAAAACCTGTCATATACAATAAAGAAAAGGTTGCTAATCAATTAAAAAAGGTATATCCTTAAAAGATTTGAAAAGAATGGAATACCTTATGATTCAACTTTGTAGTCTCTAAACATTATCAATAAAATGTGTAGTGACAACCATATAGCCTTTTCTTTGGTTGTTGACGCTTCACATGTTCGTAATTAAGGCAATTCGACTCTTCTCTTTTCCCAACAAAGCACTAATATTCTCTTTTCAGAAACATATCTTTGCATAATGTCTTTTTTAGTTGTATTACGGCTCGGTACTTTGAACCCCGGTTGAAGTGTTTTAGAATAGTTTCTAAAACCACAATGCTCAACCATGCTAATGGGGTACTCATGCAAAATAATCATCTCTGCCAAGTCTCTTCTCCCATCCTCTTGGTGTTCATATGGTATCAAGGTCAATGTGTCACTTTTGTCGGTAGGATTAGCCTTTACGCCAAACAATCTAGTTTGTCATATATCTTGACATACTCTTTTTGGACAAATTTTTATATGTTCTTTCAAATGGGTTGTTCCAGCTCTTCTTCCGCTATCAAGAATCTTGGAACAATGATTGCACTCAACTTTTATGACATCACCGACTCTTTTTTTCGTAAAATTGGTCCAAACTGATGATGTATGTCTACTAGTTAAAGGTAAAATAGAAGGATCCTTTCAAGCATTATCTAGAGGACTTTTTTCATCATCCAATAAAATCGGAGTGCAATTCGTCAAAGTTGATGCTTTTGAGGGAGTGAGAGCATTACCATCTACACCGGCCATTTACCTAGAATATTTGTGAAGCCATAATAGTTTGTACAACTCAAAAGTTTGGACTAAAGAAATACTAAAATCTATTTTAAAGGATTGAAAAACAACACAATTAACATGTCAAATAATATTTCCATTGTCGTAAAAAATAAACAAAATAGAAAGAACAAAAAAGAAAATAAAAAAGCTTTAGAAAATAAGAACAAACACCTACAAAATCTTCATAACATGCAATATTACAATTTTAAAATTAAAAGAACTAAAAAAATAACATACAGTAAAATCTGAGGATAAAAAGACAAATATTGCTTCACTTGAATTATAAATTTTTTGATTTGATTGCTTCTTGATGGACGAAAATTATATATATATAACTTTTTATAAAATTTTAAGATAAGTTAATACGAATTACTTTAAATTTGATTCTTATCCAAACTGATATTTTTAAGAATGCTTATATATTTAATTGCTCAATCCAAACTCAATTATATATATAACCTTTCATAACTATCCTAAGACAACTCAATATGAATCACATTAAATTTGACTTAAATCCAAACTAATATTTTTAAAATAGTTATATATTTGATATGATTAATCACAAACTAATTATATTTAAAAAAATATTTTTAATAATATATATAATAACATGTTATACAATTTATTGGTGTGGGTGGGGATGATGCGGGGTGGGTGGGGATGGGAGGGTATAAAGTTATATTCACGACTGTCCCGTCACCCACAGCGAATCTAAATTTTATCTCCATCCCTGCACAGTGACCTGTAAAATCTGTAACCATCACTTCTCAATTGAATGCAAAGTGAGTGAATACCCGCAAAACTCGCCCTACTAACATCCCTCCGTGTAGTGGAGGATTTTTTTGAAAGGGAAATTCATTAATGAAGGAAAGTTTAGAAGAGAAGACGAAGGCCGGGAGGGGGGTTGACACTCTAGTCATAGGGGCAAGTACCCTTCAAATTGGACTTCGCAACCTAATCCGCGGTTCTATTACAAGAGCGTTTAACATAACAGAAAGAAAAAGAAGGAAAGAAAGCATTTAAGGCAATTATATCCTTTTCGACTGCAACTGACTCCCATGTGTTACACGATTTAGAGTTAAAGGCGAGAGATAACACTACTATTATCATATTCAAGCACCACCTTATCCCATCCAGCATTAATTGCCAGCAAGGTGCCAAGGCGAATAGCAGGCGTTTCGGCTACATCGGTTGAAGGTGCAGAGAAAGAAAAACAATCACCCCAACCAGAAATCTAGAGCAATCACGAACAACACAGGCATCACTAGCCTGCTTTGAAGAAAGATCAAAAGCCACTAGACGGCGGAGTCCACGAGGAAGGAGAAGACGATGCCACTGAAGGAGGAAAGCTCAAATCAAATGAGGGAGGCAGAGCAAGAAAAAATTCATGAAAGGCATCGAGGGCCCGGTTCCACACGTCAAGAGGAGAATCCAAACTAACATTGAAAACCAGAGCATTCTTAGATTTCCAGATATGCCAGCAGAGAAATGCCAATAAATTAAGTTCATATGAAAAAAGGCCTCTACCATTGAGCAAAGAGAACTTACTCCACCATTTGCCGAAGCCTGGGAAGCCCGATCTTTCAGGTGAATAACCAAACCCCGATATTCTCCAAACAGCCTAAGCGAAAGGGGGAAAAACATAAGACGCTCGAGGCTTTCTTGGACATCTCCACACCTTGGACAAGAAGAGCCGACTCCAAAATTACCGTGGAAACATGCAAAGAGAACTCCTTTAGTAGGAACAATATTATGACATGCTTTCCAGATAAAAAATCGAATCTTGGGGGGCATTGATACTCCCAACTGACTTCCACAAATTCATATTGGAACTTAAATCAATGCTTGAACAAGCAATTTCAGGGTTAGCTTTTTTTGGAAAAAGCAAAATAGTAACCCGACTTAACTGAGTAATTACTAGGATGGCAAAGGGGCAGGTCAAGGTGGGTTTTTGGTCGCCCGCACCTCGACTCAAAAATATATAGTGACTACCCGACCTTGACCCGCCTCGGCTCATGAAAGAATCTCACCCGCACCCGATCCGATTCTATTTTGAACATAACACAACAAAAACAAAATTCCAATCTTACAACAAGAAAACAAAATAGAAATTAAAAACTACAGACAACATCTTTGTAAATAGCTAAAAAATTAAATAAAAAAACAAACTTTGTTTATCTAGAGTCTAACTAGGAATTTATAAACTAAAAATTAAAAAAATCCAAACTTTATTCGTATGGAATCCATGTAGTCTGAAGTTTATAAACAAAAAATTTTAAAAACCCAAACTTTATTCAACTTATTCTATTGATATACAAGCTATTTTCAACTAAAACTAAACAAAACACATAAAAATCAAATGAACCCAAAAGTTTCGGTAGATTTAAACTCAAAATAATAGAAATAGATTTCAATTTAAATTTCAGTTTAAAGTTTTCAAGTAACATGCAATATTGACATGTTATTTCAGGAATGAAGAGCAAAAGAAATGAAGAGAAACAAATTAGAGAAGAAAATTACAAGAGATGATGAAAAAAGGGAAAATATGAAAGAAAAGGGAATAAGAGAGGAGGCGGCAGGTTAGAGGAAAAGAAATGAAAAGTTTTATTAATTTTAACTTAAATAGCGTATATATACGCTGTTGATTTTTTGTAAATATATTAGAATTTAACCTATTTATTCCGGGTCGGGTAGGGGATTTTTCACCCAAAACCCGAACCCGCCCCGACTGAAATTTTCCCAAAATCTGTCCCACCCCGCCCTAAATCCAGATTTCAAAATAAAAAGCCGCCATTATAGGGTCGGGTCAAAACCCATTAGATTCGAGGAAAATTGCCATGCCCAAACCAATTCATCCTGCGCCGAAGGTCCCCCAATAGGAATGGATGAGATAGCTTTAATCTCATGTTGAGAAAAGATGGTTGAGAGCTTTTGATGGCACCATTTTCTTTGATATGAATCAATGAGGTTTTCGAGCATGAAAAACTGACAGTTATCAAGGATCCTTGAAGAAACTTTCATAGGAGGGAGAGAAGGGATACATTTATCATCCCAAATCGAGATATTCTTTTTATTACCAACACGCCAGATCGAACCTTCTTGAATCAGTTTGAGGCCATCGTGAATGCTCAACCAAGCCCAATAGGGGTTACGACCCTTGGGTGCAAGAAAAATATTTCCACTAGAGAAGTAAAGCCCTTTAAGATATGAATCAGAAAAGAGTTGGAATTCTTGAGGATTCCCCAAGATTGTTCGGCAACAAGGGCCAAATTGAAGGACCGTAAATTGCGAAAGCCCATGCCGCCTAAATTCTTTGATTTACATAGCTTATCCCAACTTAGCCAATGAATACCACGATCCTTTTCTTGAAAGCCATTCCACCAAAATTTTTCGATGATAGAAGAAATTTCATCACAGAAAGTGACCGGGAGACAAAAACATTGCATGGCATAAGTAGGAATTATCGTTGCAACGACTTTAATTAAAATCTCCTTATCGAAATGTGAAAGGAGATTTGCTTTCTAGCCTTGTAATTTAATGCGTACCCTGTCAAGAATAAAGCTAAGGGTTTCTTTTTTTATTCTTGTAACATTCCAAAATCGAGCCTAGCTGAAATTTGATTCCAGTGACCAGAAATTTCACATCAAAAAGTCAAAATTTAAGAGTTGACCTTTGATCAAGTGGTATATTATTAGTTTATTGAATCCCAATTAACCATTGACACTATTAAGGACTATACTGTAAACTTTGAAACATAGTCTAGTGACCAAATTAAGAGAATTGGAAGTTGGAGTGGCAAAAGTATAGACAAGAGTTAAGGGACTAATCTCGTGATTAGCCTCTCTTCAATCTTAATCATCACCTATATGGATGAATAAGGATTGATCTCTTCATCTTAAGAAAACTTCAATAATTAAAGAAAGAAAGAAAGAAAGAAAGGAACTCACCGGTTGAATGTTAAGCAAGCACCTCCCCACCTTCTTCCTCTAGCCACCTTAAGCACACACCTCCATTGAAGGTAGAATCAAGCTTTGCTTTTCTTAAGTTCATCAATCATAAATCAAAGCAACCGATTGGGTAAGTAGTTTTCCTCAATCAATTTATCGAATCCATGGCTAAATCATGTTTAATCTTGAACCCAAGGATTTAGTTAAGCCCGAGAAATCCTTTAGGGATATTATAGCTTAATTGTTATTGTTTTTTCATAGCTATTGAGTTGCTATGAATCTATTATCGGTATTGAAATCCTTGTAAATCCTTGTTTCATTGTAGCTCAAGAGATTCAAGTTGAAGAATCTCCAAATCCTCCCAATTCCACCAAGCCCAAGAGCAAGGGAGTTGTCATCCGGAAGCCTTGAATGCCTCGAAATTATCGGTGAGTGTAGTCAGAGTCAAGGGATTGGCTAAACGACTTTCCCAAATTTGTTGATATTGAATTATTACATCATCATCATTGACCAAGGTATGTTCGCATTGAAACTTCATGAGGCATGCTATCAGTAAGCTTTGGTAAGCTCATTACATCACCAAGTCGATTATCGAATCTTCATAAGATCATTGATATAATTAAGTATTAAAGAGGCTTTAATGAATATGCATAAAATAATGTTTATTAAAAGATGCATTTTTTTTCAAATGACAACAAGTAGGCTTACAGGTAGGATGCTCGAGTGCCCCAATGTAGAATTACAAACACTACCTAACTCAAAGTTGTAGGTCATCAAGCTCATCATTATTTTCATTGGCTAGGGCATCATTTTTCTTACAAATGAATGGTCCTTTATTCTGAGCTAATGATGGTGATGAATGAAAAATGTATGCCTCTTAAATGCAATGTTAGTATCTAAACGCAAAGATACTAATTCAAGTGAATGAATAATTAGCATTTTATGATGATGTAATGCAACTACCATGCAAATGAATGTTCTATGCTAATGTGATGCGAGAATCAAACATCAAAACAAATAAGTTAGTGCGAAATAAGTAATCAAATTGGGACCGAAAAATTATTGTATTGAATATAAAGCCTATATAAATGCTTTATTGTAGAAAAATCTTACCCCATCATGGATGCCTTCTACTTTAGAATGAGCTTTTCAACTAATGATATGATATGGTAGGCAAAAAGGAAAAGGAAAGGAAAACAAAAACAAAAAGACAAGTTAGTACGGGTGAAATAGTCGAATAAAAAAATAAAAAAATAAAATAACCAATAAAATGAAGGCAATAAATTAAAGCAATTAAAAGCACATACATGTCATATATAGAAAATAAAGACATAAATATATCAAACAATGCCTAAAAGGGTTACTGCTAAACATACAGAGTTTCAGTATGGCTCTAAAGGGTTAACTCTTACGAGCCACTATATGCAGTTTTGGTACTAAAATGATACCCAACTGTCCTCACTATCCCCTACTAAGGGTAGCAAGGCCCCCAATCATCCCCATTAAAGGCTCATTTCAATCAAGTTCAATTCGAGGGGACCCATTCGCTATGTTCATACAGGGAAACAATATTCTCACGAAAACATAGGGTACTCGAGCCGTGAAGGTACTTGCTAGGCCCATACGAAGGAATAATATCCCCACGAAAGCAATAGCGTTTTCCTCTCACTTAGACAGTCGGGTTTATATGTCAAATTTTAAATGCGCTCAAAATAAATTCGCATTTATAAAAAAAACATTAACTTAATTATCACTTTAACTTGCAACTTCCGATATTAATGAAGCGATAATTATTTTTAGGCTTGACTTTTTTTTATAAAAACAAAAAAAATAGCCCCAACAAAGTCATCATGCTGTAACGACTAAAAATTACGAAGATTCCTACTTTTTATTAAAAATTTATCTTAGGGGAATTTCTTTTAAAAACATATTTTTATATAAAACTGGAGTCGCCACCGGCCACTTGGGTTAGGTAGGCTAGACACCAAAAATTAAACTAAATTTTTTTTGGGGTTTAAGAGTCGGTTACGTGTGAGGAACGTTTCGCACCCCCACCATGCTCAAACTTGGTACCAAATCAATTATCATTTTATTAATATTATATTTTGCGAGTTAAAGTGACGTTTAAATGAAAATTTTGATTATACGTGCGAATTTATTTTAAGGATCCGTTATTCGAGAATAAACAAAAATCATCACCATTGCGTCTGGTACTAGCCACGCTTATTCTCGAAAAAAATGCACCACATTAATTGTTTATATCCAGATATGTAACATAAAAACATAATCCAATAAACGAACAAAAACATAAAACATAAAAAGCATGAATATTAACAAGATAACAAAACACCATGAATCAAATATATGCATGCAAAAAACTTCCGAAACACAAGAAGAAAACACATGCAATATATTATAAACCAAACAAGGACAGGACACATAAGCAGGCGAAAACCCATAGAACTATACGATCATGCATTCCAGCATACCATTAGAAAAATATGAACAACTACACATATAATGATGTAAAACTATACTATATATACATATATTTTTCGGTATATACTTTAGGAAAATATACATATAACAAAAAAGAACTACTGCAGAAAGCTATATTATATTATATTATATTATATTATAGCATAGTTTTTTTATTTTGAAACTATATGTTATACTTTAATATATGGGTAATTATTTGACGTACTAGTGGTGGAAATTAAAAGTTTTCACAAACGCTTTAATTTTAGGGTTTAAGCACTTAATTTAGGGTGTATAATTTAGGGGCTTAGATGCATGAGTTTTAAATTTAGGGATCGTAGTTGAAATTTATAATTTAGAGTTATAATTTAAGGTTTATAGATTAAGACCTAAATCCTCGTCATATTATCCTACAGACTAAATCATAATCCCTAAATTCTAATCTTACACCCTAAATTCTAACTAATAGCATTAAATTTTAAATTCCTACACCTAAACCCTTAAATCCTAAAATTGCAAAATAAAGAAAACATAACCAAAAAGTGCAAAATAAAGAAATTTTTATTTCAGTAAAAAAAGGAATACAACCCCCTGAAATTGAAGAAGCCCAACCGCCGATCTTTTAGCTTCCGTTGAGCCGTCGTCCGGCATTGGTTCGACACAAAATCACCACTGATAGATTCTTCTCGCCGTCCCCTTTCTTTCTCTCAGAATAGTTTCTCGAGAAAGCTGTCCGATCTTCACAAAACGACCTTGAACAGTTTGACTTCTTCTCGTCAGATCTGGAGATCCGATCACTTGATCGTCGCGGTTCTGAGGTATATAGTTCTCCTCGTCGAGACGACTCTCTCCACTTTCCAGATTGTCCGTTAGAGGCCGAAGGTAAAGGTCCTCTCTTTTTAATTTTTCTTTTTTTGTCTTCTTTGTTGACTGCTATGATACGGTTTGATGGTTTGGTTCATTTGTTCAGGGGAATGGCTCGGGTTAAGTGTCATTTTCAGCTTCAGTGAGACTTGGTAGTGGAAGGAGTTCTCAAAGGTAGGGAAACTGGAGGCTCGGCTTGATTTTGAATCGTGGTGAAGGTTGTTTATGATGATGGAGGATGAAGCTCGGTTAAGGGCAGCAATGATAATTTGTTTTGGGGAAAGGCTCGGTTAATGATGGTGAGTTCTTTCTCTTGGTTTTTGGCACGATGGGGGAGTTAGAGGTGAAGCTTATGGAAATGATGGAGATTTTGGTGAAATTTTGATGATTGGCAGTGTGATCGGTGGGAGAGAGGGATGATGGTTTTATCAGGAGAGTTTGGCAATGGTTATGGTTATTGGGGGTGAAGGAGATGGTTGAAAAATGAATTTTTTAAGGATGGTGATGGTGAAAGTTGTGGGAGTTTGAAGATGATGATGAAAGGCATATCATAGGGGCATGGGGTGGCGTGAGAATCCAAATGCATTCAACGCATTTGGATTGTTTTTTTTTAATAATAATAATATTATTAAATAATAATAATATAATATTAAAATATAAAAATAATACTAATAATACCCAGATAAAAAATAGTGATTTCAGGTGGAAGATCAAGAATTTGATTGTGGTAAACTATGGAAATTAAAGTTTCCTCCTAAAGTTAAAAGTTTCATGTGGATGTTTAAGTTGGATAGGTTGCCAACTAAAGTTTTCTTGAAAAAAAGAGGTGTTCTTGGCGATGCAGGTCTGTGCACCTGCAGTTGGCGTAAAATTGATTTAGAAGACTCGAACCATCTATTCGTCGGGTGTAGATGTGCAAGGAATTTTTGGAGATTATTTTTTTCATGGTAGAAGGTGGCATGTAGGCCTGACAAATTTGACCCAAAATTCGAAATTCAAATTGATTTATTTAATTTGAGACTTGATAAAGATTCGAATATTATGGTTTAAACTTGATTCGAACTGAAATTTACTCAAATTTATTAAACTGAAAATAACATGAATTTAATTTGTCAAAATCTGATCCAAACTAAACATCAACTTGATTTTGACAAGATAATTAAGCCCAAATGAACGAACAGGTTAATTTTATTTATTTATTAGTAGTATGATAAATAGTAATATATGTATATTTTATTTTTATTATATTACTGATTAGCAACTAACTTTAGTAAAAGTTTAATGATTTAATATATCTTTTCTACATTAAAAGAAAATTTATATATATAATTTTTTATTTAAAAAATATTTGATATGAAGGATCGTAAAATAAAGTTACTCTATTTCACGTCAATTTTCATATATATATATATATATATAATTTTATCTTTTACTTTTAATTGTTTATTTGATTTAATCTTTTTATTTAATTTATAATATTAATTAAATATTTAAATAAAAAATTTAAATATCTAATCAAATCTCAAATAACTAAAACATACTTAAATTGATTTTAATCCATAAATAAATAAATATGATAAAATTATATTTTATTAATCAATTTCCAAATAGTTTAATTTTAATTTCGTAAAAAATAATTTGAATAAATCTATAACATTAAGGAGTGCCCTCAATAATCTGTAACAGATTTCTACTGCAACTAAAAGGGATTACACTATCATATACTATTAGTGCTTGAAGGAACCTCCAATCTCACGTCAACTCAGATTCCCACTATCATCATCCTCAATTTCATTCTCAGGCATCAACCGATTGTTTCTTTTGATAGTTTTATGGTCGTTTCAGGCATAATTTAGGCGCTAACCACATTGCCCTCAACGTGTTTGCTTTTATGCTTGAATAAGTTAATTTGTTCGTAAATTAAATTTAATCCAGCCATGAGAGCATGGATTGGTGTTAGGCGGTTGTGGGCTTTGTTCGTTACAAATCTCTCGCAACAGATTGACTGGCAAGGCTTGTGGCAAGTATGTGATAGACATGGAATTGTAGTCGATGTGTTCATCCCCACAAAGAGGGCGAAGGATGGATCTAGATATGGCTTTGTGAGAATGGAATCAGAGATGGATGCAAATCGTGTTATTGAGAGATTAAATGGGGTATGGATTTATGGATCACGCATTTGAGTATCGATGGCGAGATGGGATACGCGTAAGGCGTATTGGTGGGGAAAGCGGGATTATGCTTCACAAAATGTTTTACAACCGATCGATAGAGAGAAAACTGCTAATCTGGGGCCGATTCCAACGAATCCAATCAAGATGCGTGTGGTTGGTGTGGTGGATGACAGTAATCTGGATATCTTGCGATGCAGCACCGTCGGACGATGCTTACAAGCAACAACAGTGGCTGAGTTGTCATGTGAATTCTCTAGGGCAAAATTACAGGGCTTCTCTATTATGAGGATAATAGGCTCGTTTATCTTATTCATGTTCAATGATGTTGAATCTCGAAGGAAAACTTTGGAGTCAAGAATTTTATTGCAATGGTTTGAGACGGTACAAGTTTGGTCCCCGGATATAAAGATGGATAGGAGGCATGTATGGTTGGATTTAGGTGGAGTTCCAATACAGGCTTGGTCAAAACCCACATTCAAAAATATTGCAGTATGGGGTTCCTTTGTGAGCATTGCTAAAGATACAAATTACCAACATCGTTTGAGCAAGGTCCGTCCTGATCGAAACAACGGTGTGGAATAGAATTGGTGATATGGTGGAATTGGTGGTGGATGGAATGGTGTATCCGGTTCGTGTTCAAGAAATTGAGAGCTTGTTCCAGTATGTGCTGGATGAAGAAGTGGAGTCCGATGATGGGAGTGAGGACAATGAAAGCAATGTGAAAGCTCAAGACGATGTTCATGATCAAGACGTTGAGACAGTGATCAAGAAGACACCGATTGATAGTGTTGGTATGCTTGATGTGGTGTTAAACAGTAATACTGTTATCAACAGTCAGAATGTAGAAAAAAAAGAATCTACAAAATGGGGAATTGCATAGAGGGATTTCAATTGGAAGAGATGGGATATCAAATGGTGCCTCGAGTAGTGGGAATCATGGTTTCAGTAACAGAGCTGAGATTTTAAAGGGGACGGTAGTGCCGGATTAGATTGATGAGAAGGTGTCGAGTAAAGAAAATTGACTCTTGGAGGTGACTCGCTGATTGGATTTGCGTGTGGAGGACATATCTGCTGAGTCAAAGGAATGGGGATCGGATGAGAGCATCGGAATAGTACCGAGAGAAGATGATGAGGGAGATATGTTCGACTTTATGCAGTGTGTTGCGGAAGCAAGCCCGAATATGAGAGCAAAGGAAGCTTCCAAGGCACAGATTATAAAACACAACGGGGTTGACCGTAAAGTTTTTGGTATGTTGGATATTGGGCTTAGTTTCTTTTCGCCTGAAGAGAAACTTGATGTTGAAGCTTGCTTACAAAAAAAAGAAGAGGTAGGCCACGTAAAAACCCTCCTTCTGATTACGATATACTAACGATTCATTGTTTGATTCAAATTTTATCATTCGAAAGAGAGCTATTTTGAAGGAAGCCCGTGAAACGCTTGATCTTGGCAACTTGATAGGGGCAATGACAATCGGAAATGAAGAAGTAAAGTCAAGTATATAGCAAAAATCATTGAAGCTAGAGGTGGGTCAAAAGCGCCGTGAGATGTAATTTTCCATAGCTTCCTTAGCCTTGAAGGATTCTATCGTGAATAGAGAATGGTACGGTTGTTCCGGATTTGGCCTTGATGCTTTTTTCTTTGTATTTATTTTTTGAGTGGTTGTGGATGTGTGCTGTCATGTTAATGTTTGGGCTTGTCTAGATGAATTTTGGCTGCTATGTAAAGGGCATCTTCATTTACCATAATTTGCATGAGTATTACTAAGTCATTTCGGCTTGAGAGTTGGAGAGTCCTGGCTGTATTGTTAAATTGGAAAGAATGTGGGTGGTTGTGGCTTGTTTTTGAATTTGCAAAGGGAGGGGTTGTAGGGTTCTGCTCAGAACATGGAATTTCGTTAGTGTTTAGTGGGATGATTGGGGTTGGGGATGATTGTTTCTAGCGTGTTTTTTTTGGATTTGAATTGTCTCATGTTGTGTTGTGGTTGTTTTTAGTGGATGGATGTTGTTTGTAGGATTATAGGGGTCTCGATTAGTTGACCATATGGACGGTGGTGTAGGGATCGAGTAAATGCAATCTCTTATCTTGGCTGGTGCTATAATTGTGATCTCCCATGTTTGTTTAAGAATTGATTGTGAGCCTTGTGATTGATAGCGTGTCCTCGTTATTGTCTAGCTTGGTGCTCCTCAGAGTTGGTTACAATCCAATGATTATGATGTAGTTGTGTTGTCTGCGAATTTACTGTAAATATGGAATGTGAGTTATATTTGACTGAGCAAGAGATGCAATCGGGGGTGCAGTTGCACTCTTTTTAGCAGTAGTGAGGGTCAATATTGGGGTATGGTAAATTTTGTACAGGGTGTTGATTTCTTTTGTTTTGACTCGTATTCCTTGTTTGGGTGTTATTTATTTTTTATTGTCAAGGGTACTCTTTTTCCTCCAATTTAGATCTAGGGGTTTTCAACGAGGCCTTTGACAATATTTGATTTTGTATGATTCTTAATCAATAAAATCATAAATGTGCTGATAAAAAAATCTAATTTCATAAAATTAATTTTTTTTCGTCTTAGAAATTATGCAAAACTTTATTTTTAAAGTTAAAAAACAATCAATTGAAACTCGATAAAGAACACAATACAAAATTCAAGTTTTAAACTTTAACAAGCCTTATAGGTTGAGTTTGTGTAAGATTATCATCTCTTAATGATGGTTTAATTCTAAACATTGAACGGTCAAGAGTTGAAATTGAGCCTAAATGATAAGATTGACAAAAAAAAATATTTTTTACGCTAATATATCAATAATTATATATATACTCAATTGCATACATACCCAACTCAACTCGAATTGACATAAAGATCCGAAAATTGACTAAAATAAAAAAACTAACCTATATGATATTGACCCAAACCAAAAAATCAACCGAACCGACATTGACCCGAACCAAAAACCAAATGATATGATACTGACCCGACCCGAAAAATCAACTGATCTGATATTGACTCGACCTAAAATTTAACCGATTCAAAATTGATCCGACCTGATATCCGATCTGACTCAAAATTGCATAGACTCGATCTAAATTGGAATCAAACCCGATCTGACCCAAATCGAACTTGAATCGAATGTGACTCGAACTAAAAATCAAACCGAACCGAATTGACCCGGACGAGTGTTGGGTCACGCTGGTACACCCTATGGTGTAGCGGAAAAATTATTCGGCGATTACCACTAGAGATCCATGTACGAGGAACGAATCGGGATGAAAAAGGATGAAGAATTACATATTTCAAATCTGAAATTCTGACTTTGGAGAAGATAGATATTCAATCACGATTTTACGATGTCGATTCTTAAGCCGCAACGATAACGCTCCGACCTCTACGTAGTTCACCCAGCTGAAACGAGCAGATAAAACTCTTTAAACTATTTAGAAGGGAACGAGCAAATAAAAACTCTCTAAACTATGTAGAATGTTTTTCCTAAAAATATTAATGATTGTTAGATCTATCATACCTTTATATAGCCTTTGAAATCCTAATTCAACACATATTTAGATTTCAATATATATATTCCTAATTTAAATTTGATAAGGATTTCGATATATATTAATATATATAATCCTAATTCAACTAATTAGGATTACAATATATAAATATATATATTAATATATATAATCCTAATTTAACTAATTATGATTACAATATATATATATATATTAATATATATAATCCTAATTCAACTTTAATTAGGATTTCAATATATATTAATTTAAATTGAATTGTATTATTTATATATTAAAAGAGTCATAATTAAAATAATTATTTTCTTTTAATATTTATCCAATAGTTAAATTATATATATATATATCAAATATATATTAATTTAACTAAATTCGCCTACAACAAATTTGTACATATATAATTCGTTTAATATATGTTCATTTCAACCGTGGGTGTGACCCTGTAGGTTCATGTAACGTTAGTAGTAAATATTAGAACATTTCTAATATTACAAACAATGAGTGACATCTAGCAATATGTCATTGTCACCTAAGTTACAAGAAATCATGATTTGACATAACTTTTTCGTGATTAACTTTTTTTCATGTATTACATCCTTTTGTCATTTATATCTAGATTGGACACAAGTCATGGAACAGTCACACTTGTATAGTCCATCTAATATTTCTTGATATCTTAAGTAGACTATTATAAACGAATAACTATGATATCTCATATCAACTTATTCGAGCATGACCATGCATTTCTAGTCTCACTCAATCAAGTGGCCTACGATATTACTCATATTATGTAGGAGGGACAAATCTTATCTTAACCAACTATATCCCACTATAGATTGTGACATATCCAATATCAGTCTTTATAGAGTAGTCAATTACGACACGCGTTTGACTGTATCAAAATATGTTACTCACGATGTTGAAATAATGATGATCTCAAGTATGAGGATCATACATGTAGTTATCACTATGAGCAATGTTGTGATTGTCAATAATAATCCAAGAAACATGCTCATAGTGGGTCAGTCTAGTATGTCGTTCTCTAGCACATACTTATGTATTGATTTTGACATCTTCGTATCAATGACAACACTTTGTCATCAATCAACTACATATTAGTCTTAATGCATTATTGTTGTCCATTCCCACAATAATACTCGACTAAAGACATTTAAGAATAATCATATTATTTTAAGGACTTTATTATAATTCAGTTTATTTATGCACGCAGAATTATAACTCAAAATAATAATGGCAATGCCTGTTTATGAATAAACAAGGTAAAAATAAATGTCATTTACAATCATCTTATGATTGGTCTTTGGGCATACTCTAACACCGAGCAACATGATTGCCACCTCTAGTGGCATGGGCTGATATTAGTTAAGTTTCTGCGCTTTACCAGTTCTGTTTTAACATACCTTTTGCAGGTTGGGTCCGTACCCTATGGTTGGTCTCTATAGAAACCGCGATATGGAGCATTTGGATTCATCAAAATGATTGAATTTTTAATGAGAAAGTGGCAAGTATCAAGGATCTTCTGTTCCATACAAAACTGCGAGTATTAGCTTGGGTAAAGGCATCTAGGGATAATATGGTGACAAATGTAGAAGGATGGTAGGAGTGTCTAGGGGCTGTTTCGATAAAACTGCGAGTATTAGCTTGTTGAGATACAAAATTCTATTGTTTAAACATGTATGTGTATGGTTATAAAACTGGTCTGTTTTAAGAGCGTCTAGGGGCTGTTTCGATAATATATATATATACTTGTATATACATGAGAATTCGATTGATATGTATATAAATGAGTAAGAATAAGGGTTGTTTTGGTGTCTTAAAAACAGGGGGAAATATGTTTTGTTAAATCTTAGGGGTTGTTATATAAAGCTGGTAATATGGGACTGTTTTACACGTGAAAGCTAAATTGTTTGGTGCAATTATAAACACACAATGGGCTGTTTTAAATGACTAAACGTGTACATATGTAATCTGTCCTAAATTTTGTATTGTGTATTTGAATGATTGAAACTGATTTGTGTGAATTTATTGATCAATTGAGTTGTCTTGCGAGTGATAATTTGTTTAGGATTGCTCTAATATATAGATGTGCTCTTGATATGCATAGATAAGAAGGAGTTGAAGGAATAAAGATTAAAGTAAATCAAAGTGTAGATAAGTAAAAGGGGATTGAACTGAAAGTGTAAGAACACATCTGGGACTAGTTTGAATGTGTGTAAATATATATAGATAATTGAGGTTGTTTTGCTTTGACATAAAGAATAAGTGGATTGTTTTGATCTTGTATGAATATATATATATATATATATATATATATATATAATAAATGGGCTGTTTTGGATGTGTAAAGATGTATATATGTATAAATAAATTGTTTGATATGTATATGAATATTTATTGGACTGTTTTTCATAATTGAAGGTATGAGTGGACTGTTTTGAATGTATGCATATGATCATATAGTTGAACTGTTTTGTGTATACATGAGTTATGGATTGTTTTGCTTAGTTGAGAACATAACTGAACTGAATTATATATATATATATATATATGCATATATGTGCAATAGGTCTGCTGGTAAATGAATTAAGTTGGTATTGATGATTTGTTATTTTAATTAGAGGTACATAGCATGATAAGGAAGTGGGTAATGGCATCAAGGCTAGAAAAGGAAACAAATTAGGAGAATAAGGAAGTGTAGATTCAAGTATCCCGTAACTTCAGGGTAATAAGTGAATATAGTTTAAAGTCTCGAGATAGAGTGAAGCTATCTCGGGCATCTTTATTTTGTATAATTTGACCTTACTTGCATTTAAAGTTAAATGGTGCTAGTATGGCTAAGCTTGGATCCCAGGTAAGTACTTATAGAAAAGTATTTTGTGATGTTAAATTGGTTGAAAATATACTAGGTGGTTGAAATGATATGCGCATGAATATATATATAAGTTGACATAGTATGATTTAAGTTTTACCATGAGTACCTGAATATGGACTATGTTCATTTTTTTATTAAGATAAGACTTGAGCCTTGTTGAAAATACTTGAAGTTGAAGTTATGCTTACCTTTGAAATGGATAGCAATAAGTTATGTTCACTAAATGCATACCTTATTTGAATAATACAAGTGGTTAAACTTGTGATATATTATGAAATAAGCCTTGGTGGCATGATGACAAGAATTTGGAATAATGTTCATTTTGATAAAAGTATGAGAGGTTCACATGAGGTGAATGTATGTGTACCCAAAATAAAAAGGGTAATGAGACATTGATATGTCCTTATAATGTGGATCTATGCTCACTATCTTATGATAAAGAATGATTTACGTTAAAGTCTTGGTCTTGGGTCAGTCTTAGGTATAGTTGGCATGTCATAGAGTCTATAGAGCTCAGTGTTGGGGTGGACTACGGTCCGGGACAGTGGTCCCTATTTTTCCAACAGTAGGAGGGATGTTTTGTGGTCATTTGGCGATAGTAGGAGGGATTGACCGGTATAAGCACTAAATCTTATCCAGCTCATTACATATTAAGCCAAATAAAATAAACGGTTCATCCTTTATTAAATAAACAATCCATTACAATAATAAGAAGCCCTTTAAGCCCAATACAGCCCTTCAAGCCCACTACAAAGCAGCCCATTCACCAAACATGTTGCCAACTTTTTAGATTCCCTAAACCCTAGCCGTCAGCTTCTTTTAACTCATCAGATGGCTCATTAATGCCAATACGGGAATCAAGGGGGCAATTTAATGCCGCACGGGATTTGAGGGGGCGCTATTAATGCCATGTAATCTCCAATATGCCACGTCAACCGCCTCGGGACCCTCCTGGCCGTCCGATTCATGCCACATCAGTTACCAAATGAACCTGTGACTCCTCGGGCCGGCCAAACGTCTCATCCGCGCCAGACGATGCAACCACCCTCCCCTCCAACGGCTGAAACGAACCAAAAATGGCAACAACAAATATCAATGTAAAAGCGTGGCAAAATCAAGATTAAAATGGACATGCAATCAGTTTTTATGTTTTTTAACTCGTCTATAAAATGAGGATAACCATCTTTTTGTAAAGAGGGGGATTCGATTCAGATTTTGATAAAAATCAATACAAAAGTTCAAGATTTCCAGAGGTATTTTATCTCCTATTTATTTTCGAAGCATATAGAGATAAAAGATAGGGTTTGGTTTTCTTTTACCTTTGTTGTGTTTCGTATTCCTTTGCGCGGTTGTATCTCCCTGCCGGCGATAAGCCCCCTTGGTCCCTTCGAGGCCATGCAAGGGTGAATCTGTGAGAAATCAAGCGTTGGGAGGCGGTTTTAAAACTTGGTTTAGGGTTCTAGATTTGTTTTTTGTTTTAAAAGGGGGTTTTATCGTTTTTAAGTAAGAAAGAATGTCGGATTTGGTTTTGAAAGGGAGAGAAGGGTGTTTAGGCTTCGTCGGCGCCGGCAAGCGGCGGCCGATGAGGGTTTGTGGTGGTTGACACGGCGGG
Source organism: Hibiscus mutabilis (assembly GCA_019671005.1). Classification (NCBI taxonomy): domain Eukaryota; kingdom Viridiplantae; phylum Streptophyta; class Magnoliopsida; order Malvales; family Malvaceae; genus Hibiscus; species Hibiscus mutabilis. The sequence goes on from CM033714.1 coordinate 72,384,443, forward strand.
GGAGCTGCCGAATTCTGAGTTCATGATGAACTCAGATGATTTTTGAAGAACGATCGAGAGAAAATTAAATGGAACCTTTGATCTGATTTTAGAAAAAAGAAAGAATGAAATTTGTTTTTTAAGTTATATAGTCCCGGCTTTTAAAAATGGGATAATCCCCTTCATTAAACCCCCTCCGCCTCCTAACCTTCCTCTCCGCCATCCCTTCTTTTTCTGAAATTATTCAGTTTGGTCACTTGTTTTCCATGTTTTGAACTCTTTATTTTGATTTTATGTCGTTTTAGTCCATGTTTTGACCCCTGTTTCTTCCTTTTTATTTAATATCCTATTTAATATCATTTAACTTTATTTCCTGTTTTTCTTTTTTTTTCTTTTTTCTGCACGTTTGTTAGTATCTTTGTAACTATGGTATAACATATGTAGTTGTTCTTATATATGTTTTTCTTATATTATATGGTACATTTTTCTTTTTATGCCGTATATATGGGGAATAATGGTGTTTGACTCGCAGTTTGGTAACTAGATAATTTAGCTAATGTATGTTTAATGTTTGCATGGTTGTATATTGATATTTATTTCATGTCAGTATGCCATATCTTTGCTTGCTTCACATGACATATATATATATATATTATTTTGTATATATTATATATGTATGGTTTTAATGAAAGTATATATAAATATGATTGCAACCGAAGACTAACCTTTTATACATATTTGCACGTGTATATATTTAGATATATATATATATAGTACCTTGTATGTATGTATTATATGCCTTATATATATATTATATAGTTTAAATGTGATATATACATATATGGCTGCTAAAGTTTTTATGTGCTATACACATGTATATATATTATTATTGTATGTTTTGACAAAATATATATTATTATTACATAAATATACGTCTAATGCCTTATATATATATATATATCTTATACATACATTATATTTCATGTTTTATGTATTATATAGTGTGAAGGCTACTGCCAAAGGTTTTTTATATGAATATATTGTTTACCCGTACATATAAACGTATATATTTATATAGATATATATAATACCTTATTATATGTATATGGTATAGTTTCCATGTAATATATGTTTAAGTGTTTGGTGTTTGGGACCCTCTTGGCACTTTTGTTTCATGCCTTTATTTACATGTTTTGCCATGCTCATGACATGTTGCTATGTCTTGCATCCGGAATATAAATGCTAATGCGGTGTTCTTTTATTCGGAATAAACGCGGCTAGTACCAGTCGTAGTGGTGGTAGTTTGGTCGTTTATCTTCGAATAATGGGACCCTTAAAATGACCTTGCATGTATAACTGAATTTCGATCTAATTATCACTTTAACTTGCAAAATTCAATATTAACAAAGCGGTAATAAATTTGGTACCAAGTTTGGGCATAGTGGGGGTGCAAAACCTTCCCCACTTGTAATTGACTCCCGAACGCGTGTGAATCTCTGGTTTTATTTTTTGGTGTCTGGTCTACCTAACCCAAGTGACCGGTGGCGACTCCAGTTTTATTTCAAAAATACGTTTTTTAAATAAATTCCATGTAAATTAAATTTTTATAAAAAGTGGGAAACCCTCGAACTCTGAATCTCAAAAACGTCATTACAACCAGTACTGCGAGTACCATCTTATGGGCAACATTTGGTTGAGGATTCGTGTACCTAGGCTGAATTTTGATTCTCAAGGCTATGTTAATAAGAAATCATGAAAAATTACTAAATCAAGAAAGTATTGAAATATTTTGCATAACAAGAAATTCATAAAGTCTTGAATATAGATCATGCTTTTGGGAAAATAAAAAAGGGTTGTAATTGGGTTTATGATGTACCTTTACATATAAATTGTTGATTAATCATGTTATTAAACAAATGCCTGATTCAAATGTATTGCTTTATATTACTTATCTTCTTTTTCAAGCTATTGATATGAATGATCAATGGAGTTGATGAAAGAAAAGAAATGATTGATGACTTATGAGTTAAATAATTCGTGAATACGAAATGTTGTGTTTGATGTCTTGCATGACAAGTGATTTATGTATTGTTAAGTTATGTTAAAAAGAAATCAAGAAAGTATATAAGTTAATAAATGAGTCATGGCAATTACTTGCTCATTAAGTAAGTTGTATCTTTGAAATACTAAGTGTCCTTTGGGTGAGCAGACATTCTTTGATAAAATTTCTTATATCTTGTAACTTGCTTAAGAGCCTAAATGTTTATGTCTTATTTGAATAACCATGAATATATGGCTATGCTTTTCGAATGCCATAGTACTTATATGTTTGGCATCTTATATGCTAAGTAACTTGTATGATGAAATGCTAAGGATGATATCTTATATGTTAAGAAAGTCCAAGCCTATGTTGAGTTGTGATAAATAACTTAAGTAACAAGTAATGTCTTTTGTTGATTTTTCTTTGAGGTATTTAATTGGAAGAATAGATATGTTCTATTCAAATGCTATATGAAAATGCATATGCTATGTTCTATTAAAATGCTTGCGTGAAGTTATGTGTAAGAATAAGCTAATTTAATATAGTTTTTGATAATTTGTGCAATAAGCAATTCTTGAAAAAGGTTAATTGTATATATATATATATATATATATATAACTGAATAAGAAATATTGTTATACTTGAAGCCTTGTAGATAAAAAGGTTGTGAAATCGATCAAATGTGCTACTTGAGTAGTTTCGAATTGCTTAATAAAGTTGTATTTGAACTTTACAAATAAATGAGTTGTATATGATCAAACTTGTTACTTACTTGGATCTGTCAATATTAAGAAAATAATAGAATTTATCATATAGAGATTCTATTCAAGTTTTTGATAACTGAGCTACCTCACTAAGCAATTCAATTGTTTATTCTATTCCTTCGTTACATTTCAGGGTAAATGTGTTTATGGATTTCTCCTGAGCTTGGATGTGATCACAAGGATCTAAGTAGGGTACGAACCAATATCTTTAGGACTCTTAGAAGGTGGCACATAGTTGTCAAGATCCATGGTGCATATAGATCCCTTTTTGGTTATATTTAAGTGTATAAGTTTATAATTATTCAAGTTCTGTAATGGGCCCTTAATTAATTCATAGTTGCTTGCTTTATAAGTTATATTAGATGTATGATTGCATGATTGTTTAAATATCTCTATGTGCCTTAAGTTGTTAGATCGCCTAGATGTCATGAGTGTATGTGGGCTAATATGTAGCTATCTTTTATCATGTGTTAAACCGAAAAAGGGTAGTGCAATTCGTATCACTAGAATGATGGCTAGAATAAGAAATAGGAAATTATGAAACATAGTTAGGTTCAAATCTTTATATTGAGCATATGAAAATGTGTTTCTAAGTCGTAATGTTGTTTATAGTTGGATTATGTTCTGTTTAATGCCTTAGTTAATAATATTTGGTTTCAATGATAGATACTTTAAGAGTTAAGGCTTTAATATCGTGGTTCGGATTAGCTATGTAGTTGAATGAACCCTTTTCTATGAGTTTAAATGCTCGGTATGTCTTGGAGATGGTTGTTTACGTGTTCAATGGATATATATAATCTTTGAAAGACTTAAATTGAATAGTACTGTGATATAAAATGTGAATTCGGATATTTATAAGTTGAGAAAACATGCTATAATTTTGTTTAACATAATTCCTATAGATTGTGGGTGTTCAAAGGTTTAAAGACACTTATAAAGCCTAAATCAAACTTGTAATGGAACTGGGGCCCTACTTTGTTTTAAGTTTGGGTCATATTTAGATTTTAAAATATATACAAGTTGTAACCGAAATAGAATTAAATTATGAGTATGATTGATAAGCATTCACAAGTGACAGATTATAAGGACATGCTACGAAATAGAGATTGAAGTGTGTTGTTTGCTATATGACCATTTGTTTGCATATAAAGCAAGTCTAATGATAGACTTATGTGATTTAAAAGTTTTTAAATCACTCTGACTTTCAAAGTCTTGTTTAGTTGAATGAACTAAATTTATCAAGATTCTTTGTATGTTTGTTTGGTAACATGTCCTAAGCCGACTTATCTTCTAGACCGAGTAGGGGGTGTTACACATTGATTGTTTTGATGCATCAAGATAGATTAGTTTCTAGATGTATGTTCTCGATGCTTAGTGGCAATGTGCCTCATATATGTGTGGTTCTAGTCGGATGTATGTTCCTAATGTAATGTGGCATCGGGTCTCATTCGAAGGTGCTCGGGGTATTTTTTGAGTACGAGTGTACATTCCTAATGTTATGTGACACTAGTCATCACTCAAGGCTTATTGGTGTGTGGTTTATCATTGTTGTTTTGATGGTATGATGATGTGAATAATATTGTTTGTTTGGACTATAACATCATTAGTTTATGTGGGTAATCTTAGCGAGACATGTTAGCATCCTTGCTTTTCTGCTCAGACGTGCATGTATGCTTATATTTATGGATTGCATGAAGTATAGTAGAGTAGATATGTGTCACTGAGCTTGTAAAGTTCAACATTCAGATGTTTTCGTTTGCAATATAGTAGATTCTACACGAGTCTAGTGGAGCACCGTCAGAGTAGATTTTCTGCATCTCAACCATATCATAGTACAATAATTGTAATTATTTGGGTCGTGTATTCATAGGGTCATATGTTATTGAGTCAGTAAGTTTATTACTATCCTTATTATTTTGGTAAACTGTGATTTAAACTTGGAACTTTATATTTTGTAAACTATTTTATACTTCCCTTATGATTTCGTATCTTAGTACTCCATATATCCCATAAAATTTGTCCTTTTTGTGTTTTAAAATTGTCCAATTAAAAAGCTCAACAACTTTTACTAAATATGTTCCTTTTTTACCCTCTTTTTAGTTTTCCAACAAAAAAAAACTTTAACTTTTTGATGATGAAATTATCATTTTAATAATTTTACAACACATCTCTTGCACAAACTTTTTCTTCCTAAAACTACGTAAAATTCAACAAGGAACAAATTTTGTGGGACAGAGTGAGTATATTTTATTACGTAAGTGATTTATAAGGGGCATCATGGATCAACCGAATAGATCAAATCGAGTTTGGGGTGTTATGGGAGGATTATTCTCGACTATGATCTAGTGTTCTTTTGATGATTTATGACATTTACAGAACAATGCAACCATTGAGTAGACATTTATCTGGTCCTATGTCACTGATCTTAGTTTGGGTACGTTTGCCTAAACTACCATATCGTTATTACACGAAAAGCATGTTTATAACTATTGTTGGAATTATTGGGAATATTGTATGTATCGACTACAATACAACCGAAAGAAATGGGAAATATTTGCTCATCTTACAGTGGTTATCGGAATATTCAAAAATTAAGGGTCAATTTAGGGACATGTGGTGTAAATAACACTATTGTTAACTATTAGTATTTAAATAAATTAGGACAAAAATTTCTCCATTGAGGTGGCATCCATTTATTTTATTTTTTTTCTCGGTCAATAATAATTTTATTAAGGGTAAACTATATAAATAGTCCTCTAACTGTAGAGCGTTTTATGTTGAGTCCCCGACTATGAAAAGTTACAAAATGGTTCATCGACTTAACAAAGTAACAAGTTGGTTCGGTGTCGTGAAAAATTTAACAGCTGATGACATGTCTAACAAAAATTGACATAATAACACATTTAGTCCTTCATATTTACGAGTTCAATCAATTTAATCTAAATTCGAGAAAAAAATCAATAAATTTATAGGAGATAGGTGTCTAGCAATGCACTGGTGCGCAGGATTGAGGTTGTTGGAGCACGTGAGCGGGGCACGAGGAAAAGCATCGAAGGGTGTGTACTGGTTAGATAAGTAAGGGGAGTAGAACGGAAGGGTCATCGGATGGAACGAAGATCAGGCAGTGGGTCGTCGAAGTAGGGAGGTGGTGTTGAAGTGGATGGTTAAATAAAAAGGGTTAAATTGATGGAATAAGTAAATAAAGATGACTAAATTTTTTGAATTATGACTAAATTGATTGATTGTGTAAATATGTATGATTAATTGTGTTATTATGTCATTTTTTGTTAATTATCATGTGATCAACCTTTAAATTTTTAACGATACCGGACCAACTTGTTGCTTTCCTTAAGTCGAAAGATCGTTTTGAAATTTTTCATAGTCGAGGAACACCAAAACAAATAATGTATACGTAGTTTACCATTTTATTAAGGCTTAACACCAAAATAAGTACCCAAGCTACCTCATTTTCCCCTTTTAGGTGCAAACTATTTTTTCCTATTTTAAGTGCCTAACATTTTATTCCGTAATTATTTTAAGGTCTTACTCTAACTTCCGTTAAAAAATGCAATATCCAATGAGAACAAGACACGTGTCAACATTATTATTTTTCTTTTTATTTCTTTGAAAATATAAGAAATTAAAAATCAAAAATTAAAATTTTAATCCATAAATTATCTTTTTGCCGTCCATTACAGGTAACCCTAACTCTTTCTTTTCTATTTACTCGTCTTCTTCAACAGGCTGTTCACCACTCTTCTCACTGGTAGTTAATTTAGGGCTTTTCATTTCTCTATTAACCAAGTAAGAAACCCTAAAATTCGTCGATTTCGTGTGAAAAATCAAAAATGTCAAGTGAAAGGTCAAAATCATAAAATGGTTCAATGGTCGTGCATTGTTATTGCGGATTGAGAGCTTCCATTTGCAGTTCAAATAGGCCTTGGAGCAAAAGAAAGCAATTTTATGGGTGTTCACAAATCAAAGAGGTAATTTGTGTTTTTCCCTCTAGGTAATTTAAAAATAATTACAAGTACAAGTCTCAAATTGTTGGTTATATTTCACTAATTTATCACAAATTGGTTTACAGATAAAAATTTACAGTAAGTCTAAATTATAGTAATAGATTCTTTACATGAGAATTTGATTTATTTTATGTTTATGTATAATGGGTTTGATTTGAATTTGTCTTTCCTAGAATCGTTGTAAATTCTTCGAATGGCTTGACAAGGAAGAATTGAAAGCAAATGTAGTTGAAGATTTGAGAGCTCGGCTGGAAATAGAAATGGCCGAGAATTGAAAACATTGAACTGAAGAAGAAAGACGTTAAAATTGATGAAGTCCAAATGTTGCTGACAAAGTTGGAGGTTCAAAAAGAGAAAATAAGGTCATATAAAGTGAAAGAGGCAAATTTGAGGAATGATGCATTGTTCTATAAGATAGCTTTTTTATGTCATGGATTATGTATGTAGTGATAAAATTTACTTTCTAGAGAGCATATTATTATTGGTTATGTATTTAAGGACGAAATGTTACTATCAAAGACCATTTGAATGAAACTCATTTTCTATCAAAGATTGTTTGTAATGTTACTACCATTGGAAATAACATATTGCTAACATCAACCAAATTAAAAAGTAAGACTTAGAATATAAAATCAAACTCATATCATCAACCAAATGATAATTTCAATTTCTGATAATTTAACTGCAACATAGAGCAGCAAATTAAAAAAATAACTAAATCCAACTGAAATATATCATTTTAACATTAAGTCACCTAAAAACATATTTCTAGCAAGTCCTGCTTCTAACCCCAAAACAAAGTGCAAAACCAACGACTAAAAGCTACAATATGCCACAAAAAAAATGATATTCGCACAAGTATGCATCGGAGCAATCCAAAATAGTTTTAACAGTACTTGCTTTTAACTAAACTATTTTCTAAGGTTTCCATATGGTAGATTTTGAGAGATTCCTTCTTGTGGTCAGCTTTGGAATCCTAGTTGGTGGAGGCTGGGAGACAACTGAAGGAAGCCGAGAGACAGGATGTTGGGATGATGCAGAAGGTGTTCGAAAAGATGGTTCATGTTGACCGGTGGTAGGTTGAGATGATGCTGATAGTGGTCTGGTGTGAGGCCTAGAAATAAGCACTTGACTTGGCCTTCCAGGCTGTTAAAATAGAAGGAAAAATTTAATAAGTATTTGTGTAGTCTTGTTGCAGTATTTGTGTAAATACCCAAACCTTGCATAATTGTTCTCCCTCTTGGCCCATGTGATGTAACATTGCCCCTAAATTCTTTTGTCAGTGGTGAAATCCTTTTTGTTGTTACCTTCTTTCTAGGTGTAGACTTCTTGTTTGGCATGAAGGTGCTGGTTGAGCTGATGGAGTAGATTGTGCTACAATTGATGACCCTTTCTTGAACCTTCAACTGAAGAATGTACATTGGACTGCATATGGGCATCTTGAATCTCAACCTACAAATTACATTAATTGTTAGTCAATAACCGAAGAATGTAACAAATATTTCATGCTCATCATCATATATTTACACTTACATTGTTTTGTTTTTTGTTTTTTGCATGTTCTTTTATTATGGCCACTATGTCCACATTGTCTACAGCTCATCTTTAATCCTAGCTTCCTCAACTTCTTTCCATTACGCCCTTCACCCTCTTCTCTTTTTCTTTTATGCTTTGGCCTTCCAAGAAGTTTTCTTTTCAATGGTGGATCAATGCAGCCCATTTTTGTATCTTCCCAAAAATTTTCAATTGGGATGGTAGGCATGGCAGCACTGTACAACTCATTATATACATGTGTTTTGTATAAGTCAAGTACATAGTCTTCTAATTTCTCTTCCCTGTACAATATGACACATACAGCATGAAGGCATTGAATATCTGTTAGATCCCACACTCTATAGGTGCAATTCCAGCTCCTAACATTTACTACAAATGTATCTTGTTTACACATCACCTCATACCCGTCAGCCCCATTCCAAATAACATGGCAAAAAGCACTACTAGCTTTATGTTCTTCTAATTTCTTTTCAATTCTGGGGCACAATTCACCTTTCCAACTGAGATACTTTTTATGATCTACTAGCCTATTCATCACATAATGTCTAATTTCCTCAAGCAATGAGATAATAGAGTTAAACCTAGCACCTAAAATTGCAAAGTTGAATGCCTCTGAAAAGTTGTTATCTAAGGCATCACATTTGGACCTACAAGAAAAGAAGGCTTTCGACCAATGATGTGGGTCCTTTTCCATAATATCATCTAATGCCTCACTCTTTAACTCACTAATTCTTGCAGCATATTGATGAAATCGGGGCTGAGTTGTGGCTTTGCAACATGACCAGAACAACAGTTGGAGATCACCACCTTTATGCACTTGCTTCCAATTGGCATACATATGCCTAGCACAGAATCTATGCTCATTCTGATCTATTGCTTTCTAAAAAAATTAAACTCAATTAATTTATTTATTCATAAGAATAATATATAAATACATACAAAGAAATTGGTAAAATTTTACTTACTTTCTGCATATCACGGATCAAAGTGAACTTCTCACCATCCCCTAATTGCAAATCATATTGAATATTTTTCAAAAACCATGCCCAACTATCCCTGTTTTCCACCTCAACCACATCCCAAGCTATAGGGAAAATCTAATTGTTGCCATCTCTACCCACAACCGAGAGAATTTCACCCTTAAATGAACCTTTCAAGTAACATCCATCTAATGAAATAACAGGTCTGCAATACTTCTTAAATCCTTCCTTCAGTGCACTAAAGCATACATAAAGCCTCTTAAAATTAGGTCTTCCAGCAGCAATGGGTCTCTCAACCATAAGCTCAAAGGTACCACCAGGATCTGCACTTCTCAAAGCAAAAACATAATCAAAAAGTTTATTAAACTCATGCACAACCCCACCCTTTATCTGTTCTAAAGCCCAAGTCCTAGCTTTCTCACAAGTCTTTTTCTTTAAGTCCACTTTTAACTGCTCTTTAGCAAGCTTCTTCATCTCTACCAGGTTCAGTTTAGGGACAATCTTAATTATACTAAGAAAATGTTTTCCTACCAACTTGAAGTTTTCTCTTTTGTTATGAAAAGTAACAGAACATTTGTGCTCAGTGAACAATGTCTTGATCTTGTAGAATCCATCTGATTTATCCCAAGAGGAATGTATCACAAAAGGACACCCTTTTGACTTACACACAACCCTAGTCTTCTCTTTTCTATTTGATACATACTTAAAATCAAACCTATTAGCTACTGCATAAGCATAAAGTGCATCCTTCAGTTTTTGTTGAGTTTCGAAAACCATTCCCACTTCAAATCTCGGTACAACAGTTGAATCATCAAAGAAAACATTATCGGTCTTCTTAGAAATAAGATCACCATCTGAATCTGTCTCGTAGCTACCGACATCTGAAGAGTTTAAGTAATCAGTATCCTCTTCACTTCCCAAACCCACTAAACCATCTTCATTTCCCTCCTCAAGAAGGCTAACACTCTTCAGTACAACATCAGGTTCCAAGTCTTCTATTCTTAGAGTTATATTTTTCATCTTCTTTGTTACGACCCTGAACTTATTTTTGATTGATAATATTTCTTCCTCGTCATCATCAGATACTAAATGTTCTTCATCTGCCCATTTTGATCCACTGCTTTCTAAATCTGTCTCATTAATATCTTCAGTTACCATCCCATTACCACCATCACCAGTAACTTCGTCATCTTTATTACTAATACTACTTCCTTGTGGTCCATCCTTTGTAGTCATTTTTCTATAGTTAAATCACCAAACAAATAAATCAGACATAAAGGACAAATGTCTATGTTATTTAGGTCCTACAAAAAAAATAATGATTTCAGTTTCCCACCACAAAACAATTTTGTCATTTTCTTACTACTTTATATCAATATTATATAATACTTTACCACTATCCAACAATATGTGCAAAAAATACACACTCATATATATAATAATTTCACAGAGTACCTTAACTTTTCTTGGTCAACTGATGAATCTACAGTAATTAAGTGCTTTCACTTGCTGTCTAAACTCCAATACAGGTTATTAAAAACCATGTCAACATGAATATATTAGATTTCAATTTGGATTACAAATTGACAATTGGAGTATTGTTTTTCAAACTTACCTTCCGACTATTCTAGTGAGAGCCTCCTTCCACAAATAAACTTTTTCTTCTTCGATGCTTTTCTTCAACTGCTAGGGGTTTTGAGTTTAATTTTGAATGATAGGATTTTGAAATCAAAAAGTTTGCAACAAATCGATTAGGGATTTTAAGGTTTCCCAAATCGATTCAGAAAACAAGTGGAGAAGAGCTTCTTACGTTTTCATTTGGGTAAATGGAAGAGAAAGAATTAGGTTAACCTGTAATGGACGGTAAAAAAGGCAACTTAGATTAAATTTTAATTTTTGATTTTTAATTTCTTGTATTTTTAAAGAAATAAAAAAAAATTAATAATGTTGACACTTGTTCCCGACCACGATTTTTCCTTTTTTTTTAGGCATTTCGTCTTGAAATAAAAAATTATATTGATACTAGGTATAAAAAAAAACATATTAACTAAAATAAAGAAGTAAATAGAAATGGATAAATAAATAGTGGGCTCCATCGTTTCCATAGTTACTTCTTAAACGATGAGGCCCTCTCTATATACCGGAGCCCATTCCTTCATTTAATTGGTAATTTTTTGTTCTCATTGAATATTATATTTTTTAACGGAAATTAAAGTAAGACTTTGAAATGGTTACGAAATAAAATATCGAGCACTTAAAAGGGACAAAAATATAATTTTAACACCTAAAAAAATATAATAGTTTAAACACTTATTTTAATATTAAACATTTTATTAATAAAAACTATTACACTTCAGTATCTTAACAAAAAAGTATCCAACGTTACATCATAAATGCTAAAAACAGCCATACATGATACACCTTTATTCAATGGGACCTAAAACCATAGCACCCATTTATTCAGTGGGACCGACTCGGTTAGAAACTTAATGATAGTATGGATAAATAAATAAAACATACTTAGGGATGTAAAAGAATAATTAAAATGATATGAAAAAAATAAATATATGAATATAACGAGAAACTATGAAAATGGTTATGTTTTCACCTGTATAACCACAGACTCGCCGTATATGTCTCTTCCAAAACGCTATAAATTGTTCGTGATTTCAATCTCAAAACATTCATCCCATTTCACTCAATAACAAAGGAACAGAGAAGAAAACAATAATGAAAAAGATTGATTTGGCCATTGTCTTGATCTCTATGATCATAATTCTTTCAGTCCATTTTGTCGTCGGTGAGGGTGCTGAAGATGAAGGAGCTGCAGAGTCAGAAGCAGCACCCAAAAGCGCAAAGAAGGTTAGTAAAGAAACTCAATCAATATGAACCATCCAATAAGATATTGGATTTTGGCTTTTAAAATTCTTCTTATTAGCTGATATGTAGGCAAAAGAGAAAAGTATATAATATACACACATTTTTTTTAAATTATTAAAGTTCTTTGTGACCTCATGCGTTTCTCTCTTGTCACGAGTTCAGGAAACTCCCGAAGACATCTTGAAAGCTCATAACGAATTTCGTGCGGAAGTCGGGGTCCCTCCGCTCGTTTGGAATGAAACCCTAGTTGCTTATGCTGATGAATATGCCAAGAAAAGGGTCAATGACTGTAAGATGGAGCAATCCATGGGACCCTACGGTGAAAACCTTGCGGGAGGCTATGAAGATTCGACTATCGCCGATTCTGTGAGGTTTTGGGCGACAGAGAAGCCAGACTATGACCCTGCTAGCGGTAAATGCAAAAGTGGTGGAGACGATTGCGGTCATTATACTCAAATTGTTGCTAGAAAGACAACCAGTGTTGGATGTGCTAGAGAAAAGTGTAAAAATGGGTGGTATTACGTTATTTGCAGCTACTACCCTATTGGAAACATTGAGGGTGAAAAAGCTTATTAATTATTCTTCTTTTGCCCTTTAAGTCCTTGGATTTAAAGGAACTATTATATGCAATGCAATGATGCAATAAGTGTTGTGTTATTCCAATCAAAATTCATGTAAACACTGCTATCTTTATTTGATTAGTTAGTCCCTCAAAAAATTATTAATCAAACTTGTTTTTTTACTTTGACCATTGAACTCCTCACATCAAATATGACATTATTAACAAAATCCGAACACAAAAACTTAGAGCACTGCATCACTATATATTCACCACCTAATAGCGGGAATAATTTGGACATTGTGCTGAACAAGGAACGATAAATCCCCATGGGAGATTAATCTTTCTAACTAAACTTGGATCGTTTGCATGGGAGATATGTGCTCTATTTTATTATCCTTTATCTTGTGCGGGATTGATCGGATTATGCTGAGGTGATGGTCGCCAAAGTAGTTTTAGGGTGTGTTTGGATGGCAAAAAAAAAAAACTATTACCGTGCTCTATGGCTCGAACGAGCTAAGATGACAATAATAAAGAGATATCGGCCATGGAGACATACCTGCAACAAGAGGTGAGCATTAGGTAAAAACTACGCAATGTTTAATTCACCTAGTGATTGAAACTTCATACAATTAATCAGCAATAAATTTGAAAAAGAACCTAAAACCTGTTTTCTTGTGATAAGCTGAAATAATCAAGTGATTGAAACTATGTTCTTGGGATAGGGCTATATTTGCGGTTTTCTGTAATAGATTGATTGAAATGTAAAGAAATGGTTGAGAAATAGAGTATAGAATAGGGGTTGAAAGAGCTAAAATTTTCATTCATAAACTTTTCATAAGGATAACGGCATACAAAGATACCTAATATACTAGGGTACACCAATTAGTTATTTCTTTACAGGTGTCATTGTCCTTACTCCTAAAAATATGGATAATATCAGAATATCCAAAACTGTTATAAGGCGGCTATTGGATCATTTCTCTTCTGGGACCGTGTCCTGCCCCAATTCCTCAGCGTTGGGCTTGCTCCATTGACTGGCCTGGTCAGCTCTGCCTGATGAACACAAAACGCCATTGTTCCCTTTGATGTTTCTTTTCCCTCCTTTTTGCTTTTTAATTTCTAATTTCGGGCTCAATCTCAATCTCTAATTTCTCACCCTTTTCCCTCAAAAGCCATGACAATACCCCCTCTTTCAGAAGATCCTTGACCCCAAGGATCAAATTCAAGGAACTGGGATTTCAAAGAGGTGTAATCTTCCCAGGTTGCATCTTTAGGGCCGAAATTGCTCCATTGAATCAAGAGTTGGGTGACAGTCTAGTTGTGACGCTTGACCATTCGCTTGTCAAGAACAATGGCTGGGTAGACCTTTAGATTTCCATCCTCTGTCATCTCAAGCAGATTTTGTGAGGTAATAACTCCAATACCAATCTTTTTCTTCAATAAACTAACATGGAAGACTGGGTGAATCTTCGATGTCGAAGGTAATTGGATTTTATAAGCAACTAATCCAATTCTTTCAATGACCTGGTAGGGACCAAATTACTTTGCAAAAAGTTTCAAATTTCTTCGCACAACCACTGAGGTCTGTCGGTAAGATTGAAAACGTAGGTAAACCCAATCCCCTACTACAAACTCTCTGTGACTTCGCCTTCTATCTGCATACTGTTTCATACAGTTCCGAGCCTTATCTAGGTTTTCTCTTAGAAGCTCATTAAGTTGTTGCCTCTGTGTGACTACTTGCTGAACACTGTGCACCATTGTATCACCATTGTGTGTCATCTCCTGAGGTGGAAACCCGTAAAGGGCCTCAAAAGAAATCATACCCAATGTTGTGTGATGGATGGTATTGTACCACCATTCAGCTTGGGGTAGAAACCTAACCCAAGCATTGGGTTTCAAGAAGCAAAGGCTTCTGAGATATTGCTCCAAGCATTGATTTAGGCATTCAGTTTGGCCATCAGATTCTGGATGGTAAGTTGTACTGAAATGGATAGTAGTACCCAATTGCTTTATCAATTCTTTCCAAAAAATGCTAGTAAAGCTTTTGTCCCTGTTAGAAATAGCTACCTAAGGTGGGCCATGAAGCTTGTAAATATGGTCTAAATAGAGTCGAGCTATTTCAGTGGCAATGTAGGGGTGAGCCAAGGCCAAAAAGTGACCAAATTTGGTAAATTTCTCAATAACCACAAAGATATAGTTGTGTTTGAATGAAATGGGTAATCCCTCGATGAAATCCATCGAAATTACCTCCCAAGCCTTCTATAGAATAAGAATTGGCTGAAGCAAACCAGGCTTAGGCGCCTGTTCTTCCTTAACTCTTTGACAAACATCACACTCTCTGACATGATTCTTGATAGCACCCTTCATACCTGGCCAATAGAAGTACAATTTCAGTCTGTAATAAGTGGCTTGGACCCCTGAATGACCCCTTGTGGTGAATCATGGAGTAGTAGCAGAAGTTGCTTCATCAAGTCCCCATTAACTCCAATGTAAACTTTGTTTTTGAATCTCAGAATTCCTTTTTTGTAAGCCCAGTCTTTCAAACTCCCGGCCTGCACTACCAGAGCAGTGATCTTCTCCTTTGCAAAAACATCATTAACATAACTATCCTCAACTTCCAAGACCCAATTTGGTGTGATTTGAGTAGCCTATAAGGCTAAAAACTCAGACTGAAATTCTTCCTTCTTGGACATGGCATCAACCACCAAATTTGTATTTCCTACTCTAAATTTAATAACATAATCCAGGCCAAGTAACATATTTGCGGTTTTCAAAGAGGTCGAGAAGATCGTGTAAATGGGGAAGGGAATGTGAGTGAGGAGGAGGAGAAGAAGATAGATTGAAAGGAAAAATAATGGAGATATGTGCTATTTTTTTCCAATGTTTGGGAATGGCAACCGTCCTATCGAGGTTGAACAACACGTTGCTTCCTATTTTTGTTCGGTAATTTTTGGCGGTGACCGATGAGGTTGTGTCGTGATTTGATTATGTGTGTGCCAGAAATCATCAGAATTTTCTTGTTGGGCTTCAATAAGCCTTTTACGATTGGGGTAAACTATATTATTGTGGGTCAGGATAAAGATCTTCTGTCACTTCTTGATGTCTTTTTCTATGCTCTAATATTAAAAAGTTAAATTTTAAGCTTTAACTCTAACTTTTAAATTCTAAGCCATAAACTTAAAAACTCTAAAAATACACCCAACTCAATATTCTTTAAACTCTAACCCTATTTTTTTGATGTGAGACATAGAAAGGGCACCAAAAAAGAACAGAGAGTTTCATTTGTATTTTTTTATAAAACATTCATTAACATTTAGAGAGTTCTTATAGAGAGCATTTTTTATATTTTATTTTTATTAAAAATAAGTTTAATTTAGTGTTAGTTTTGGGTAAAAAAATGTTATTTTAGTGTGGAAGGAAAATTTTTCATGCTCATTTGAGAAGAAAAAAAATTGGATTTCATTCTTGAATTTTTAAATCCGTCACCATTAATATTACATTTTTATTTTTGATCATTTACCGTCGATTTAACAAAAAATAATGACATGACATGTTATAATAATAGTTTTAGGGTGAACATCAAATTTTAATAATTATAAAAAATATAAGGTGGACATCAAATTTCTCATTTTAATAATTATAAAAAAATATAGGGTGAACATCAAATTTCTCATTTTTTTTTATCTTTTTTCTCAACTCATCCCAATACATCATTCACCGTCAATTGTCGTCGTCGACCATAGTTGATATTTATAAATTCTATATATAATTATCAAAAATTAATTATAGAAAAATATATTTAATCCCCAAACTCATAAATTCTATATATTTAATCCTAATTTTAATAATTATATATAATTGTCGTCGTCGTCAATCGTTGTAAACCCCAAACTCTTAAATTCTATATATTTAATCTCAATTTTAATAATTATAAAAAATATATAGGGTGAACATCAAATTTCTTATTTTTTTATTTTTTTATCTTTTTTCTCAACTCATCCCAACACATCATTTACCGTCAATTTTCGTCGTTGACCATCATCAACAATGACAATATAACCTCAAAATGTTTTGAGAGAATTTATTTTTTTATTGTTCTAGAGTTAAATTGGTAGATAATTTTATGACTTCCGTAAAATATATTTAATTAAGAAAAATAAATATTAATAAAATATTTTTCTTCAGATCACAGTAGTTAAAGTCGGCTTTGCCTTCAAGTGTTTGGGTTGAACTATCTTAAGTGCATGTTTTATGTTGTCGAGCTTGTCTCGTAGGTATTTTCTGTAAGTTATTATCATGTGTATTTTTTCCGATTAGATTTAGAAAAATTTTAATGAGACACATGATAGTAAACTTTTTTTCATAAAAAAAAGTCAGCTTTGCCCCCGATTAGAACACATGATTTTTGTTTTTTAATATATATTATTTTTCTATTAAAAATGTAAGTCAATTCTCTAATTTGACCGTATTTTAAATTTTCCCTTAGATGCTCATTAAGTTGCTGCCTCTGTGTAACTACTTGCTGAACACTGTGCACCACTGTATCACCATTGTGTGTCATCTCCTGCGGTGGAAACCCGTAAAGGGCCTCAAAAGGAATCATACCCAATGTTGTGTGATGGATGGTATTGTACTACCATTCAGCTTGGGGTAGAAACCTAACCCAAGCATTGGGTTTCAAAAAGCAAAGGCTTCTGAGATATTGCTCCAAGCATTGATTTAGGCATTCAGTTTGGCCATCAGATTCTGGATGGTAAGCTGTACTGAAATGGGTAGTAGTACCCAATTGCTTTATCAATTCTTTCCAAAAAATGCTAGTAAAGGTCTTGTCCCTGTTAGAAATAGCTATCTTAGGTGGGCCATGAAGCTTGTAAATATGGTCTAAATAGAGTCGAGCTATTTCAGTGCCAATGTAGGGGTGAGCCAAGGCCAAGAAGTCACCAAATTTGGTAAATTTGTCAATAACCACCAAGATACAGTTGTGCTTGAATGAAGTGGGTAATCCCTCAATGAAATCTATCGAAATTACCACCCAAGCCTTTTGTGGAATGGGAATTAGCTGAAGCAGACCAAGCTTAGCCACATGTTCTCCCTTAACTCTTTGACAAACATCACACTCTCTAACATGATTCTTGACAGCACCCTTCATACCTGGCCAATAGAAGTTCAATTTTAGTCTGTAATAAGTGGCTTGAACCCCTGAATGACCCTATGTGGTGAATCATGGAGTAGTAGCAGAAGTTGCTTCCTAAAGTCCCCATTAACTCCAATGTAAACTCTGTTTTTGAATCTCAGAATTCATTTTTTGTAAGCCTAGCCTTTCAAACTCATAGCCTGCACTGCCAGAGCAATGATCTTCTCATTTGCAAAAACATCATTAACATAACGATCCTCAACTTCCAAGACCCAATTTGGTGTGATTTGAGTAGCCTGTAAGGCTGGGAACTCAGACTGAAACTCTTCTTTCCTAGACAATGCATCATCCACCAGATTTGTCTTTCCTCTTCTAAATTTAATAACATAATCCAAGCCAAGTAACTTGGTTAACCCCCTCTTCTGGATAGTTGTTGTCAACTTTTTTTCAAGCAGATGCTCCAACTCCAAAGGTTCATGGTCTGTCTTGATAACAAAGGGTCCCCCTTCCAAATAATGCCTCCACTTAGCCACTACTAACAAAATGACTAAATACTCTCTCTCATAAACTGGTAGGTTAGAATTCTTAGGGCTGAGAAGTTTACTGAGATATACAATAGGCCTGCCATCCTAAGAAAGAACAGCACCAATACTCTTGGAACTAACATCAGTTTCCAAACATAAGGGTTTGGTGAAATCATGAAAGGCTAGAACTGGAGTGTTGCACATGGCCAACATCAGTGTCTCAAAGGCCTCTCTTACCTCATAGGTCCAAGAAAAACAGTCATTCTTCAACATTTTTGTAAGAGGGCGACTGATTTCACCATAGTTCTTAATAAATTTTCTATAGTACCTAGTGAGACCTAAGAACCCTCTCAAGGCTTTGAGGTTCTTTGGAAAAGGTCACTCCTTCATAGCAGCTACTTTAGAAGGATCTGTAGCAACTTCATCCCCGAAAATGATGTGGCCTAAATATTTCACTCTATCTTGTCCAAAAAAACACTTGCTCCTTCTAGCAAACAGTGTGTTTGCACTAAGCAATTGTAAGACTGGTTCCAAGTGTTGAAGGTGCTCCTCCCAAGTCCTACTGTAGATCGGAATGTTATAAAAAACCAGCACAAACTTTCTCAAAAAATGACCAAACAATTCATTCATCAAGGACTAAAATGTAGCCGGTGTATTGGTCAAACCAAATGGCATAACCTTGAAATCAAAATGGCCATGGTGAGTTCTAAATAAAATATTTTCCATATCCTCGGGCTTAATTTTGATCTGCTAATAACCTGATCTTAAATCAATCTTGGAAAAAAGATTTGACCCTACTAATTCATCTAACAAATCTTCCACTATAGGGATTGGAAATTTGTTCTTAACTTTCATAGCATTTAGCTGCCTATAATCAACACAAAGCCTCCATGAGCCATCTTTCTTCTTAACTAGTAAGCAAGGAGAAGCAAAATGACTATTACTAGTCTGGATAATAGAGGAAGCTAACATGTTTGAAATCTATTTTTCCACTTCTGCTTTCTGGTAGTGGGGAAATCTGTAAGGCCTCAAGTTTACTGGCTGAGAATCCTTCTGTAGAGTAATAGCATGATCTTGGGTTCTCACTGGTGGTAGCCCTTGTGGTTCTTCAAAAACTATTTTATATTTATCCAACAAAATTTCTAGATCTGTGAGAATATCATTCTCAATTTCTTCACAAGTCAACAAATAGATCTCTCCCAATAACACATAATCTTTTTCAGTCATTCTTTGCAGTTTATCCCCATAAATAATCTTAAACTCAATAGGCTTCCTTCCCCCATATAACAGTACTTCCTGGCCATCCTTAGAGAAGCTTAAGGTCATGGAATTTAAGTCTATGAGTATAGGACTATATTTTTTCATCCAATCCACTCCTAAAACCATATCATTCCCTCCCATTTGAAGGGCCCTAAAATCATGCTCAAATTGATGGCCTTGCATCTTCCAATTCAATTGCTTACTCTTAGCCAAGCTGTACATTTTTTCTCCATTAGCTACTGTGATGGCAAGGGGGTTGGTAGCTATGACCTCCACACCTTCTTTGGCCCAATTAGTTGTCAGAAAGCTATGTGTACTCCCACTGTCAACCAAAATATCCAGTGGCTTACCCTTGATTGTTCCTTGAATTCTCAGAGTGTGATGACCAATATTCTTGGTCAAAACATTAATTGAAATCTCTAATCCCCGTCCTGACTATCAAGGTTTGTAGTATCTCTCTCTTCTTCAGTTTCACACTTTTTCTTTTGCAGTAAGCTCTTCTTCCATTGAATTCAATTGTTTGATTTTACATTGGTGCCCTGGACTAAATCTTTCCCCATATTTGAAGCAAAAATTGTTGGCCCTCCTATATTCTACTAATGTTTGCTTGGTATTAGGTTGTGTGGTTCCCACTTTTTGGACTGAATTTATTCCTGGATTTTTCTGTGGCACAAACTGATTCTAATACCCTGAAGGTTTGGTGGAGTATCTTTGTTTCTTCCCTTCTAGCTCATCAGCCATCTCATAGAGCTTAGCCTGTCTACTAGCTTCATACACTGATTTGGGTCTATGAACCTTCACCCTAAGCCTTAATTCCTCCTTTAGTCCACTCACAAAGGTAGACACGCAGTAGCTTTCCTCCAATGATGCATTGTGCATTAACATGTAGGGCTTCATTTCCTCGAATTTGTCTTGGTATTCCTTCACCGTAATTTTTCTACACTAGCTTGTTGAATTCCTCAATAACATCTTCACGGTTTTTATCATAAAACCTGTGACACAAGTCAGCAATAAATTCTTGCCAAGTGGCCTTGTGTTTTTGCATTATATAGCCATCAAACCAAGTTTCAGCCCTCCCCATGAGGTGCATAGAAGCTAACTCAAGCTTTTGTTCTTCTGGAATAGTAAAAATTGAGAAGTACTTTCACATTTTTATCCAACTCCTAGGATTCTCCCCATCAAACATATGAAGTTCTATTTTAGTTCTGAGATTAAATGTATTCCAACTGATGTCCTGACTTATTCTTTCAATTCTACCAGGCTCTTGGAGTTGGGAGGTATCCCCTTTTTCAGACCAGTGACCCCCAAGTTTAAACTTTTCAGCATGTAATATAGTGTTATGCGGTTTAGAAGTTAGTATTCCAGGTTCTCCTAACTTCATAGTATATCTTTCCTTATCATCTATAACAGTAAAAACTATTTTCTTACCTTCCACTTTTGCTTTGTTACTGGCTGATAGTTGGTTGTTCTTCTCGGGTGTATCAGGTCCAAGATCCTCTGCTTCTTTGGTTAACAGAGCAATAATCTTCCTCAAGCCTGCCTGAATCTCCCTTATTTTTGTTTCCAGCTAGTCTATGTGATTCTCTAAGGTGCCTTTTTGAATTTTATCTTATCCAACTGGCATCGAAATGCTGCCAAATCAGCATTTTCCCCCATGTGTTATGCTTTCCTTGGCTTTCTCAGTATGGATATGGATCAAAACAACTTGGCTCTAGATACCAAATTGTAATGGATTAATTGAAATGTAAAGAAATGGTTGAGAAATAGAGTATAGAATAGAGGTTGAATGAGCTGAAATTTTCATTCATAAACTTTCATAAGGATAAAGGCATACAAAGATACCTAATATACTAGGGTACATCAATTAGTTATTTCTTTACAGGTGTCATTGTCCTTACTCCTAAAAATATGGATAATATCAGAATATCCAAAATTGTTATAAGGCTGCTATTGGATCATTTCTCTTCTGGGCTCGTATCCTGCCCCAATTCCTCAGTGTTGGGCCTGCTCCATTGACTGGCCTAGTCAGCTCTGCCTGATGAACACAAAACACCATCGTTCCCTTTGATGCTTCTTTTCCCTCCTTTCTGCTTCTTCATTTCAATTTCGAGCTCAATCTCAATCCCTAATTTCTCATATTCTTCCCATTTTCCCTCAAAAGCCATGACATTTTCGAAGAGGTTGAGAAGATCGTGTAAATGGGGAAGGGAATGTGAGTGAGGAAGAAGAAGAAAAAGAAAGAGAAGAGAGAAATAAGAAAGATTAAAAGAAAAAAAAATAGAGATTTGCGCTTCTTTTTGTTCCAATGTTTTGGAATGGCAACCGTCCTGTCGAGGTTGAACAACATGTTGCTTCTTTTTATTTGTTCGGTAATTTTTTGCGGTGGCCGATGAGGTTTTGTGTCGTCGATTTGATTGTGTGTGCCAGAAATGGTCGGAAATTGCTTGTTCAGCTTCTATAAGCCTTTTACGATTAGGGTAAACTATATTATTGTGGGATAAAGATCTTTTGCCCCTGTGCTTCTTTTTATGCTCTAATATTGAAAAATTAAATTATAAGTTCTAACTCTAACTTTTAAATTCTAAGCCATAAACTCTAAACCCTAAAAAAACACCCAACCCATTATTCCTTAAAAACTAACCATAAACCATAACATTAAACCTAAACCTAATTTTTTTTATGTGAGACATAAAAAGGGCACAAAAAAAGAGCAGAAAATTTCATTTGTATTTTTTTATAAAACATTCATTAACGTTAAGAGAGTTCTAATATAGAGCATTTGTATTTTTATTTTTAAAAAAATAAGTTTAATTTAGTGCTAGTTTTTGGTATAAAAAAGGTTACTTTAGTGTGAAAGGAAAAATTTTCATACTCATTTGAGAAGAAAAAAATAAATTTTATTCTTGAATTTTTAGATCCGTCACCATTAATGTTATATTTTTATTTTTGATCATTTTCCATTAATTTAACAAAAATAATGACATGACATGATATAATAATAGTTTTAGACCTCAAACTCAAATTCTATAAATTTAATCCCAATTTTAATAATTATAAAAATATATAAGGTGAACATCAATTTTTTTTTATCCTCTTTCTCAACTCATCCCAACACATCAATCACCGTTAATCATCGTCGCCGACCATCGTCGACCATCATCAACAATGACAGTGTAACCTCAAAAGTTTTTAAGAGATTTTTATTTTTTTAATGTTTTGAAGTTAAATTGGTAGAGAATTCGATGACTTCCGTTAAATATATTTAATTAAGAAAAATAAATATTAATAAAACATTTTTCTTCAAATCACAGTTGTGAAAGTCGGCTTTGCCCTCAAGTGGTTAGGTTGAACTATCTTAAGTGCATGTTTTATGTTGTCGAGCTTGTCTCGTAGGTATTTTCTGTAAGTTATTACCATATGTATTTTTTCTTCAATTAAATTAAAAAAAATTAATAAGACACATATGTAATCATTAATTTTGTCCGGGTAAACCCGCTTTTATTTTCTTTTTGCAATAATAGGCTTTTTTTTTTCTTATGTTACTACTAACTATAAAGAAGAATGTGTTATGGGCTTTGTCTACTTTGTCTATTTCTTTATATATGTTTAAAACCCAAAAAAATAATTTACTTGTGCTATTTTAATTAGGTATTTCATATATGTGTGGTTATTATTATAATGTTATTTAATATGAAAATCCCAAAATATTATATGTTATATTAATATTATTAATTCAGTTTATTACTACCATTATTATCCTATTATTATCACTATATTTATAATTATCTTCTAATTTGACTGTAATATTATTATTGTTATTATCATCATTATTTCCTATTATTGTTATTATATATTACTATTATTATTTATCATTATTATTGTTTCACCATTGTAAAAACCAGAAAGAAACAAAAAATAATTATAAACTATTAATTAAAAGCCCATGTCCTTTAATTATCAGTCCATATATTACAAGCCCATTAAATAAAATAAAGTCCATTTACATTTGAAAAAAATAAAAACATTACATATATTACAAGCCCATTAACATAAATAAAATAAAAGACCCAAGTTCAATTAAGCTAAACCCTAATCTGATAACCCTATGGCTTCTTGCGCAGCTTAACCTCCACCGTTAGATCAAATTTAATCTAACGGCCACGATTCAACCGAGAGCGTCTCCCCGACTTCAACACGCGACGCACGTGCGTGAAGCTCACGCACGACGCTTCGACTCCTTCGTGATCGTCTGATCTATACCAACGGCTCGAATTTCATCCTCACCTCCCCTCCCCTCGTACGAGAGCCAGAGCAAACAAAAAACCAAAATGTCAGAGGGCGCAACTTCAAAAACGAGGATTTTATGGGACAAACAGACATTCCATAGTGGCAAACATGAATCCGGCCAAATGCACACAGAGGCAACCAATAGCATATTTAGGGTCGATTTCTTTATTTGAAAATGATATATTTCGGTGTTATAAAACTGAAAGCAAGCATTTGTAAACCCTAAGTTGAGACGGAGATTTTCAGAGAATACCAATAGAGTAAAAAATCCTCACATTTTAGAGGTAAAAAAATCTCAGTTCATCTCTCTTGCATTTTCATAGCATTTATAAAAAAAGGAAAGCAAAAAGGTTTTTTGATCGTTTTACCTCGGCGACCATTCGTCTTATCCCTCATTTTGAATCCTAGCGGTGATAAGCCATACGTGGTGAGCCGTTCGGATTTCAAAGGAAAAGAGATTGGTTGCAAAAAAGGGTTTCGTTTTACTTCGGTCTTTTAAAAGGGGAAGGGTTTTGGTGTTTTTGAAAAAAATCCAAGCTTGAATTCAAGTTGGGGGTTGCAAAATGAGCATTTTTAGTTTTTTTTTGTTCGTCGTCCATCACTCACAGTTTGACGGCCAATTTTGGGTATCGCGATGGCCGGGATGAACACCGCGGCGATGTTCATCCGAGTTTGAGAGAAAGGGGGAAGACTTTGGTTTTTGAAGAACAAAGGTTTAAAAATTTTCTTTTTTAGCTAAAAATTATGTTTTAATCAGCTTTCAAAACAAAATGGGATAATCGCATTTTAAATCCCTCTACCCTGGCGTATTTGTGCATGCGGTCCTTTCGCATGGGCAAATCGCAGCTTTGGTCCCTCCGTATGGGAAAATTACATCCCCAAGGGTTTCTGTCTCTGTAAATCCTTCCCCGATCCTTCTAGTTTTGAATCAATTTACAATCTCGTCCCCTTTCTTTTTCTTTAAATCTGGCCCTCAAGGTTTTTGTTTGTTCGATTAGGTTATTTTCCAGTGTTGAAAAGTCCTTTTTTTACTATTCATATTTAATTTTTATGCCTTTCGTTTTTTATATATTATGTTTGTTCATATTTGATGTAAATATGCTTGTATTGAGGCTTGATATTCATTTTATGTGGTAGTTATGATATATATGATATATAATATAGTTTGTTTATAAAATATAACATATGGTTTTTTATAAAGTATATTATAGAGTTTTTTTAAATGTATAACATAGAGTTTTTTTACATAAAGTATGATATATATATATATAATATAGTTACTACAATATAATATATATTTTTTATGTACAATATGTAAAGATTTTTAAAATATGTATAATACAAGTTTTATAATACATATGATACATAGATTTTATAATATATGATATAGTTATTCATATATATATGTGTGTGATATAAAGTTTTGTTTATAATATATAATATAGTTTTTTTAATATATATATAATACATAGTTTTTTTAATATATGTATAATATAATTTTTAAATATATATAATATTTTATATATAGTCTATAATATGTAATTAAAGTTTGTTTCTTCATGAATATGTGTTTTTAGCATGTGCTCAGTTTAGGTTTGGGCCTTCTTGTGTTTTTGGGTTTAGGGTTTACTTTAGTTTAGGTAGGCTTTCGGCTTGTCAGGTCAATTTTAGGTTAGAATTAGGCAAGATTAATTTAATTAATTTAAATCGTGTGCTCATCTCATAGGGGCACGATATCTAAATTAATTAAGTTAATTTAGGTTTAGTTCTTTTAAAACCTTAGTTGGACTAAGGTTCAAATTGGTTTAGTGAATTTAAATTTACCCTTGACTTATTGGGATAAATTTTAAACTCATTAAATTAATTGAACACTTCTTAATTACCCTTTTAGGTTAAAATCGATTTTGAGATTAGATGGATATTTAATTAAAACCATGATTAATTAACTTAATTTGTTTTAAATAGTATCTTTGGCTTATAGGAATACTAGTTTAAAACTGATCAAATTAATTACCATGTCACAATTTAATCCATAATTTGTTAGGGTTTTTAGTCTTTTAGGGTTATTCAATTTAGGATTAATATTAGATTCACCTAATTAATAATTAGATCACAAATTGGCTTTCTATAATTTGGGCCTTTTAGGTTAGGACTTTAGTGGGCCTTTGTGTGTTTATCTCCAAGCCTTTTTGTGACGTACATTTATAATTATCATTCATTTGACTTTTAATTTTGTTTGCTTAATTAATCTAAGTCATAAAAAATGGAAGTATTTATTAGTTCTGATATTTATGTCGTAACAGTCCGAGTTTAAAGGATGTTAACCAAATATTTGAATTAATCCTTATCATCTTAAGGTAAATGATAATTAAAAATTGACAAATCATAACTCCATACCTTAAATGCTCGCATCATGCACAAAGGTGACATACGAGATTCGAACCATAAATTAACATGGCTATTAAGCTTATATGATGTCAGTTTAATCTGTGGTCTCATTTATCGTCATCTTTATTAATTAAATGTCCGATTAATTTCAACCCACTGATTTGGTCAAGCCCGTTCAATTAAGGTCGATTCTCAATTAAGTACGCTAAATTAAATTCAATTTAAATTTCAATAATTTCTATCCATTTAAAAGCAACAAATATTTTGGTATTGATTTTCGGGCGTTTCAGCAGTGCTAATCCTTCCCCACACGTAACCAACTCCTGAACCCTTTTAAATTAAATCTCTGATTTTTTTGTGTTAGGCCTACCTTATCCAAGTGGCCGGTGGCGACTCCAAATTTTTTATTGAATACGAATTTTCAATCCTTTTTCAAAGAAGAATGACTTGAGGGTAGCCCATAACCGTAGCACACGAAGCTAAAAGAAAAAACATCACTACAGCTTGGCGACTCCGCTGGGGATCGAATTTGTTTTACAAAACAAAATGAGAGTTAGGCCAAGAAAATATTTATTGCTTTTAATGATGGAAAATTATTGCAAAATTAATTTATTTTAAGGGGGTCGATTCTTTCGTGAAAATGTGACTACGATTACACAGGCTTTGATAATTGGTGAACTTCGAGATAATTTTTTATTTAATTTCTAAGAAATCACCAATATGTGTTGAACCATGTTTATTAGGCACTATACCCAAGCTTCTTCCCTTAAGTGGGAGTGAAATGCCACATACCCACGTGAGTATCCTTCCACGGGTTGGTAATTCACTTTCAGAATCCACGTCTTTTGACACGTGAGCAGCCCTCCACGTCACTAGTTCATGCTTTCCCTTGAACCCAAACCAATTTGCAAGCTTGTAATAGGCCAGAATTGAGGTTTTTGTTACCTTAGTAAGTGATAAGATAGGTTCGAGTATCCTTGTCTAGAACCAAACCTACATGTGTGAGAACTTAAGAAACCTACCCCGATTAGAGTCATGTGGATAACCATCGCGAACTAGAATTCATGTTAGGTTTTCTTCTTGTTAATCTGCTTTGGTGTTGTATTTGCTTTATATCCATTACTAACTCATTCGCTTTCCCTTGACTTGTTTTTTTCAACTTTTTTTTTCGCGTATTCGTGTCATTTTCATATGAAGTGTTGATTCGAGAATAGTTTCAAATTGAAGGCTTTCGTGATGGGGGAAAGAGTCCATAATAACGAGTTGAGAAATTTCAAAATTCAAAATTGATTGAAAAATGAGCAAGGCTTTTTCTTGTGTCTCATGTGGTACTCATTTCATTTTCTCATTATAATGAGACTTGATCTCCGTTATAGAAAGTCATTTAAAGAAGATTTTCGAAGATCAACACTTTGTTTACATTCATTGCATTTTACTTTTATTATTTTGTTTTCAACTTTTCTTCACGCATCTTGCGCATATGATGCATTTGCATTCATCAGTAAGGAAACTGGATTAATTGTGAGAAATGTTATTACAATAAGCCGCAATCATTTCGCACTTCTACGACACACGATCTCAAACGAGAATTATAGAGGATAGATTGGCTAATGTTGAGAAATCACAAAAAAGACATCGAGAAACACTTGGGTAATATCGAGCAAAAGATTGAACGTTCTCAAGATGAGATCATAGCTCGCATTACCGCACTATTAGGCCCAAGAGATACCGAAAAGGCCCAAGAGGTGGATGGAACTCCCAGTGCGGTGAAATTAGGGGGAAACTCATCTCATGCGAAGGTTCAACCAGAAGGGTCGACTCATAAACTTGTCCAATAGGCTGAAGCATTTGCTAATAATCTAGTCGATGTGGGGGCATAAAAATGACATTGACGTAGAAGTTCCAGATTTAAATCTCATCAATGAGATAGAGGGAAGATTGAGAAAAGAGTTTGAAAATAAGTTCGAGGAACAATGCCTTCAAATGGAAGAAAGGGTTAGCATGTTGCAAGCAACCAATGACTATGGGGTTGATGCTATGGAATTGAGCTTGGTGGCGGATTTGGTCATCCCACATAAGTTCAAGGTGCCAGAATTTGAAAAGTATGATGGGACTACTTGTCCTTCAGCTCATCTGATCATGTATTACAATAAGATGGCGACACACTTGAAGAATGAGAAATTGCTTATTCACTGCTTCCAAAATAGCTTAACCGGGGTCAATGGCCGCTGGTATGCACAACTCAGCCGAGCTAACATAAAGTCATAGAAGGATCTATCTAGACTCTTTAGCGAACAATACAAGCATGTGAAGGACATGGTCCCCCAATAGGACAATGCTACAAGGTTTGACTCAAAAGCAGGATGAGAATGTCAGACAATATGCCCAAAGATAGAGAGACGTCGCGGCGTAAGTCCAACCACAAAAGTGGAGAACGAGATTACTTGTATATTTGTGGATACACTACAAGGTCTACTTTATGAGAAGAAAATCAGCAACATATCCTTGGGTTTTGCCGAATTTGTGAACACATCAAAATCTATTGAGGCCACCTTCAAAAGTGACAAACTCAAGATCGGGGAAAGCTCACAAAAGTATACGAAGAAGAAAGACAATGAAGTAAGCAATGTGAGTACCCACAGCCTAAATAATATTGTGATTGCACCGAAGCCGCCAACAACAAACTCACAAGGATCTAATAGAAAAGAGGCAATGGGGCAAAAGAATGAGACTTTTACCCCAATACCCATAACCTATGGTGAGTTATACCCTAAGCTCCTTGAAGCCAACTTAATTCACCCTTATCACCTTAATCCAATGCAACCTCCCTACCCTCAGTGGTATGACCCCAAGGCCCAATGTGAATACCATGCGGGAATTACCGGGCACTACATCGGTAATTGCAAAGCATTCAAGAGGGTGGTTCAAAACTTGATTAACACGGGAGTTCTAAAATTTGACTCGCCAGATATGGTAAGCAGTCTCTTGCCTAGGCATGAGGGAAAGTAAGGAGGTCGAGTTTTCTAAGAAGGGTGAAGCGTTGAAGAATCTGTTTGAAAGAAAGGGCAGTCCGCAAGTTGTCCAAAGTTTTGCATCATATTCTTGTTTTGTTTCCATGCTAGATGTTGTTTTTGTTCTGTATTTGGAATTTTCTTTTTAAAAGTAATGTTTGGAACCCACCCTTCTAATTTTAGCTTGGAAGTAGCAAGGATCTTTTGTAAGGGCATGTTTACGGATTCTTCTTTCAATAGAAATGTGCATTTTGATTAACATACAATGACATTGAAAACCATGTATATGTATATATCTCTTCTTACTCTTGTGGATCTTTGGATATTAATTGCATGAGGCGATATTGATTTAGATGCAAAGATCAGTCGAATGTTGTGATAACGATAAAGTGTGATCTCTTACCCAACCTACTCTGGTCGATAAAGCGCGAAAAACAAGACTACTATTCCTTTGATGATGTTCGATGATGAAAAAATCTCTCCAAAATCATAAAAGTGAAGTGAATTAGGCAAGTGGAGTTGCTTGAAATCAAAGTAACTAGCGCCCAAAATAAACGAATACAAAAAATAAAAAAATGAATGGTGAATGATTTAGTTAATGAACAATTGAATAAGTCTCAGAGCACTCTGATGGAGCTGTGGGGGTGACTAATCTAATAAGGAGATGTCCTCCACTTGTCCAATACTCTAGCGTCAAAGATGTCTCTTTGAAGACATATATAATAATAACTAATTACAAATCATACACACGCACTTATTTCTCTATTCTTAGAATAATTTTTGTGCTCCACTAGTTAACCAAGCTGAGGAAACTTAAACTCATTTATGAATGGAGGAAACTAATGAGAACTAAAATGATTAGTTTTCGAACGGATCAAGCAATAAGGTAATCATGAGGATGAACCGAATGAGCTGGGAAAAGCTTCACAACTTCAACTATCGCCACAACATTCAAAGCCATTACAGGCACAAGCTATGCTTGAAATAATCTTCGTAGGATTGAATCTAAGACGCTTTTGCACTTGATATCCAAGGCATCCCATTATGTTTTCTTATTATGAACTTGGTCTTGTGTGATAAACAAGCTTACTTTTTAAAAAAAGATTTCTTCACATTGCTTTAAAGATAAATTCCAAAATGCAAGACTGTTGAGGCAAATGACCAACTTAGGTTGGCAATACTATAAAGCCCAAAGTTAAAGGGGCAATATGATGGCATTTACAGCAATTGGAGCATCTTCGTCTATGAAACAGCAAGATCTTTTGTAAATAAGTTCAGTTAGGGCAGACAAAGATTTTGATTATTGAGGAGTAGCAAGTGTAAGCAACAAAATTTTGGGGCAAAATTTTGTTGGGGCATGAAGATGAATCAAAGTCAGTTATAGATACTTATGGGATGGAACTCAAGAAATTTCAAGTGGAGCAATCCAAAGTGAGGAGCTAAAAAGTCACTTAAAGCAAGGGATACAGAATTTCCAAAAGTTAAACCCGAGTATGAGATGAGTTACTCCATCAAATGATCTTAAGAGCTTCCTTGAAAATGAAGACTCGTGCAAGCGGTCCCCAGTTAGCATTCATTCATACATAGTTAGACATCCTTAGGTTAGGGGTATGCTAATTTGTGCATCCATCATTTTATCTTTTTGACAGATTTACGAAGATCTTAATCTGCAACTTCGCAATAGAAGAAGTAGATTTCAGCGAGATCTTAGTTCATACTTGCATGAAACCAAGCCAAGACTTTGATCCATGACTTCTTGAAAAATGGATCACAATAAAAATTAAGATTTTCCGAAATAAAGAACTCATCCAGTAAAGATCAAGGGTTTCCGTCAAGAAGAACTTATCCAGCAAAAATTACGGTAAGACCTTCAGGGCATGATAATCCAGACCTTCAGCAGCCTCTAGTGCTTGACTTTTATTCTTTTGGGAATTAGTAAGACCCTCAATGCATGATAAATCAGACTTTTAGTAAACCCTTTAGTGTTTAACTTTATTTTCGGTCATCAGTAAGACCTACAATGCTTGGTGAGTCAAATCGTCAGTAAATCTTTCAGTGTTCGACTTCATTTTCTAGCCATCAGTAAGACCTCCAGTGCTTGGTGAGCTAGGTTTTCCGTAAATTCTTCAGTGTTGGACCTTCGTTTTCGAACACCAGTAAGACCTTTAGTGCATGATGATCCAAACCTCACAGGGAAGTGAGACAAAATTAGTGATTTTAATCTTTACTCTATCCTTGTTAACACAAGAATGAGCAAAGAATGGCAGCTGTAATCACTAATTTTGTACGGGATAAACCCGTTTTTATTTTGTTTTTGCAATAATGGGCTTTCTTTCTTATGTTACTACTAACTATAAAGAAGAATATGTTATGGGATTTGTCTACTTTGTTTATTTCTTTATGTATGTTTAAAACCCAAAAAAATAATTTACTTGTGCTATTTTAATTAGGTATTTCATATATGTGTGATTATTATTATAATGTTATTTAATATGAAAATCCCAAAATATTATATTTTATATTAATATTATTAATTCGGTTTATTAGTACCATTATTATCCTATTATTATCACTATATTTATAATTATCTTCTAATTTGAATGTAATATTATTATTGTTATTATCATCATTATTTCCTATTATTGTTATTATATATTACTATTATTATTTATCATTGTTAGTATTGTTTCACATTTGTTAAAACCAGAAAGAAACAAAAAATAATTATAAACTATTAATTAAAAGCCCATGTCCTTTAATTATCAGTCCATATACTACAAACCCATTAAATAAAATAAAGTCCATTTACATTTTAAAAAATAAAAACATTACATATATTACAAGCCCATTAACATAAATAAAATAAAAGGCCCAAATTCAATTAAGCTAAACCCTAATCTAATAACCCTTTAGCTTCTTGCGCATCTTAACCTCCACCCTAATCTGATAACCCTTTGGCTTCTTGCACGTGGAGATCACGCACTACGCTTCGACTTCTTCGTGACCATCCGACTCTACCAACGGCCTGGATTTCATCCTTACCTCAAGCCCACTGCCAGCAACCACGCCCCATGGTCCCTTCCCCTTGTACGAGAGCCAAAGCAAACAAAAAACCGAAATGTCAGAGGGCGCAACTTCAAAAACGGGGATTTTATGGGACAAACAAACATTTCAGAGTGATAAACATGAATTCGGCCAAATGCACACAAAGGCAACCAATAGCATATTTAGGGTCAATTTCTTTATTTTAAAATAATGTAATATTTCGGTTTTATAAAACCGAAAGCAAGCATTTGTAAACCCTAAGTTAAGACGGGGATTTTCAGAGAATATCAATAGAGCAAAAAAGTCTCACATTTTAGAGGTAAAAAAAATCCCAGTTCATCTTTCTTACATTTTTATAGCATTTATAAAAAAGGAAAGCAAAAAGGTTTTTTGATCGTTTTACCTCGGTGACCATTCGTCTTATCCCTTATTTTGAATCCCAGCGGTGATAAGCCATACGTGGTGAGCAGTTCGAATTTCAAAGGAAAGGAAATTAGTTGCAAAAAAGGGTTTCGTTTTGCTTCAGTCTTTTAAAAGGGGAAGGGTTTCGGTGTTTTTAAAAAAATTCAGGCTCAGATTCAAGTTGAGGGTTGAAAAATGAGCCTTTTTTAGGTTTTTTTGGTTCGGCGACGGCCGATGTGACGGTTTGACAGTCGGATTTTGGGAATCGCAGTGGCCGGGATGAACACAGCGGCGATGTTCATCCGAGTTTGAGAGAAAATAGAAGACTTTGGTTTTTGAAGAACAAATGTTTAAAAAAATTTAGCTAAAAAATATGTTTTATACCAGCTCCCAAAACAAAAATGAGATAATTGCATTTTAAATCCTTCTGCCCCGGTGTATTTGTTCTTGCGGTCCCTCTGCATGGGCAAATCGTAGCTTTGGTCCCTTCACATGGGAAAATTACATCCCCAAGGGTTTCCGTCTCTTTAAATCCTTCCTCGGTCCTTCTAGTTTTGAATCGATTTACAATCCCGTCCTCTTTCTTTTCTTTAAATCTGGCCCTCAAGATTTTTGTTTGTTTGATTAGGTCATTTTCCAGTGTTGAAAAATCCTTTTTTTACCATGCATATTTAATTTTTATGCCCTTCTTTTTTATATATTATGTTTGTTCATATTTATTGTAAATTTGCTTGTATTGAGGCTTAATATTCATTTTATGTGGTAGTTATGATATATATGATATATAATATAGTTTGTTTATAAAATATAACATATGGTTTTTTATGAAGTATATTATATAGTTTTTTAAATGTATAACATAGAGTTTTTTTTTACATAAAGTATGATATATATATATATAATATAGTTTCTACAATATAATATATATATTTTATGTACAATATGTAAAGTTTTTTAAAATATGTATAATACAAGTTTTATAATACATATGATACATAGCTTTTATAATATATGATATAGTTATTTATATATAAATATATATATGATATAAAGTTTTGTTTATAATATATAATATAGTTTTTTTAATATATATATATAATACATAGTTTTTTTAATATATGTATAATATAATTTTTAAATATATATATAATATTTTATATATAGTCTATAATATGTAATTAAAGTTTGTTTCTTTGTAAATACATGTGTTTTTAGCATGTGCTTAGTTTAGGTTTGGGCCTTCTTGTATTTTTAGGCTTATGGTTTGCTTTAGTTTGGTGGGCTTTGGGCTTGTTAGATCAATCTTAGATTAGAATTAGGCGAGATTAATTTAATTAATTTAAATTGTGTGCTCATCTCATAGGGGGCACGATCTCTAAATTAATTAAGTTAATATAGGTTTTGTTCTTTTAAAACCTTAGTTGGACTAAGGTTGAATTGGTTTAGAGAATTTAAATTTACCTTTGACTTATTGGAATAAATGTTAAATTCATTAAATTAATTGAATACTTCTTAATTACTCTTTTAGGTTAAAATCAATTTTGAGATTAGATGGATATTTAATTAAAACCATGATTAATTAACTTAATTTGTTTTACATAGTATCTTTGGCTTATTGGAATACTAGTTTAAAACTGATCAAATTAATTACCATGTCACAATTTAATCTATAATTTGTTAGGGTTTTAAGTCTTTTAGGTTAATCGATTTAGGATTAATATTAGATTCACCTAATTAATAATTAGATCACTAATTGACTTTCTATAATTTGGGCTTTTTAGGTTAGGGCTTAGTGGGCTTTGTGTGTTTATTTCCAAGCCTTTTTGTGACATACATTTATAATTGTCATTCATTTGACTTTTAATTTTGTTTGCTTAATTAATCTAAGCCACAAAAAGGGAAGTATTTATTAGTTTTGATATTTGTATCGTAACAGTCCGAGCTTAAAGGATGTTGATCAAATATTTGAATTAATCATTACCATCCTAAGGTAAATGATAATTAAAAATTGACAAATCATAACTCCATACCTTAAATGCTCGCATCATGCATAAAGGTGACGTACGGGATTTGAACAATAAATTAACAAGACAGTCAGGCTTATATAATGTCGGTTTAATCTGTGGTCTGATGTATTGTCATCCTTATTAATTAAATGATCGATTAATTTGAACCCACTAATTTGGTAAAACTCGTTCAATTAAGGTCAATTCAAAATTAAGTACGCTAAATTAAATTCAATTTAAATTTTAACAATTTTCATCCTTTTAAAAGCAACAAACATTTTGATACCGATTTTCGGACGTGTCGGGGGTACTAATCATTCTCCACATGCAACCAACTCTCGAATCCTTTGAAATTGAATATTTGGTTTTCTAGTGTCCGGCCTACCTTATCCAAGTGACCGGTGGCGATTCCAAAATTTTTTTGAATACAAATTTTCAACAGAAATCCCTTTTTAGAAAAGAATGACTTGGGTGTAACCCGTAACCGTAGCACATTAAGCTAAAAAAAACGTCGCTACAACATGATAATAAACTTCTTTTCATCAAAGAAAAAGTCAGCTTTGTAGTGGCGGATCCAAAAATATATTTGAGGGTGGTCACACATAAAATCTCAAAATTTCAGGGTGGGCACAAGTCATGAATATCACAAAAATTTAAAGACTAATTCATAAAAATTAAAAAAATAAAAATAAATATATGAATTTTAAAAAATTTAAGGTGGGCATAGGCATCCACGCTATAGTTGGATACGCCAGTGGCTTTGCCCCCGATTAGAACACGTGATTTTTAATATATATTATTTTTTCTTTTACGTAATACTATTAAAAATGTAAGTCAATTCTCCAATTTGACCGTATTTTCAAATTTTCAACAACCAATATAGTCGCTCACACGTGCTTTTTAATCTTTTCATTTATTATTCGTAGTTGAGGAAAGGTAATTTATTTGTTGATAAGTCAATCTTCAAAATTGATTGTTTATTTTCGAACAAAAAATTGATTGTTTATTAATTTCAAAGTCCAATTACAGAGTCCATTCGTTTATAATAATAATAATAATAATAATAATAATACGTGCAATGATTCCATTCAAATCTTAAATATGGTTCTATATAATATAATACTTAAAACTTCTATTTTTATATGATAAAAATATACACGACTATATTAAAAAAATGTTAGTATTGGTATTTACATTTCTCTTTTGTCCAAATTAGTACATAAACTTAGCTTCTATAACAAAATTTAACATTTGAAATTTACTTATG
Source organism: Hibiscus mutabilis (assembly GCA_019671005.1). NCBI lineage: Eukaryota > Viridiplantae > Streptophyta > Magnoliopsida > Malvales > Malvaceae > Hibiscus > Hibiscus mutabilis. The sequence continues at coordinate 72,420,549 of CM033714.1, forward strand.
TCGAACATTTTGGTACTTTCAACTAATGAAGGTAAAACTAAATTCAAATATCAAAATGCGTGATAAAAGATAAATTTAGTTACCAATTTGGAAAAATATATATAAAAATTACTTTGTACCCTATTCATTTCGATAAAAAAAAGTTTATGTACCAATTACAGTGATGGAACTAAAAATTTATTAAAGGGGCCGACATAAGATTAAAAAAATAGGGACCAAAGAATTTATTTTACTTTTTTTCTAAAAATTTCCGAATTTCTCTTTGGTATTTACTATGTTTAGTTGGTAAGACCAAGACTCTTTTTCACACATGTGATGTAATTTAGCATTCGCGAGCATGTTTGTTTATATGTTCGTTAAAATGATAAAATTATGACACTAGTCCTTAAATTTATTAGGCTTCACAATTTGAACTCCAAAATTTACCTTGTATTCAATTTAGTTCCTAAATTTTATAATATTTAAAATGTAAAAAAAATGAAAAGAGGAACCAAATAAACGAGCTTATAAACAAGTCGATAAACGAACTTGCCCGTAAATATAAACGAACTAAACACACATTTATTCGTGTTCGCTCATTTATTAAATGAACATAATTTTTTTTATACTCCATTATTTAACTTAATAAAAAAATGTTATAGAAACAGTTCACACAGTTGATCAAATGTCGGCAGCCATTCAGCCTCATTATGCAAACTCCCTTCTTTTCTTGTTTTCTTCGAAATCGTTGACTTTTGAGATAAAAATATGAAGACTCGGGTCGAAACCCGCACGTGCTTTGCACGGTATGACCAATTTCACTGCTGTCGTACTGTGGAGCACAACAATGAACTGAAGACTTTTCATTGGTCAAAGTCGTGTAATTGACCAATCTCTGCTTCAACGTTTTGGTGTGGTTGGTTGTGGCTTCAACTGTTTCCGTTGACCAAAACGTTGAGTCTAGTAACAGAGACAAATTTGCAAAAAAAAAAAATATTTTTATTCGAGAATTGAAATGATTTAAATTTAATCAAAATTTAATATAATTATCAAATATTATTAAGAGTAATCACACGAACAAATGATTTTCCCCGTTTTCCCTTGGAGCAAATAGTTAGACACCAATTTCAGCCCTAATTATTTGATTTTGACAGGTCAAAAGTTATTAAATTAGCAACAAAAGAAACTAATAAGATATTACATGTGATATAGAAAATATATAATTATTATTAATAAAAAATAAGTCAACAACCTCTCGACTAAGTGGTTAAAAACTTTCGATTGACACATTTTTTCCTTAAATTTTTAAGTTCTAAACTCAGTAGGAATAAATTTTCTCTTCTCATATCTTAGGTAGAAATTATTCAAAAAAAATATAGCTTAGAGGCTCATTTGCCTCCTTAAACTACACTTTTCCCGAACATGCCCCTAAAGTATTTTTTTGGACGTTGTGCCCCTTTAACTAAAAATCGTTACAATGTTTTGCTCCTCCGTTAGACGCCGTTTAAAAATTCTCACGGGTCAATCAGAACACGCCATGTGTCATTTTATTAAAAAATAAACTGACTTAAATAAAAAGGATGAATTGTACATTAAGTATACTATATTTTATTTTTATTCATTTTAGTCCGGAACTGTTCATCTTCTTCCTCGAGTTGTTTGGTCTCCCCTGCCTTGCTAAAAACAGGTTCCACGTATATCAAAAATGTCTTGGACCCAAATAGTTCTGTCTCAAACGTGATTCCCCTTTTTGCAAACAATCCTTTATCCATCACTTCCTTTTTAAAATCCTGAAACTCCTTAACACCAGATCCAGTAAAAATTTCCACATCCGTTTTTCCTAGAATGCCCTGAAAAGAAAACCAATTAAATTTCAGCTAATTCTTAAGCCACTTTATAGATAAAAGGACTGCAAAAGGTGAGGGAGGAAAGTTACAAAGGAAACCCAAAAAAAAAAATTAATGTGAGGGTAATCATGCTAGCGACCAACACTGCAACAAAAGATTACCAAACCTTGAATAAGAATTTCTGGAGCAATAAATTATCTCCTCTTGTAAACTTGGAAAATGGTTATAAATAAAGCGATAACGCAACTCTGTATCCTGAAAAATTGATCAAACAATAAGTTCCATCAGTCGATAGATTACAACATATGTCATAATACTTCAGGATATGTGAATTATTGGCTTAAATTGACATTCGGTAGCATATTATATGATTATGTCACTAATTTTTGTTGATTACCTGATGTCCGAATACAACTGGTGCAGTTTGAAGTACAAAATGTAAGAAATTATCTGCTCTTCGAGAATCTGGGACAACTCTTCTACTGGTGATGACTGTTTTTTTAGTTTTTTTTTTTTTTATGTTTTCCAGCAACTTTTCCTTGAGTAGTTGCTCTCTTTGCATGCTGCCTTCCAACATTTTCTCCAAATGCATGGCTCTCTGTATCCAGTATATAACAGTATCATACTCGGCATCGATTTCAACTCTTTTACTTGGAACCACAATATTATTTTTTTTCCGAGGAACTTCTTGCCATATATCATATACGCCATCCAATATGGAAATCGAGCGTTTATCTTCTTCGTTCCTTTCCTCCTCGAAACGGTGTTCCTCCAATATCTCCAATTTCTTAAGCTTAGATTCCTGCTTTTTGCCTGCTTAGATTGTAACTCGAGAAAGAAGATGAACAGTTCGGGACTAATATGAACAACAAATAAAATATGACATACATAATGTGCAATCAACCCCTTTTATTTAAGTCAGTTTATTTTTTTGTTAATAAAATGACATGTGGAACGTTTTGATTGACCCGTGAGATTTTTTTTGTCGGTGTCTAACAGAATGGTCAAACAGGGTAACGATTTTTAGTTAAAGGACATAACGTCTCAAAAAATACTTTAAGGGTAGGTTTCAGAAGAAAAAAAAATGTATAGTTTAAGGGGCAAATGAGACTTTAAGCCAAAAAAATAAAAAAAAAATTAGAAATATAAATTAGAATTTTTAAAGACAACTAAAATTTGTCACACTTATGATGTGAGAAAAAATATTTTTATATAAAAATTTATTTATAAAATTTATTCAACAAATTGTTATAGGTAGAATGATAATAAGTTGCATATATATTAACTGTGTGCTTATACCACAACATACTTTTTGATTTTAAATAAAATGTCGACCTTCTCTAATCAAAGTACATGTCGACACTAAAGTCGCCATAAAAAACGACACTATTGAAGAAAAAAAACTAAAAAACAATTTTGAGAGAAAATTAGGGTTTATTTACATTTTTTCTATTTTATTTAGATAATATTGAAATATGAAAAGATTGAAAATATAATAATATTAATTTATCATTTAAGAATAATATTTTTTAATTTTTTATAATTAAATTATCATTCGATTAACTGATGACCTTAGCTCAATTAAAAGATTTAAATAATAATACAATAAAATGCCATCTATATTTTTATGTTTAACGATATTCGTAACCTTGAAAGTGTAAAATTGGAATTGTAAATTATATTTTGGTGTAGTGATGTAATTTTATGATCTATATTCAAGAATTATGTCTCTTCCTTTTAACAATATCGTCTTTAATATTCGAATCTGAATTACCTTCTTAAGAGTGTAATGTGTCTTACTAAGAACTTATTTTATGGACGTAGCTCACCACGTCTCAATGATCCATATCCACTAAAAATTAGTCAATTAATCCTTTTTTCATGTCTCTATTCTATTCATAATCAACTTTTATGTAACCACTCACTTTCTATTTACATGACATACAAAAATGAAGATTCATCTTTAAAAAAAATAACACAAATTTTTTTTGTCGGCTGATTTTTAGTAGACGAAACAATAAATAACATAATATGCCGAAACTATATAACAATTCTTTGTATTTTACTATTGCACTCGACCCTTTTTTGTGAATAATAATTTATATTTAGTTTAATAACAAACAAAGCCAAACAAAAAAATTAGAGAGATAAACCTCAAGTGTTAAAAGTTTATCCATATGGACCGTTGCTAATTGGAAAGGACAATCTCTTCTGGATTAAAAATAATAATTTAACATATAAACATTCATTTAATACAAATTGATAAGTGCTGATAATCTAAACATAATTTCACACTATCAATACAACGATACTTTAAACACGAATCGATTTTTAACAACACTTAAAAATTACCATTAGTACAATATGCTTTTTCCAAAAGGAAAAATAAAAAATTACCATTAGTACAATATGCTTTTTCCAAATGGAAAAAGAACAAGGTTAATTTCATTATGATTGTTTATAAAAACCTGAAACGATATATCATATTAAAAATTTTAAAAAAAATGAGCTAAATAGTAAGTAATCGGTCTGGTAAATTTTATTAAAATAATATAGTAATCGTATCAGTAAAATTAGAGGTTAAATAAAACAATAATGGTTAATTTTTTTGGTGAAATGATAATAGAAAACACAAAAATTATTTTTAATAACTATTTACAAAGTTACGAAATATACTAAATTACCTATTTCTTTTTGCATGCCCCTTATTATAAATATCAAGGACTTTATTTGAATTTTATTGCGTAGATATCTTAAAACTATTAAAAGTAGTTGTAATAAACAGATATATTAAATATAATACTTAGATGTATAACGGTTCATAATTTATCGAGTAACTTTATTGCATAAATTAATTAATTGTTTAAATATTTTTAATTTAAATACGAGAGTTACAATAGCAAAATTGGTGAGATATTGTATTCCAGAAAAATATTTTAAAAACTACCATATAATTGAAATTATTTCAAAAACTATGGTGTTTTCAACAGTGAGGTCGGATTGATTTCTAATCGACTTCATACAATTATAAAAAATAAAATAAAAACATGAAGGCCCCTTGAAAGCAATCCGACCTCATGTGTAAAAAACTTTTTTGAGTCCCCTTGAAAGTAATCCGACCTCATGTAGGATTAAAAAAATATAATAAAAAAATGTAGAGGTCGGTGGGATTACCATCCGATCTCATGTTGGAATAATAAAAAAAATTAAGAGGGTGGATTGCTTACCATCCGACCTCATGCCCAGTTGCTCTGGCAGGGCGTGGCAACATGGCGCGGCAGCAAGTCACGGGTCTTCGGGCAGGGCGCGATAGCAGAGGTCACGGGTCTGTGCAGGGTGGATGGGAAAAATGCATGCAATTTTCAGACCTATAGTCACGAGAAAAGGTATATGAAATCTGAAAAGCATATTTAAATTTTTGGAGAATGAGGTGATGATTTATACTGATTGGATCGTGGGGTGGTGAGTTGAGTGATTGAGGTATGAATTTTTAGTTGTTAAATAGGGGTTGAAAGTTGAAAATTTTAGAAGAAAAGTTGTGAAGAAACTCAGTGAAGAAGTAGAAGCAAGAAGAAAAGTTGAAGAAAATACTGTAAGTTTTTAAGTTTATATATTTTGTTTTTAAATTTAGTTCGAATATTTTTTTGTCAAATTGTAAACAAGATTTGAAGAAATTTGAAGAAGAAGAAGAAAGAAGATTTGAAGAAATTTTAGTTCAAGTATTTTAGTGTCAAATTATAAACAAGTAAGTTGGCTTGTTTTGTATCTAAAAAAATTTTATATTTATTAATATTTTAAAGTAGTAGTTACGATTAAATTTGGTGGTATTTGTTGTTACTAATATTTTCTTACTTGTCCTTTATGTAGCTTTGTTAGAAGCTGACTCAAATCCTATGTTGAGATTAGAAAATCGACACGTCTCTAGTGTTGCGGTTGATGATATGATAAATTTTTTAAAAAAGTTAATTTGAGAATATTATTATTTTATTTATTATTATTAAGATTTTTTTTAATTTAATGCAGGCAACCGAGGAAACCTTCAAACATCATCTGAGCATGGGGATTAATGAACCACACCCCGATATGACTGAATAGTTGCAAGAAGCGAGATTCTATCATGCCTCATTTATTCGTGGCTACAAGCTGATTCCCGGTTTAATTACCGCACTAATTGAGCGCTGAAGATCGGAGACTCATACGTTTCACATGCCCTGTGGAGAATGTACCATTACGCTTGAAGACGTGGTGATGCTAATCGGGGTCTCCGTAAATGGGAGTCCATTAGTTACGGAGACAGAGAATTCAGCTGAAAGGCTTTGCTATGATTACCTCAATAAGGTTCCAACTGGAACCGATATTAGAGGATCTCGTATTAAATTGAGCTGGTTGTAAAGAGAATTCAAGCTCGGGCGCAATAACACACCGCAAGAAATTAGTTGTACGAGTTGAGCCTATATTTTACAGCTTATTGGTGTAATACTGATGCCGGATAAATCCGGCAACCTTGTTCACACATGGTATCTACCATATCTGTCATCGCCTTCAAAAGCTGCTAATTATAGTTAGGGATCAACAATATTAGCATTCTTGTATCGTGAGTTGTGCAAGGCCGCACTATTAGACAGTAACGGTGTAAAGGCAATGGGGTATTGGTGGATGTATGTTGCTATTGCAAGCTTGGGCATGGGAACGACTTCCATTTTTTACACCGGTTACTCGAAGTTCGAGAAATTTTCCTCTTGTCAGTAGGTAATTTCTTTACTTTGATTTGGAAGTTTAAGTTTACAAGGTTTTAAAATTATTTTTTATTTACAAAATAATCAAACGATTGTTATTTGGATATGTATGCAGATAGAATGTGAAAAAAACTCACACAAGGTTAGCACACAACAATGTGAGAGTGTTTAGAGCTTGTATTAATTTATCTTGCAAAAATGAGGTATCGGAGTTAAGTTACTTTCACGCGTTATATTTTTAATGTAATTAATTAATTTATTTTTAAAGTTAAATTTATTATTTTTACAGTTTATTTGGAGGTCATATGCCGACGGTCGCGTAACCGTACCAAATGCGTAACCGGGTGAGAATCCAACAATGATGGGGAGCTCATTTGTCAATCCGGTGGATGACAGCTTCTATCATTCGCAGCCACCCAGTTATCATCCAACAATGGGCGAGAGCTCGTTTGCGAATTTGGTAAATGACAACTTTTATCATTCGCAACCACCCAGTTATCATCCAACAATGGGTGGGAGCTCATTTGCGAGTCCAGTATATGACAGTTTTTATCATTCGCAGCCACCTAGTTATCATCCAACAATGGGCGGGAGCTCGAGTGTGAATGTTTCTAAAGCATATGTTCCAGATTTTTATCATTCATAGTCACCCATTTATCATCCATCAATGGGCGGGAGTTCGGGTGGGAATATTTCTAGAGCATACGTACCAGATTTTAATTATTCACAGACACCTATGTACCCGAGCTTTGGTGGAAACATAGACTATCAAGGGATCACAGATTTCATGGCGATTACGTCGATTAGCAGTCCCACGTTTTCACCACATAGTAGTGACTATGTGTTTACAACGCCACCTCCTATGCCTCGGGTGATTGATAATGATGATGATGATGATGAAGAAGAAGAAGATTATGATGATGATGATGCATTTTGAAGACCGCAACGAGATCGACGACCAGCGCGCCGTTACGATTCGACCACATCCTTACATGGACAAAAATTGTATCGAAAATGACTTCTTGTAGTCTGAATTTTGTCCAAAAATATTTTGCAATATTTGAATTTAGTCCTAAAATAATTTGCAATACTTGAATTTAGTCCAAAAACATTTCATTACCAAAATAAACATCGAACATGCACATTAACTACCACGAATAATTCATTACGAAAATAAACATCTCACCAAATGTTTATTCGAATACAAATATTAAAAATGAAACTAGTTCTACCACGAATAGTTAATGAAATCACCGAGGCATTGCCATGTAATTTGGTCGATTTGGACATTTATTTTTGGAATGTCCTATACCCCTACATTCTGTACATCTCTTTGGTTCTCATGCCTCCCTATAATGAAGATCCATACTAGTATGGATGCGAGTAGATGGAGGACGACCTTTTGGTTCTCTACGGAGAGCCGGATTTGATAACCATTCGTCATGCTCTAGTGGTGGCCAATATTGTGAATTCGTGATCGGTGGGAACTCACATATGTAAATATTTATTATCATGTGCAAGTTAAAGCATTCATCCGTAAAGTTGTACGGGTCAACCCCTTTAGACATACATACTGTTGTTGCATGCCTACATGGATATCACCATGCCTGGAACTCACCACAGTCACACCACATTTGCCTAAAATTCACTCGAAATGTTTGGCGGTACTCTCCTTCGTTGTTGCGCAGGGAGTCAACAATATCAAAAACCTGTCCATTTAGGTTGAACCCGTGAACAACCATCGATCTTGCTAGTTCCATGTTCTTTTGCATTTTTGTCACAAGATCGGGAGACTAGACTTGTCCCCTATTTATCATAGCTTGAATTTCTGACCCTTTATCAGACCATATTTTAGCCAACTTGTAGTACATCTCTCTCACCAAGCTAGCTATTGGGAGGTGACGTGTTCCTTTTAATACATCATTTATGCACTCTACAAGGTTGGTTGTCATTTGCCCGTATCGTCAACCTTCATCATACGATTGGGTCCATCTTTACCTCTCTATACTGTTGGCCTACACCCAAACATCTTCGTCGTACTTCATGTGTAAATTTGCCAACTTCTGCTCAAAATTTGGCTGTAGTAGTTTGTATCTTGTTCCGTAATATATTGTTAGGCAAGAACGCAGTAGCATTGACAAAATTCATAACACATAAACAATCGAGTCTGAAAAAATGAAAATTACTTACCCATGCCTAAAATCGCGTTGCAAAGGTGGGATTTTTTCCACCTTTCAATTACGTTCTTACCAATATGGCGTACACAGTACGTGAGATATGCATGCGAAGGTGTCCACCGGCTGTTTTCTCGATGAATTGTTGCTAAGATGCCTGTTGCTCTATCTGAAATCAAGCAAACTCCATATTCTCGAACAACATGTTCACGTAAATTACTTAAAAATAATTTCTAAGAGTCTGCTGACTCTGTATCAACAATTGCAAAGACAATCAAAAATATATTTTGATTACTATCTTGTGTAACGATAATCAACATAACATGTTTGTATCTTCTGTACAACCATGTACCATCAACTTGGACCATTCGTTTGTAAAATGGAAAGTCTTCGATACATGGCTGGAATGCCCAAAATAATTGGTGGAATATTTTCTTCCCTAAAAGAAGCTGACCTTCTCGGTTGCATGCATTTTTATTTTTATACCTGACTACAGTTCCCGGAATAAAATATACCGTTGCTTGTAATAGTGCCGATAGCTCATTGTATGACTTCTCGTAATTACCGTACACCTTTTTCAGTGCCTTATCCCTTGCATACCAACCCTTTTCCATATTCTATTTGGTATTCAAATTGTTGCTTCAAAGATGCCATAATCGTTGAAATAGTAACCCTAGGATTTGCTTCAACCAACATCTTCACGTGGTGACTTATTACATCGGAGTCCAACTTACGGTGATCTTGGTTGATTGAATTTCGTAAACAAGTGTGTCCACTTTTATACTTTGTAATCTCCCAAGCAGTTCTCCTATGAAGTTTAGACACTCAAATCTTCCAATTACAATCTTCTCCATATTTAATACATTTTGCAAACATTATTCTCGGAGTAGATTCTTTAACAGTAAAGTCTACATACTTTCTGATAGAATACTTTTTAATTTCCACTGTGGTTTTTTCCTTGTCTTTAAACTGCATCCCAACCGATAACTCATTAGAGGAACCTGAACTTAATTATGGCATCACCAGATATTCAGGTGCCCTCATTGCATCATAATCTATTAAGTTCATGTGAACAAGAGGTTTGTACCATGTAACATCATCCTCACCCGACACGAACTCACCACCACCAAAAACAAGATCATCACCACTCAAATCGGGATCTTCGGTTTCTTCATCTTCATCTTTAGTAGAATCAGCAAGCGTTTCTCCCCATCGGCCTTGGAGATTTTCAACGTCAATGCCAACACTTAGATCAACTGTCGGCTCAACCGTTGGGAACGTCGAAGGTCCAGCATATGGATGAAATGCATCTGGTGTCCCACTTTCTAACAGAGCAACAAAACTGTCTCCAAACCTATATGGCTGGTCCTCAATCGCACTACCGAAACCCATTTAAGAAGAACTTCCAAATATATTTTCTAGATGGGCCTGATCGTCATGTCTCCCACGCAACTTAGCATGTAAATCAACACTTCGAATACATACTGAATCATGCTCTGCAATCATGAGTCCAACACCATCGTCATCTTTAAGAGCTATTGCAGAATATCTGACTGAATCATCACTTGTCTTCCACCGGTAGCGCAAACGAACAATCTCAGCTCCTATTTTTCTTTCTATGTCATGATTCAGCTCTCGAAGGAAAATGTTCTTTGAAAACCTCATCTTTGTAGTGTTTTTCGAGTCAAATACGACATCGATATCAGTTTTTACAATTTCTCCATCGTAATGGATAACGGCCGTAAACACGTTGCTCATTGTCTCTGCACGTTTAAAACCATATATATTTTTGAATCAAAATACATAAATCAAAATTATCATAATATTATATTGTTACGATTTTTTTACCTAAACAACAAAATAAACATAAACAAAGAATCTACATATTCAAAATAAAATGTACAAATCAACTTACTAAAAAATTCTTCAAAACTTCTTCCACCACTTTCTTCTTCTCCTTCTTCACTCAGTTTTTTTCCACTTTCTTCAACTTTTACCTTTCACCTCACTTATTTAACACAAAAACACAATATTTCTTGAAAAATATACAGAAAAAAATTTCAAACAACATTTAAAAGTAAAATATATAAACTTCAAAACTTACAATATTTTCTTCAACTCCTCTTCTTTCTTTTACTTCTTCACCCAACTTCTTCAAAAATTTTGTTCTAAAATTCTCAACCCTTTCAACCCCTATTTAACACTAAAAAATTATACCCGAATCACTCAACCACCTCCCTATTCTCGAAAAAAATTAAACATACTTTTCAGATTTCTAATACACCTATCTCATCCTATCTTTTATTTTTTTTCACTTTATTACTCGTGACCACACGCTGCACCTTCTGGACTGGCATGAGGTCGGATGGTAATCCCACTGCCCTCTTAATTTTTTTATTATTCCAACATGAGGTCGGATGGTAATCCCACCGACCTCTACATTTTTTTATTATATTTTTTTAATCTCATATGAGGTTGAATTGCTTTCAAGGGGACCTCAAAATAAAATTTTTACACATGAGGTTGGATTGCTTTCAAGGGACCTTCATGTTTTTTTTGTTTTTTTTAATTGTATGAGGTCAGTTAAAAAACAATCCGACCTTACTGTTGGAAACACCATAATTTTCAAAATAATTTCAACTATACGATAATTTTTAAAATATTTTTCTGAGATATAATATCCCACCAATTTTGCTGAGTTACGATTGATCAAATATTAAACCTAAACTTTTAATAACCATACCCACAAACCATTACCGCCCGTGAACGCCATGCATTCTATGCCATAATATCTTTATTCTTTAATGGACTGTTGACTTTTGGCCAACTTATCCAAAAGTTTATTGTTTACATTATTTTTCTTAAATTATTTTCTTCTAGAACATGTCTAGAACCAATGTATATCTGATGTAAAAGGAGGAAAATATGAAATTAAAATAAAAGGCGAAGAAAATTATTTTGGCAATAAAATGAACAAGTGGGCAACAAGGCATGCCAAATAGGCAAAAAGCAACCATTTGCTGCTGTCAACCGGATGACGTCATCATGTACGAATTTGGAGGTACCCGACAAATCCAGGCGCATAAATCACGTGTCTTAAATGAACCTTCAATGAAAGTCATGCCCTTAAAAGTATTATTATTTAGAAAATGAAAAATTCAAACTTTAAAGAAAATCAAAACCTGAAAAATACGATTGCTCTGGTTCATGCATCTAAATTCCCTATATAAGCCCACTATCCCTTTGTCAAGGAAAATTGAAAATTTTGAGATTTAACTTTTTTTTGAGAAAAAAAGAGAGTTAAAACAGTTTTGCTAAGCTATGGAGATGTATTCAAATTCAAATAATTCCGATTTGGCTGTGCTGGACTCAGTTCGGCAATACTTGCTCAACGAGTCATCGGACCTTCGACTCACCGCTTCCATCGAATTTCCCGCCGTTCCCCCCATGTTTTGCAGGAGTTCGAGCTTTAGCCGTTTGTATCCTTGTTTCACTGAAACCTGGGGTGATCTTCCTCTCAAAGAAGATGACTCCGAAGATATGCTCGTTTTCGGACTCTTACGGGATGCTCTAGCCGTCGGTTGGGCGCCGTCCGATAATTCTTCCACTAATTTCATGCCGATTAAGTCGGAATCGCAAGAGTTTTCAACGGAGATCAAATCCGTGAAAGAAATTGATACGGCGGCGGAGACGGTGGCTCCTACAGTGGTTCCGTCGAAAGGGAAGCATTACAGAGGCGTTAGACAAAGGCCATGGGGGAAGTTCGCGGCTGAGATTAGGGACTCCGCTAAAAACGGGGCTCGGGTTTGGTTAGGTACTTTCGAAACGGCTGAAGATGCGGCTTTGGCTTACGATAAAGCAGCTTATAGGATGCGTGGCTCCAGAGCTTTGTTGAATTTTCCATTGAGGGTAAATTCCGGGGAAACTGACCCGGTCCGAATAACGTCGAAGAGAGCCTCGCCGGAGCCATCCTCATCTTCCGGATCAGGAAATGCCTCGCCGAAAAGGAGGAGAAAGACGGCTGCATCAGCTCCAGCCGGGTTAGACATGGGTCCGGGAGCGGAAATTCAAAGTTAGCTTGTGTACACATGGCGACCAGCTACTGGTGAGCTAATGCTGATGCGGCAGTGGATTGACGTCAGCAGTGAGCTCATGTACATAAAGTACATTCCTTGATTTAAAAGCATTAGTTTTGGAATATACTTTTTAAGAGTTGAGAAACTGTTCGGTTGTGAATACAAGAGGTTTGTTTTTATTTTTTATTATTATTTTATGAAAGAGATTTTTTTGGGCTTTATTATATGAAAAATTATATTTTAAAAGTTAATTAGAAAAATGACTCATTCCTCAAGTTATTTAGAAAAATGACCCTAAATCATCCACGTAAGGCGACCTTGCGTTTTGGACAATGCGACATTGAACCTCGCGTTCTACAAAGAGCGAGGTCCTTCCGATGTGGGCCACCTTTTCAAATTCTATAATTTAAAACTACCGTATAAGACTTCGCGTTACCCAAAACGCGAGGTCCATGAGATATTGAAAAGTCGCATTTATATCGCGGTAATTACTGTATGGACCTCGAGCTTTGCACATAGCGATGTCCTCATGATGCAGGCTAAAATAGAATGGTGTATAGGCATATTCGAGGTATTTTATCGTGCCATTAGCCCGCTATTTTTAGTAGTTTTTAAGCTTAGATACGTAGTACTGGAACTTATATTCCATTTGAGACTGATATTGGCACGTACGAGTCATTGCACATTGTATAAAAAGCACGTTGAAAATGGTTGGAACGCTAGTTTTTGTCCAAGAATAAGAAGTTGAAATGGCTTGGTAGGCATGTTGGAGGTGTTTTCCCGGGTTATTATTACAATAATCTTCGTAATATTTTAGGTTAGAGGCGTAGTATTGGAACTTATCTTTAATTTGAGACTGATATTAGTACAGAAAAGACATTGTAAACAGTGTAAAAATGGCCCTAAAAATGCTTCCAAAGCTTGTTTTTGGGCATGAATAAAAAGGCAAAATGACTTGAGAATTATGTTTGATGCTGTTATCAAAGTCCCAAATAATATATAAATTATATTTTTATTTTTTTGTATCTTAAAAACAATTCTCATTAAATGTTTTGGAAACGATAATAACTAATTACATCAAATGAATTACACAGTGAAATTATTAATTTGAAACAAATACATCAAATGAAAAAATAAATTATTGGGTTAAGCCACGTAGACGGACAAAATCTACCCTAAACACGCAGTCAATTGTACCCCTAAACATATAGACAAAATAAGTTACATAGGAACTAAAATTATTAATTTGTCCGAGAGATGTGTCGATTTGTTCTTTCGCGACGTAGATAGTCGAGGACTAGCTTCGTGGATTTTGCGAGTACCCGATAATCATCATCATCCATGATGCTAGAGGCTCCAACTACGTTACATGCAGTGGTCTTCCTGTAGCCTTCACAATGAAGGCGTACGAAAAAGCTACTGACATCCTCGAACAAAAGGTCAAGACTGATCCCAGCGCCTAAAAAAGACCACTGATTCTCTGATATTGCGATTTGTCGTAGATCTTGAACCAAAACACGGAAGACACATATCGCCAAATATTATTAATCGAATAAAATATTGTAGTCACTATATAAATACAACTACTTATACCAACATATCGCAATATTAGGGAAATTAATTTGTAAAACAATTTTCCTGATACGTGATCTGTTGCCATTAGTAGCAACAGTTGTATATTCTCTTCGACTCTAATTAACCACGTATTTTTCTTAAGCGATAGAAAATGCTGATGGGTTTGTTTACCCTGCCATATATATGCAAACATTTGCGCCCTCCAAAATGTTATGTATTTGTTCACGTTTTAAATAGAACTCGCGTTCTACAGAACGTGAGGTCGACAGAGATTCTTGACATGGCAGAAGAAGTACATGTTATCATGTCAACAGACCTCGCTATATATAGAGCGCAGGGTCAATTTTTTTAAATTATGTAAATCTTAAATTTCAACTGTCTATAAATAAATTATATGAAAGAAGCAACAAATGGTTTGAGTGTGTTCGTATTGATTGGTGTAACAATTTTTACACTTGTAATTGTAATTTTAAGTAATAGTTATTTAAAACTAGGAATTGTAATTGTAGATGTAATCTTTAGATGTTAAGCAATTGCAATTATAACTTATTTGTAATTGTAATTAGCAGGTGTAACAAGTGCGATGAAAATGGTTTTGAAGCTTTTTTAAGGAAAGAATGACAATGTAAGTTTATTACATTTCAAACAAATAGATAAAATGTAGAAAATATATTTTGGTAGTTAGGCCACGTAAAATGAAGAAAATAGATTATAATGGTTAGGCCACTGATCTCGGTTAAAGATGACATCTTGTACATAATCGAAGCGAGGTCAGAGAAATTCTAACCGGTCAATTGTACCCCTAAACATGATTTAGACAAATGGTGTTATAGTCAATTAATTGATACTCGGGCCTGAGCGATTATTCAATTCCTTAACTTGTCTTGGTACCCATTTTGCATCGTAATTTGAAGAGAAGTTCACATCCCCAGTCATGATCCTGACCAAAGAGGGCATCTTGTACATCACTCCTCTAAACATGTACGAATGTTGAGGTCTCGCCATAGTCGTCTAATCCAACCCCTACACGGCGAATGTCCTCTTTCTGGCTGAACTTCTGAGGTTGATATTAGCACATACGAGACATTATAATTAGTCAGTTGTACCCATAAACATGCTTGCTTTGATGAAGTGGACAATCGAGGATTTTGAGCTTCCCCTGAAGGTTGCAATTGTTACCCACTTTCATCATTATCTGCAATGGTAGGGGCTTTGACTATGGTTACATGTTATGGTCTTCACTTAGCCAACACTCTATGAAGACCACACTTTCTTTGATATTTATAGGTAGCGAGGTCCCGCGGCTGCCATCAAGAGCTACAACATACGCAACACAGTTATGAAGGCAATGAGGAAGACTCAACCGGATTACTACATTACGGAATGTGCCCATAAAAATCATGGGTGTAATTGGAGGGTTTGTGTTTCATACTTGAAGAAGCTAAACTGGCTATGGAAGATCATAAGACTCGAGGGGCTTCATACGTGCACCGTCAACAGACTATGTCAAGATCATCCAAACTTGGATGTGCACGTGCTTTGCGACATCTTCATTCCACTGGTCAAGGCAAATCTACGTGTAACGGTTGCCACGGGTATTGCTACAGCCAAATATCAGCACGACTATATAGTTGAGTACCACAAAGCATGGTACACAAGGTGGAAGGCTGTACAAAAATTGAATGGCCAGTGGTAGGAATCGTACAGAGATTTGCGGTCGTGGCTAAACCTGATGCAGAAACATATACCGGGAACGATTGTGAAGCTGGACACTGTACCAGCGTACCAAAATGATTGTATCGTAAGAGGAGTGACTCAATTCCACCGACTATTTTGGATATTTATTCAGTGCGTTAATGTATTCAAATATTGTAAGCTGATGGTTCAGATCGTCGTCACTTGGTTGTACGGAAAATACACACAAACTTTGTTACTGGCGGTTGCGTAAAACGGTAACAGAAAAATCGTTCCCATTACCTTTGCAATAGTTGAAAAGGAAGATCTTGAGTCATGGTTATTCTTCCTTATGAACTTACAAAGGCATGTGCTATCTCATGTTACGCGAGAAAGAGAAGATGGGTTGTGTGTAATTTCTAACAGAGGCACGATGCTCGTATGGGTGATCGAGCGTATGGGCCCGTCTTGGTAACATCCCTATATTAATCACCGGTTTTGTTTGCACCACATTACCGCAAACTATTTACAGAGGTTCAAGAATGACGATGAACGTCAAATGGTGCTTCGAATGGATACGTCATCTTCTCTTTTCCGTTTTCCATATCTTTCTAATTATTATTTATCATTAAATACTTTATCAATTTTATAGGCAACTTGCACTATGTGCATGAGGTTGAACAATTATTTAAAGAACTTCTTATGAGGAACAAAAATGGCTATGACTACCTCATTTCAATCTCGAGGGAAAATGGCTTCGGTCGTATGATGGTGGTAAACGATATGATCACATGACAACGAACTTGGCTGAGGCAGTGAATTCGTCACTGAAGGGAGTGCGGCATTTGCCTATCACATCCATTGTCAAGGCGACATATTATCGGTTGGCTACCCTATTTGCAACCTTGGGCAAGTAAGCAACATACTATATTGAAGGCGGCCATAGAGTCTACCCACAACTTCCCGAAAAATTTCAAAACTATGCAAGGTATTCAAATGTGATGAATGTTATTTGCTTCTTGCACCGAGAACATGAGTTTCGTGTATCGGAATATTCGAGGCCGTTAGAAGGCATACAACACAACGCATATGTGGTTAATATGCAAAGGAAAACTTATGAATGCGGTATATTCCAAACATTCAAGTACCCGTGTTCGCACGTCATTGCTACTTGTTCATCTGTACGGGTTCACTACATGTCAATGGTCGACGAAGTCTACTTACTTGAAACCGTATCCAAGGTTTGTTAGTACGAGTTCCCTGCTATCGTGAATGAAATTGATCCAGCCACTATTGATGGTGAACCTATAATATGGCCAGATTTTTCACTACGACGCAAAAAAGAGGGCCGTCGACCATCAACAACGATTTATTGCGATAATGATTTGGTCGACCATCGAGAAAAAACTCAACGGCCGAAACATTGCAATAAATGAATCTCGGACACCAGAATAACAAATGTCACAATCGTTTAGTCCCTCGTATTAATTAAATGTGCTTTCATATTGTAGTAATGTTTTCCTAAGTAATAAGATCTCTTTGTCAAGCTTATAGTTTCCAGTGTTTTTTCCAAACAGTTTAAACGTGATTTTTTCACGGATAGGAAGTTTAATTTCTATGTTCCAATACCAATTAATCACTTTTAAAAAAGTAAAATATTTCTGGACCTCGCGCTCTGTAACTAGCGAGGTCCTGTGACATGTCAAATCTGTGGCGTACTCTACAGCTGACACGTCAGGAATCTCTACGGACCTTGTGTTCTGCAGAACGTGAGGTTCATTTAAAACATCCATAGTTTTCCTATATAAGGTAGGCAGACAGAATTCCATTCTACACAAACCCACCAGCCATTGGGAAAAATCTATATTAGACGCGTAAAGAATATACAATTGTAGCTACTGATGGCAACAAATCACGTATCATGAAAATTGTTTTATAAATAGATTTCCCTGATATTGTGATTTGCTGGTATAAGTAGTTGCATTTATACTAGGGGTGTGCAAAAAACCGATAAAAAGAAATAGATTCTGAAACCCTAACCGATCAGTTATATAATATATATTGGCGAATGGTCTTTTTGTTCAAGATGGGTGTTCTACGTTGTAACTTCCTTTTATATAATATATTTTTTTGAAAACTTTTTGATCCAAGGGACCTCGCTACCTACAAATAGCGAGTTCTTTGTACAATACTTACCGCAATAAATTATGCCTCTTCAATTTATTGGGGACCTTGCGTTTCAGTGAGCACGAGGTCTTATCTAGTAATTAAAAATTACAGCATACGAAAAGTTGTTTTTTAGGTTCAGAACTCGCGTTTAATAGCGCGCGTTTAATACCGATCAGTTTAGAATTCGCGTATGTCGTAACACGCGAGGTCGCCTTACGTGACTGATTTGCGAGTCATTTTTCTAAATAACTTAGGAAGGGGGTTATTTTTCTAATTAACTTTTAAAATAGGTTTTTCATATAATAAAGCCATTTTTTGGGTTTATTTCTTAAAAGTTATTTTAAATTTATGTATTTCTCTAAGTGAGCCACACCTTAAATTTACACACACTGTCCAATAAAATGTTTAAATGTATACTTTTAAAACAGTAAATGAGGAATAACCCTACCTAACTACGAGCTTTGGATAAGAAGGACCTCAGATGTAACGATCAACCAAATGTTGCATAGATATAGGAACATTTTTGTAAACAAAAACCTGGAAATTCTGAGCCGAATCCATTTTCGTTATTCCATTTGAATCCATATTACCTTCTTTGCATGATTCTAACAACTAATTGACCTGGTGGGATGAAATACTAGATTATTTAAACAAGGTCAAATGTTTGAATTCTAATATTGTGGATGAAACAAATTAGATTGAAAGTGTCGTCTCTAAAATAAATTTTTAGAGAACCAATTTCAAATTAATTTATCAATAAACTAAATAAAGATGATTATAAAAAATAATATGCTTGAAATTAAAGGAAAAGGGTATGTGTAAGAGTCAAGTCTATTGGTGTTAGGATGATCAATCGACGAAGTATGGCTAAGAGGGGGTGAATCGACAATTTTAAATTTAAAGGGAAGCAAATGAAAAGATGAAAAAATTGAAGACACAAGAATTTATAGTGGTTCAACCTTCTAACAAGGTTTACATCCACTACCTTAGCTCCCCACTAAGGATTTCAAACAATTTACTAAAAATTCTTCCCTTTTTCTAGGCTAAAGAAGCAACCGTTACAATCGATCAAAGCTTTCTACCCAAAGCTTGATCCAATTCACTCTTTTACAAGAAGTTTGTTTGCAAACAAAAAGTATCCTCACAAAGATAGGTGTTTGCCCAATTACAAAATTTGACTCTAATAGCTCAAAGATGGTTGGATTTGAGCTTGAATGCTTTTTACTTGTTCAATAGTTCAATGGTTGTTGTTGTAGCTTTGAAGACTTGATTTTATACCCCCTCATTGATTTCTAACCATTTGGGTAGTTGAGATCATCAATAGAGCTGTTGGAGACCATTTTCCCGTAATAAATGATGTTTGGTGACCTACTATATCGATACATGTGCAACCGTATCGGTACCTGTCAAAAGAGGAAATAGCCATTGTACAAACGGGTATCGATATGCTTGAGGGCGTATCGAAACGAGTAGTGTATAAAAGTATAGCCGTATCAAAATGGCTAGGCCGTATCGGTACAGTTTTTGCTCATTAGAATCTGAGGAAAAAGTCCTTAGAAAAATGCATCGGTACGCCTATGAGGTGTATCGGTACGGTGCTACTGAATTTTAAAGTTTGGTGATTCCAACAACTGACAAGGTAATGGTAAAAAATTTATTACAAATATTTTGAAAATCTTAACACCTCATATAGGTACGCTGAGACCCGTACCTATACTCATAGCTTAAGTAAAATTCCAAGGTTGAAGGCCATACCAAAACAGGCATACCCGTATCGGTACGTTTTGGTTATTAAGTTAAAACCAGTTTCCAGTAGCCAAAAGTCGTATTGAAACACCTAAGGGCGTATCGATACACCCGATCAATTTTGGTTATTTGAGTATCAAAATACTTAGAAAATATTTGGGGTTTAAGCTTTTGACTTAGAAACTATTTAAGTTTGAATCTTTGTCATTTTGTGAGACTTTTTGAATACTTTTTTATCCAACTTTACAAATTGGTCCTTAAACTTTTTGTTATATCAAAATCAAATATAGGTTTTACAATCTCCCCCTTTTGATATAACAAAACCAAAGTAAAATTTTAAGTAAGTTTAAAAAAACGCTCCCTCTTACTTTAAGGCAAATCTTTTAGTCTTAAAAAATTGATCTTGAAAAACTTAGAAATTTTTTAAAGGTTCTTTTGCTTCTCCCCTTTTTGTTAGATCAAAATCAATGAGATATGATAAAGCAAGATATAAAGCAATAACTCCAAGCATTAAAGGAAACAACATAGATAACATTAGAGCTCAAAGCATAATATTTAAGACAACATTAAAAACCAACTCAAAACTTAAAAACATAAACCAAAGGAAATAAACCAAAGCATAGGAGTTCATAAAACAAAAGACATAGACGCATAAACATAAATCTTAATATGATATGATATGTCATGAGATGCAAGAGCCTAAGAAGTGTCTTCATCATCTTCATCTCCGTCCATGGCATTGTTTCCAAGAGAATGTCGCCACTCTCCATGAAAAGCAGTGAGAGATATGTCTATAGAAGCTTGACGATTCTCGATCAAGGTAACTCTTTCCTCCAAGGATTGCATACAGAGTATCAAGAGATGTCATACGAGTATCAAGAGTAGTGAAACCTGAGTTCATACCCGTATCCAAAGAGGCGAACTTCCCATCAAGATAAACCATAAGTGCATCAAGGGAAGGTTGAGCCACCGGAGCTTCCAGAACAAAAAGGGCCGCTTGAGGAGCCGCCACCGGATCGGGTTGAGCATCTTGAGGGAGATTCGCAATACGTATCCACTATCCATTATAGATTGTGGACTTTGCTCGGTGAAGAGAATGCTCATCAATAGGATCAATGAGAGGTTCGACAATATCACAAAAGCAATCTATCCCAATCTTGTGAAATAAGTAGCTTAAAGCGGTACCATAGGTGAAGGATATAACAAGAGTAGTATGACGATTTTGCACAAGAAAGACGATCTTGGCAAACATAATTTGAGCAAGGTTAGGGCTCTTACCTTCACGAAAGCAACGAATCCAAAAGTCATCAACTTGGCAGATTGTAAAGAATTTACCACCGAATGGTCGAAATCACCATGTGATAAGAAGGTGAATGAAGCAATCAGAAGCATCAAGTACGGTCACATAACCACTTAGAACATGTCCCAAAGAGTCATCATTATCTATTCCCACATCCTCAAAACCCAAAATGTTTGCTAAAATCGAAGAATCAATTTGAAATTTCTTTCTCATGTGATACGATTCAATAGCAATAACTTCAGATCTATCATGGTTATAAATACACCAGGCATTGGAGTAAAAAATAATGACAAGATTTCGGTATAAAATGTCGGGTATACTTAAAAAAGCCATGAACTTCCATCGATTCATTAAATCAAGATATCAAAAATTAAATTGTTCAGAATTCATGAAAGGGATAGAAACCACACGCTCACGACAAATTTTAAAATTTTGGTAATGTTTAAAACGATCAATGGCTCGGGGATACTGAGGTTCATTAAAATAGTTTTGAAAAATATGACTAAGGTTGGGTTGAGTACCATAGTTTTTGGGATTGGGATTAGGAGCATTGGAAGATTGTCTCAATTCTTTTCTTTGTCTTTTCTTAGGACCCATGGCAAAAACCTAAAATCAAAATCAAACCACAAAATAATGTATGCATAAACATCACATTCAATCCAATAAGCAATCAAATGATCAAGGTATTGTAAAAAAAACTATATTGAATAGTTTAAAATCATATACGAGTATAAAAAGAATTTTTGGTGAAACAAAAACTGAAAAAAGTGTAAAAAAATATACAGTATAATTTTATATTTGAACAAAAAAATTTCAGTTTTGAAAGAATTTTTGTAAAATCTTTGAAAACTATGTTATATACGTACTAAATATACAAATTTTGATAAAAAAAAAACAGTATACAAATAAAGATTAAAATGAAAATAAAAGAAAGTAGGGTTTATACATTGAATGAGGATTGAGGATGAATGAGGAGATGATGATGCACAAAACTTAATGATTTTTTGCTAGGGTTTTAAGAGAAACCCAAAAGCCCTCAGAAGATTTGATGATTTGTGTGAAAAACAAAGAAATTTGATGGGATTATATAGAGATTTTTTGTATCTAGGGTTTAGGAGTTTGATTTAAAGTGAAAAAACCCTCTTTAAAGACTCATTTAAAGACTAGCGGCTACGCGTACCGATATGCCACGTATGCGTATCGAAACTGCGTATCAGAACGGTTTCAAAATACCCACATCAATACGCTATACCCCGTATCGATACGCTTGTGCCAGAAAAGACATTTTTAGCAGCAAGTTGCTCAAAAAATTCAATTTTACTCGAATCAAAATGCATGTAAATAATATGAGAACATCATGTATGAGCTAAAACAAATGCATACTCCCCTAGCAACAAGGATAGATGCATATAGGAGAAAAAACACATAAGTAATGAAATCAATCAAATTCAAGCAAGTTTTAGCACCAAAAAGGCTCTAAGGTTCAAGAAAGGCTAGTTAAACCTAACTTTCTCCTAAGAGACCAAAAACGCTATTTGTTTAAAGGTTTGGTGAAGATATACGTTAATTGGTTCAAGATGTCTATATATTCTAGAACAACGTCCTTTTTTCAAGAAATGATCTCTAATGAAATGATGTTTTATCTTTATGTGCTTGGTTCTAAAATGTTGGATGAGATTCTTAGTGAGATAAATGGCACTAGTGTTGTCACACTTAAGAGGGATGGTACATACATCAATTCCATAATCTAAGAGTTTTTGCTTCGTCCAAAGGACTTGAGTATAACAACTTCCGGCCGAAATATATTCCACCTCAGTGGTAATAATACTACACTATTTTGTTTCTTTAAAAACCACGATATGAGCATACTACCTAGGAATTGATAAGTACCATAGGTATTCTTTCTATCTATCTTACAACCTTCATAATCCGCATCCAAATAAGCATGCAAACTAAATGTAGAATCTCTAGGATACCAAAGACCTAAATAAGGTGAGTCTCTAAGGTATCTAAAGATTATCTTAACGGCTATAAGGTGTGATTCTCTAGGACTAGCTTGAAATCTAGCACACAAGCAAACACTAAATATGATATATGGTCTACTTGAGGTAAGATAAAACAAATATCCTATCATTGATCTATAAAAGCTTTAAATCAACATGCTTACCTCCTTCATCTTTGTCAAGCTTTTTAGAAGAACTCATTGGTGTGGATTGTGGTTTCACATTCTCCAAGCCAAACTTCTTGAGCATATCCTTGATGTACTTAGCTTGATTGACGAAGATATCATCATTCCTTTATTTGATTTGGAGTCCTAAAAAGCTATCATGCTCATTTGAAACTCACCTTGCATCAACTTAGCAAAGCAACTCATTAGTAGAATCAAATATAATATCATCAACATAAATTTGAACTACTAAAATGTCTTTGCCTTTTCTTTTAATGAAGAGTGTAGTATCCAGCTTTCCTTTACCAAAACTTTTTTCAATTTAAAAGTTTGATAATCTTTCATACCAAGCTCTACGAGCTTATTTCAAACCATATAAAGCTTTTGAAAGTTTAAAAACATGGTTTGAGTATTTTGGATCTTCAAAACCAGGTGGTTGTTCTACATACACTTCTTCATTAATAAAACCATTTAGAGAAGCAGTTTTTACATCCAT
The DNA here is from genome assembly GCA_019671005.1 of Hibiscus mutabilis. Classification (NCBI taxonomy): domain Eukaryota; kingdom Viridiplantae; phylum Streptophyta; class Magnoliopsida; order Malvales; family Malvaceae; genus Hibiscus; species Hibiscus mutabilis. The sequence goes on from CM033714.1 coordinate 72,444,488, forward strand.
TTGAAAAAGCTTGAATTCATGATAACATGCAAATACAAGAAGCATCCTAATAGCTTCCATTCTAGCTACGGGTGCATAGGTTTCATCAAAATTGATTCCTTCATCTTGAGTGTAACCTTGAACAACAAGTCTAGCCTTGTTTCTCACTATGTTACCATTCTCATCTAGTTTGTTTCTAAAATCTCATTTAGTTTATATGGTATACTTATTACTAGGCCTATCAACTAATGTCTATACTTGACTTCTCTCAAATTGATTTAACTCTTATTGCATGGCTGATATCCAAAAATCATCACTTAATGTTTCTTTGATATTTTTAGGCTCTATGCATGAGATAAATGCAACATTACAAATATTTCTAAGAGGAGATCTAGTGGTTACCCCTTTGGATGGATCAGCCAAAATTTCACCACCTTTGACATAGTTGAACTCCCTTGCGTAGCTCAATTCATTTTCCTCTAGATTCATTTCCTTCAATGCTTCTAGAGGTGGATCTTGTGCTTCTTCTTGTTTGGATGGAACTTCATCCACCTTTGATGATTACCCACCATCATTGGCTTCAAAAATTCCTACATCATCATCTTTATCACAAGAATCCTTCCTCAAAATGAGGTTATCATCGAAAACCACATGAATAGACTCTTAAACTACCAAAGTTCTTTTATTAAATACTCAATAGGATTTAGAGTTCAAAGAATAACCTAAGAAAATAGCTACATCACTTTTAGCATCAAATTTGCCCAAATTGTCTTTTCCATTATTTAAAACAAAACATTTACATCCAAAAGGATGAAAATAGCTAATGTTAGGCTTTTTGGATTTTAAAATCTCATAAGGTGCTTTCTTTAAAATCGACATAATCATTACTCGGTTAACAATATAAAATGCAGTATTTGTGGCTTCTGCCCAAAAATACTTAGACGAATTATTTTCATAAAGCATGGTTCTAGCCATTTCTTCTAAATTACAAATTTTCCAATCAAAAAACCCATTTTGTTGAGGAGTGGGAGGAGCAGAAAAATTATGGTTTATACCATTTGAGTTACAAAAATCCTCAAAACCTAAATTTTGAAATTCGGTTCTATGATCACTTCTATTATGAGAAATATAGTAACCAACACTATTTTGAGTTATTTTTGAAAATGTGATAAATTTTTCTAAAGCCTCATCCTTGGTACTTAAAAATAGAACCCAAGTAAATTTAGAGTAATCATCAACTAAAACATATGCTTATAATTTTCCACCAAGCTTATAGTCCTAATAGGACCAAAAAGATCCATGTGGATCAATTGTAAAACTCTACTTGTAGAAACATCATTAATAGGTTTAAAAGAAACTCTTTTGTGTTTACCTTTTGCACAAGCATCACAAATTTTGTCAAAAGAAAACTTTATTTTAAGCAAACCTCTTACAAGATCGATTGAAATGATTTTTTTAAACACTCATGCTTGCATGCCTTAGTTTTCTATGTCATAACCATGAGTTATGTTCATCTTTTGCAACAAAACATGCATTTGAAATATGAATGTCATCTAAATGCACCATGTATATGTTTCCTATACGATGACCAATAAGCACAATTTTGCTAGTTCCAATGTTGATAATTTTGCAACCATTGAAATCAAAAAACACATTGAAACCTTTATAACAAAGTTGGCTTATGCTTAAAAGATTATGTTTTAGACCGTTGACATATAAAACATTGTCTATAAGGATAGAAGAGTGATTACCAATGAAACCAATTCCTTCAATGTGGCCTTTGGAGTTGTCACCAAAAGTCACTACTCCTCCACTCTTTGGTTTTAGCTCCAAGAATCGACTCTTTTCACCGGTCATGTGTCTCGAGCATCCACTATCAAGGTACCATGAGTTTGCACATGTAGCTTTGTCCTTGTAGCAATGCTCCCCCTAAAAACAAAGATTAAGTCTTGATTTTTGGTACCCAAATCATTTTAGGTCCATGATTATTAGCTCCCAAAATCTTGATTCCCTTGGAAATCAAGGTACCATGAGTTTGCACATGTAGCTTTGGCCTTGTAGCAATGCTCCCCCTAAAAACAAAGATTAAGTCTTGATTTTTGGTACCCAAATCATTTTAGGTCCATGATTATTAGCTCCCAAAATCTTGATTCCCTTGGAAATCCAAGAAGCAATAACACTAACATCATTAGAAGTGATTAGTTCGTTAGGAACCCAAACACTCCTAATCCTTTTACCTCTAGAGGGCCTTTGGAAGCCTCTTTGCTTGTAGCCACCAAAATTTATCTTTACATGGTTAGGTTTTGAAAAACTTGGATTGCACAAAACTTGGTTTCTCAACTTTGGTTAGAGAAGCTTTGAGATCACCCACCTCCTTGTGGTGATCATCATGAACCCTGGAAAGAAGGTTTTGCAAGTCTTGGTTTCTCTTTTCAAAATCTTTTTGACTTTTTTCCAAATTTAAAACATTCTTCTTAAGTTCCGAATTGGTTTTAGATAAGGAATCGTTTTGGTTTTTCAAATCAAAAATACTTTTCTTGTTTTTGAAAATTGATTCCTTATACTTTCCAACCAATTTTTCGTACACCTCTTGCAACTCATCGTAAGTTTCTTGAAGCTTGTAACCCCTTTGACCCGGCCCAGTCGCAAGACCGAACCGAATGGTTACACGGGGTTTATTGAAGAAAACCCGTGAAAGTTCGCTTCAATAAATGATTTTTTTTTCTTTTTATCTTTTCTAGATACAAAATTATTAACCTAAGTGTACATACTGGCAAAGTGTGAATTTACAACTCAATCGGACGTCGATTTGACATCTAATTGCAACGACATGCATTTAGGGACCGATTTGAAAATTTGACTATTTAAAGGGACTTATTGTGAAATTAAAGTTACCAATATTCAATTAGTCAAGTTTCATACTCACATGTCAAATTTCAGCTCAAAATGAGTATCCCAACTCACTCAATTGCATTCACATTAATTAGGGACCAAAACGTAAAGGTACGAAACATCAGAAGATTCCAAATAACCAACTTGCCTAACACCGTATCGGTACACTTGGGCACTGTATAGGTACGCCCTGATGGTTCATAATTTCTAAATTCCTGTGGCACAAAACCGTACCAATATGGTCCCGTGTATCGAAACGCCTAGCTAATTTGGCCTTGGCCCATACCGATACGCTAAGCTTGTCTAGGCTTAACCGTACCGAAACACGGGGTCGTGTACCGATATGCCTGGACCCAGAATGACATCTTTTGTTGATTTAACATACAATTAAGCTAAGCAAACCACTTAATCATGCTTGTAGGACATTAGCAACATAGACTGGGATCAAACCTCGGCCAAAACACAAGGAACATCAGCCATACATGTTATCTTGCATCCAAAAAGAAACTATAGGCATGCAACCTAAGAACCAAGCCAAATGAGATACTAAAACCATACCAAGGCATAAACCAAATATAACAGGCCATTTACAAGACCAAAACAATAATATAAACTTGCTCAAACAGAGAGTTCAACAACATCTCCCAAAACCATAAGGAATCCCCCATTGCCCTTATTAAACATAGTCTACTTTGGAAACATACGTTAGTATAAGAAGTCCTTGGATCACCTTCACTTGCTTGCTACCTCCGAATATTTAATTCTCTGCATTGATGGGCAAAGAGAGTGTAAGCACACTAGGCTTAGTGAGGAGTGCTCGAAAACAACACACCAACGATGCATTTTAAAATCGGTTTCAATACTACATTGAAATCACTTTTCAATCCATGATTAAATCATCATTTAAAAACATCATGACTTCAAAACCATGTACTTTAACCTTTTCAAAAACCAGCATATTAAACCATATGCAACATGTATCATTAAACCAACATCAACTCACATTGTTAACCTCAATTTAAGCATTCCCATGCATAACATACCATATGCAAAGCTTAAAGAGTAAACATGTATATATCTATTATACAAAACATGATACATTAACAATTATATTGGCTCACAAATGATCATTAAAAAGTTCCATTTATAAAACAAAACATCAAATACGCGGATTCACAAGTGTTCTCCCAACACTTCATACATTCTCACCAGCAATACAAGGTTCACACATGGGAGTATTCGGTACACAATATAAACCCCTCAACCATTGTGACACCTGTGGTGGAGTATTCGGTACACATATCAACCCCTCAACACCACTCATCGGTAGATGTATAACCCACTAACGAGAGTTTTCGGTACCATAAACCCCTCAATCGTTAGGGTACTTGGACGGAGTATTCGGTACCCATATCAACCCCTCTACGTCCAAGGTGACTTATTTTACAGTGCACTCAATCCTATAGCCGGCTAACTATATCCGATTATGTTTTAAAACCATTTCTATACCATCACTTGCCAATATAATTCACAATTAGCCATGAACCTCACTGTTTTTAAAGCAATTTACCAAAACATACCCAAGCATTAAACCATGATTTCACAAGTATACATCATACATACAAAGATCATTCACCAATGCATCCTTCATCAATACTTTATCAAAAGTAGTAGACATCATATTTGAAATCATACTTCAACAGTGGAAATCATGTAAATCAAAATAAGTGCATAAAATATTTCGTAAAACAAGCACGACGAGAGAGAAAACCTTTGTACTTACTTCCGAGTTTAAAATAGCGTTTCAAACTAGATTTAAACTCCCTTAAACCACCTTTTAAACCATTCCAAAGCCGGAAAACACGTTCTCACTCACCGACACGTGAAACCTCGGTTCATCGACGCGTAATCAATCGTCTGAAGCCTCCAAAGCTTCTCCGGTAGCTTCTAAAACATTCTCCCATACTTTAACCACATTATAACAGATGATTAATGCATCATAATGCATTCAAAACCCCGACAAGCAATTCCTCAACATTTCCTGGCTTAAAACCGTCAAAACACCTATTCGAAACAACCAAAATAACTTCGATTCACATCCAAAACTTAACCCAGCTATAACCTAACACTTCCAAACATCAATTAACATAAAAAGACATCTAAAAACCATCTCATAACATCCTTATACCTCCAGCAACCAATAAGCACCAACAACACCTCAAAACTCATAACTAGCAACTCAAACAACTAGAGATTCATTAGATTTCGGGATTCTATTGATAAAACCAATCCGTTATCATCATAAGACACCAAAATCATGATATAACCTCATCATAAACTTAGCAAAACATATCTAAAACGAAGATCTCATAATTACCTCAATTAAATCTCAATTAAAACATTTCTCTTCAATCAAATCCACAACACTAATTAGAAATCATTTGTAAAGGATTAAGAACTTGGGAATTTCAATAAAGAACCATCATTAAAGGAGAAGAGCAAACCTCACCTCCAAAAATTGAAAACTCTTTCAATTGGATGATTTTTACACTAAAGAAACAAAGGAAAATTAACGAGATTTTGAGGAAATAAGTTGAGAAATCCATTAGAAATCATTAGCTTAAAAAACAAGATCATTACCTCAAATCTTTGCTGAGAAAATAGATGTTTGGCTGAAGAGATTTTGAGAGAAACTCAACAATTTTTTGTTTTGTCAATTTTTTGTTTTTAGGAAATAACTACCATCATTTTAAATAAATCCTCTTTAATCATTTAATTAAAACGATTTAAACTAATCCAATTAAGAGAGAAATCTGAGAAAAACATTTAGGCTTAATAGCTCCTTAGAGATTCTAAGTTTTAACCCTTTTACAAAACAGTCACTAAAAACAGTTTTCATTTTTTACATTTTGGTCACTAAGCCGAAATGTCCAATTTCCAAATTTTATTTTCTGAAATCGACTTTAACAAAAATCAATATATATTTAATAAAGATTTTAAAGTATTTTTATATATTTTATCCCTTGTAAAATTATACGATCCCAAAATTGACTTGAATCTCTAACCCGATCCACCAGACCGTCTAATCTGACCCTCACAACACTAGGCCCAAAATATGGGCGTTACAACTCTCCCCCACTTAGGAAATTTCGTCCTCGAAATTTTTACCTTGCGGAAAAAGGTAAGGAAATTGCTTTTTCATGTTATCCTTCATTTCCCACGTGGACTCCTCAACTCTTCTGTGTCGGCACAACACTTTGACCAACTTTATTGTCTTACCGTGAAAAACCTTGTTGTCCTCATCCAAGATCCTTACTGGTTCCTCATCATAGGTCAAATCTAGATTCAACTCAATCTCCTTAACAGGCATCACATGAGAAGGATCCGATATATACCCCCGGAGCATCGATACACGGAAAACAACATGTATAAGCTCCAGTGGCAACCTCAATCTATATGCCACTAGGCAAACGCGTTCCAACACCTTGTAAGGTCCAATGAACCTCGGACTCAACTTGCCCTTCTTAACAAACCTCATCACCTTCTTCCAAAGTAAAACTTTTAGAAACACACGGTCACCAACCGCGAACTCTATTTCCCTATGCTTCAAATCTGCATAAGACTTTTGCCAATCCGAAGCCATTTTCAACCGATCAATAATAAGCTTCATTTTCTCTGTTTTCCCTTTAAGCACATTAGGCAAGGTAACTAACTTTTCTCCCGCCTTTGCCCAACAAAGAGGCGTTCTACATTTCCTACCATATAAAGCTTCATACAGTGCCATTTGTATACTCGCCTGATAACTGTTATTATAAGCAAACTCCACCAAAGGTAACTGTTTCTCTCAGGTTCCTTGGAACATAATAACACGACATCTCAACATATCCTCCAAGACCTGAATCACACGTTCAGACTGACCATCCGTTTATGGATGATACGAAGTACTGAAACTTAACCGTGTATCCAAAGCTCGATGCAAGCACTCCCAAAAAACCTCGATGTAAATTGTGGATCTTTATCCGAAACTATGGACTTAGGCACACCGTGCAAATGCACAATCTCGACGATGTATAAATCTACCAACTTATCCAAGGTATACATCATATGCACTAGCATAAAACTGACACACTTTGTAAACCGATCAACAATCACCCAAATGGAATCCTTTTTAGTCGGTGTTAAGGGTAACCCCGCCACAAAATCCATTGTGATTCTCACCTATTTCCACTCCAGTATCTTCAACGGTTGCAACAACCCGGAAGGAAACTGATGCCCAGCTTTTACTCGCTGACATACTATACACTTAGCAACAAACTCAGCTACATCATTCTTCAAACCAACCCAATAGTACTCATCCTTCAACCCACGATACATCTTAGTACTACTAGGATGCATAGCAAAAGGGATACTATACGCTTCAGTCAAAATCATACGCCTCAACTCACCATCATTAGGTACCACAATCTGATCCTTAAAGCACAAAACATCTTCCTCATTGAAACAAAAGTCCTTCAGATTACCTTCCGCAATGTCAAAAATACGCAGTGCCAACGAATCATCAAACAAATGCTTCTCCTTAATCAACTGTGATAAAGATGGTTTAACTTGCAACTTAGCCAACAAGCCGCCATCTCGCGTCACACTCAACCGCGCAAACATCGCCCGTAACTTTACCACAACCTTTCTACTCAAGCCATCGGCTACCACATTAGCCTTCCTCGGATGATACTCAATCGTCAAATCATAATCCTTAAGCAAATCCAACCATCTACGTTGCCTAAGATTCAAATCCTTTTGAGTCATCAAATATTTCAAACTCTTATGATCTGTATACACAACACACTTCTCACTATAAAGGTAATGTCTCCAAATTTTCAAAGCAAACACTACCACGACAAGCTCAAGATCATGGGTAGGATAATTGCACTCATGCACCTTCAATTGCCTAGATACATAAGCCATAACTTTCCATTCTTGCATCGGCACACAACCTAACCCAATTGAAGATGCATCACTATAAACCACAAACTCCTTACCCGACTCAAGTTGAATCAAGACAGGGGCTTGCATCAAAGCTTCTTTCAACCTTTCAAAAGCTTGTCACATTTCCTTCGTTCACTCAAAACGAACATTATTTTGCAACAACTTCGTCAAAGAAGCAGCAACCTTTGAAAAACCATCCACAAACCTACAGTAGTATCCTGCCAAACCAAGAAAACTCTGAACCTCTTGCACTGACTTATGTGACTTCTAATTCCTCACCGCCTCAATCTTATGAGGATCAACCCGAATTCCTTCGGCCGACACCACATGTCTAAGGAAAACAACCTCCCTAAGCTAAACTCACACTTGCTCAACTTAGCATACAACTGATTATCCAACAAAGCTTGCAACACAATTCACAAATGTCGATCATGATCCTTCTCGGTACGAGAGTACACAAGGATATCATCAATAAATGCAACCACAATTAATCCAAAAACTCGTGGAACACTCGATTCATCATATTCATAAATACAATAGGGGCATTAGTCAAACCAAACGACATCACCAAGAACTCATAATACTCGCACTTTGTACGAAAAGCTGTCTTAGGTACCTCTACATCTTTCACCTTCAACTGATAGTACCAGATCTCAAATCAATCTTAGAAAACATCGAAGCATCTCGAAACTGATCAAACAAATCATCAATCATTGGCAAAGGATATTTGTTCTTAACTATCATCTTGTTCAGTTGCCGATAATCGATGCACATCCGCATTGTGCCATCTTTTTTCACAAACAACACCGGTGCACCCCAAGGTGAAACACTAGGCTTAATAAATCCTCAATCAAGCAACTCCTAAAGTTACGTCTTCAACTCCTTTATCTCTTTTGGGGCCATACGGTAGGGAATAATTGACACCGAAGCTGTATTTTCATACAACTCGATGCCAAACTCAACCTCTCGATTCGGTGGTAAACCTGGCAACTCTTCTGAAAAAACACCCAGAAACTCATATACCATACGTATGTCCTGCACATGCACCTCCTTCAAACCCAGATTCATAACATATGCTAGATAAGTTTCACATCCAGAATCCATCAATCGACTCACTTTTAGAGCCGAAACAGCATTAGACAAGAACTTCATGATTACCACTTTGAAATTATCAAGAAGCTTCAAGGTAACTCATTTGGTCTCAAAATCAACCACAGCTCTATGCTCAGACAACCAATTCATACCCAGGATTATATCAAAACCATAAAATGACAACTCTATTAAATCAACCGTAAATACATGTCCTTGAACAGACAAATGGCATCTCTTCAACACCTTTCTTGTGACAACTGTTTAACCAAAAGAACTTATTACTTGCATTCCAACATCTAACACCTCAACAGATACATCAAGCAATAGTGCATGCTTACGCAATATGTATGAATGCGTAGAACCAGAATCAACCAAAGAAAATAGCGGCAAAGACTGTAAAGTAAATGTATATGCAATCACATCGGTGTCGTTACATCCCTCGCGATGTGCATACACCCTCGCGGGACCGCCACCTGAATCACAACAACATGAACAACCATCCTCGGACCCTCATCTCTATGCTGAAACTGTCCATGGCCACAACCACGACCTCACTACGGTGCAACCACAAATGCCCCATCCTGACCACCACCAACCAACAACGGACAATCGCGTCTCAGATGACCACTCGATCCACAACTCCAGCAAACATTAGCACCCATAACAACAGGAGTCTGCCCCTCACGGGTCAAACACGGGCAATCTCACCTCAAATGCTAACGCGATCCACAAGCCCAACAAGGATTAAGCTCAAATCTAACCCGATTACCCTGACCTTGCGCTCCACGTCCAGCACCGCCACCACGTCTCACATTAGAGCGATACCTCTTATCATGGTACTTCTTATATTGACCACCACCAGAGCTAGAGTCCGCCACTCTCTTACCCAGACCAGAACTACTCACACGAGAAGATAAACCCATGTTCTATTCAAATCTGTAACCAACACGTCAAAATCAATGTAATCAAAAGCCAATATGTACGTCTTCACTTCTTGTACCAAACCATAGCAAAAACAATCACAAATATGTCTATCACTTGGCACAACTCATGAGTATACTGGCTCAAATGAACAAACTGAACCTCATACTTGGCCACAGTCATGCAACCCTAAATCAAAGACATGAACTCACGTTTCTTGTCATCCAAGTATCTAACTCCCAAATACTTCTTTTTAAAGATAGTTTGGAAAAACTCCCAGTTCACATCCTCGTCTTCCATACCGGCAGTTACAGTCATCCACCAGCTGTAAGTATCATCTTGCAATAGGGACACTATACATCTCAACTTACGGGCATCGTTACACCCCATCTAAACCAATATCCGGATCGTACTGGCCATCCAAGCCTCGGATGCCTCGACCGAAAACCATGATACTCAGCACCGCCCAAACTACACAAACATTCCAACGGCAAACCTGTTTGTCCAGCAGCTGGTGCTTGCACTTGCACTCCAGAAACAGTGGCCTGGAAAGCTCCAATCATTGCCTGAATCAAAGGTGCCATATCGTCCACTCTTGGCCCAGCTTGCCCAGGTGGCACTTGCTCCCCATCCAATAGTAGATGAGGCGGAGGGGGTGGTATCCCTCTAGGAGGAACAATATTCTCTAGATTTCCCTACCCAGCGGCAGTAGCAATCACACCGGATCGCAACTCTCTCCTCTGTCCTTTCGTGCTAAAATAATTAAGGCATGATAACCAACCAAAACAAAACAATAAGGCCAGCTCCAAGACAGGATCCAAGAGTTCCATTTTAAAAAATCAAAATAGTTAAGACTATGATAATAAGGCAATGGGTTTCCCGAATTTTCCCCCCAACATGGCATAAAGCAAACAATGTACATATCGCATACACCATGCATAGCAACAGTGGATATAACTCACAACATCTTACCAACCTTAACCCATTTATCACAAAACCTGACTCTGATACCACCAAATGTAACCCCCTCGACTCGGCCTAGTCGCAAGATCGGACCGAACAGTTATACGGGGTTAACTGAAGAAAACCTGTGAAGGTTCGCTTCGATAAACGAACTTTTTTTTCTTTTTATCTTTTCTAGATGCAAAATTATTAGCCTAAGGGTACATACTGGCAACGTGTGAATTTACAACTCAATCAGGCGTCGATTTGACATTCGATTGCAATGGCTTGCATTTAGGGACCGATTTACAAATTTGACAAATTATAGGGACTTATTGTAAAATTAAAGTTACTAATATTCAATTAGTCAGGTTTCATACTCACATGTCAAATTTTAGCTCAAAATGGTCATCCCAACTCACTCATTTGCATTCGCATCAATTAGGGACCAAAACATAAAAGTACAAAACATCAGAAGATTCCAAATAACCAACTTACCTAATACCGTATCGGTACACTTGGGCACTGTATCGGTACGACCTTGATGGTTCATAATTCCCATATTCCTATGGCATAAAACCGTACCGATACGGTCTCGTGTACCAGAACGCCTAGCCAATTTGGCCTTGGCCCGTACCAATACACACCAACCCGTACCGTACACTGAGCCTGTCTGGGCTTAACCATAACAAAACACAGGGTCGCATATCGATACGCCTGGACCCAGAATGACATCTTTTGCTGGTTTAATATACAACTAAGCTAAGCAAACCACTTAATCATGCTTCTAGGACATATCAAAATAAATTGGGATCAAACCTCAGCCAAATCACAAGGAACATCAACCATACGTGTTATCTTGCATCCAAAAGGAAACTATAGGCATGCAACCTACGAACCAAGCCAAACGAGATACTAAAAACTGTACCAAGGCATAAACCAAATATAATAGGCCATTTACAAGAACAAAATAGCAATATAAACTTGCTCAAACAGGGAGTTCAACAACATCTCCCAAAACCATAAGGAATCTCTCATTGCCCTTATTAAACATAGTCTACTTTGGAAACATACGTTCGTATAAGAAGTCCTTGGATCACCTTCATTTGCTTACTGCCTCCGAATCTTTAATTCTATGCATTGATGGACAAAGAGAGAGTAAGCACACTAGGCTTAGTGAGGAGTGCTCGAAAACAACACACCAACAATGCATTTTAAAACCGGTTTCTATACCACATTGAAATCACTTTTCAATCCATGATTAAATCATCATTTAAAAACACCATGCCTTTAAAACCATGTAATTTAACCTTTTCAAAAACCAACATATTAAACCATATGCAACATGTATCATTAAACCAACAACAACTCACATTTCTAACCTCAATTTAAGCCTTCCCATGCATAACATACCATATGTAAAGCTTAAAGAGTAAATATGTATAAATTCATTGTACAAAACATGAAACATTAACAATTATATTGGCTCACAAGCGATCATCAACAAGTTCCATTTACAAAACAAAACATCGGATATGCGGATTCACACGTGTTCTCCCAACACTTCATACGTTCTTACCGGTAACACAAGGTTCACACACGGGAGTATTCGGTACACAATATAAACCCTTCAACCGTTGTAACACCCGTGGTAGAGTATTCAGTACCCATATCAACCCCTCAACACCACTCATCGGTAGATGTATAACCCACTAATGAGAGTTTTCGGTACCATAAACCCCTCAATTGTTAGGGTACTTGGACGGAGTATTCGGTACCCGGATCAACCCCTCTACATCTAAGGTGGCTTATTTTACAGTGCACTCAATCCTATAACCGACTAACTATATCTGATTATGTTTTAAAACCATTTCCATACCATCACTTGCCAATATAATTCACAATTAGCCATGAACCTCACTGTTTTAAAGCAATTTACCAAAACATACCAATCATCAAACCATGCTTTCACAAGTATAAATCATACTTACAAGGATCATTCATCAATGCATCCTTCATCAATACTTTATCAAAAATAGTAGACATCATATTTGAAATCATGCTTCAACAGTGGAAATCATGTAAATCAAAATTAGCGCATAAAACATTTTGTAAAACAAGCACGACCGAGAGAGAAAACCTTTCTACTTACTTCTGAGTTTAAACCAGCATTTCAAACTAGATTTAAACTTCTTTAAACCACCTTTTAAACCATTCCAAAGTTGGAAAACACATTCTCACTCACCGACACGTAAAACCTCGATTCGTCGATGAGCAATCAAGCGTCTAGAGCTGCCAAAGCTTTACCGGTAGCTTCCAAAACATTCTCCCATATTTTAACCACATTATAACAGAGGATTAATGCATCATAATGCATTCAAAACCTAGCAATCAATTCCTCAACATTTCCTAGCTTAAAACCATCAAAACACCTATTCGAAACAACCGAAACAACTTCGATTAACATCCAAAACTTAACTCAGCCATAACCTAACACTTCCAAACATCAATTAACATCAAAAGACATCTAAAAACCATCTCATAACATCCTTATACCTCCAGAAACCAATAAGCACCCACAACACCTCAAAACTCATAACTATCAACTCAAACAATTAGAGATTAATTTGATTTCGGGATTCTATTGATAAAACCAATCCATTATCATCATAAGACACCAAAATCATGATATAATATCATCGCAAACTCAGCAAAATATATCTAAAATGAAGATCTCATAATTACCTTAATTAAATCTCAATTAAACCATTTCTCTTCAATTAAATCTACAACACTACTTAGAAATCATTTGTAAAGGATTAAGAACTTGGGAATTTCAATAAAGAACCATCATTAAAGGAGAAGAGAAAACCTCACCTCCAAAGATTGAAAACTCTCTCAATTGGATGATTTTTACACTAAAGAAACAAAGAAAAATCAATGAGATTTTGAGGAAACAAGTTGAGAAATCCATTAGAAATCATTAGCTTAAGAAAACAAGATCATTACCTCAAACCTTTGCTGAGAAAATAGATATTTGGCTGAAGATATTTTGAGAGAAACTTATGAGAGAAAAGTTACGTCAATTTTTTGTTTTTAGGAAATAACTACCATACTTTTAAATAAATCATCTTTAATCATTTAATTAGAACACTTTAAAACTAATCCACTTAAGAGAGAAATCTGAAAAAACATTTAGGCTTAATAGCTCCTTAGAGATTCTAAATTTTAACCTTTTTACAAAACAATCATTAAAAACAGTTTTCACTTTTTACATTTTGGTCACTAAGCCGAAATATCCAATTTCCAAATCTTATTTTCCAAAATTGACTTTACCAAAAATCAATATATATTTTTAATAAAGATTTTAGAGTATTTTCTATATTTTTATCCCTTGTAAAAATATACGATCCTGAAATCGACTCAAATCTCTAACCCGGTCCATTGGACTGTCTAATCTGACCCTCAAAACCACTAGGCCCAAAACTGGGGCTTTATAAAACTCGTCAAATGATAAATCAAAATCGGATGAGTTAGAGGTTACCTTAGGATCTTCTTCTAGAGCCATGAGGCAAAGGTTAGCAACTTCTTGCTCCTCTTCATTAGATGATTCCACATTACTCCAAGTAGCAACATTTACTTTAAGCTTCTTATTCTTCTTCTCGAAGCTCTTCCTTTTGAGTTGGGGGCAATCGGTTCTTATGTGCCTCTACTTCTTGCACTCAAAGCAAATAAGTTGATCATTCTCTTCCTCCTTGTTTGTTCTTGAAACCCCCTCTTTGATGGAACTTTCTTCCCCAGTTGGATTTCAAGAACCGAGTGAACCGTTTGGCTAGCATAGCCATTTCTTCATATTCCTCCTCACCAGAATCGCTCTCTTCTTGTGAAGCTTTGAGAGCAATTCCTATCTTTTTATTTTCTACTTTTTTTTTCTCAACCTTCTTTTCTTCTCTCTTCTTCTCTTCCTTTCTTCATGACCTCATGCGTTAAGAGAGACCCCATGAGAGCATCGAGCTTTAAGGCCTTTAGGTCCTTTGCCTCGATGATGACGGTTCTCTTTCCATCCCATAACTCAGGAAGAGAAAGATGAGCTTCTAAACAAGCTTGCCCTCTGGAATATCTTCTCCAAAGTCTTTAAGAGCGTTGACAATGACAGAGAAACGATCGAACATCTTGATGATGCTCTCATTGGGCTCTATCTTAAACTTTTTGTAGCTCAAGTTGAGGAGTCTAATCTTGGTCTCCTTTACATCGTTTGTGACTTCGTAGGTGGTCTCAAGCTTATTCCATATCTCCTTTGCACTTGTGTAAGAAGACATCTTAGAGTACTCATCCGGTCCAAGAGCACAAAAGAGTATGTGCATAGCTTTGTCATTGACTTGTAAGCACCTCCGTTCTTTATCGGTCATCTCAAGCTTGGACTTAGGAACAAATTCTCCTTCTCTCTTCATCGTTATAGTTGGTCCGTCTTCTACTACATCCCATAAGAGGTAGTCTTTGGATTTGATGAAGAGCTTCATGCGATTCTTCCAATAGGGATAGTTATCCCTAATGAAATAAGGTAGTTTGCTGACGGATTAAGACTTGTATAAGTTGTAGCCGAAATTAGAGGTCATGGCTTGAATTTCGGTTGATTGAATCACCTTTAGGATCATCTCAAGAGGATGTTAATCCTTCAAATGAGCTAGGCTCTGATACCAATTGTTAGGACGATCAATCGACGAAGTGTGGCCAAGTGGGGTGAATTAGCAATTTTAAATTTAAAGGGAAGCAAATGGAAAGATGAAAAAAATTGAAGACACAAGAATTTATAGTGGTTCAACCTTCTAACAAGGTTTACATCTACTACCTTAGCTCCCCACTAAGGATTTCAAACAATTCACTAAGAATTCTTCCCTTTTTCTAGGCTAAGGAGGCAACCGTTACAATCGATCAAAGATTTCTACCCAAAGCTTGATCCAATTCACTCTTTTACAAGAAGTTTGTTTGCAAACAAAAATATCCTCACAAAGATAGGTGTTTTCCCAATTACAAGTGCACTCAACCCAAAACTTGAATAAAATAAATACAATTGAAGAACACTTGTTGGTTACAAAATTTGACTCTAATAGCTCAAAGATGGTTGGATTCGTGCTTGAATGCTTTTTACTTGTTCAATAGTTCAATGATTGTTGTTATAGCTTTGGAGATTTGACTTTATACCCCTCATTGATTTCTAACGTTTGGGTATTTGAGATTATCAATAGAGCCGTTGGAGACTATTTTTCTCGTAATAAATATTGTTTTATGACCTACTGCATCGATACACGAGCAACCATATCGGTACCTGTCAAAAGAGGAAATGACGTTGTACAAAGGAGTATCGATACACTTGAGGGTGTATCAAAACAAGTAGTGTACAAAAGTATAGCCGTATCGAAACAGCTAGGCCGTATCGATACAGTTTTTGCTCACTGAAATCTGAGAAAAAAGTCCTTGGAAAAATGCATCGGTACGCTAATGAGGTGTATCAATACGGTGCAACTGAATTTTAAAGTTTGGTGATTCCAACAACTAACAAGGTAATGGTCAAAAATTTATTACAAAGATTTTAAAAATCTTAACACCCTGTATCGGTGCGCTGAAACCCGTACCGATACTCATAGCTTAAGTAAAATTCCCATATTGAAGGTCGTATCGAAACGAGCACACCTGTATCGGTACGTTTTGGCTATTAAGTTAAAACAAGTTTCTGTAGCCAAAAGTCGTATCGAAACACCTAAGGACGTATCAATACGTCTGAGCAATTTTGGTTATTTGAGTATCAAAATACTTAGAAAATATTTGGGGTTTAAGTTTTTGACTTAGAAACTATTTTAAGTTCGAATACTTGTCATTTTGTGAAACTTTTTGAATACTTAAAAATTTATCCAATTTTATAAATTATTTCTTAAACTCTTTGTTATATCAAAATCAAATATAGATTTTACAATTGGGTTGATAGTATTGAAGGCATTATTTGATCTTGGAGTTTAGGCCCCCAAAAGTATACGAGATTATTTAATTTTAATGGTCTCATGTCCTTATTTTATGGGTTGTACCCAAGATCCGTCATATGATCAAATGACATAAACATCGATACGAGGTTCGTTTTAAATTAAATAAACACGAGATTGATGAAAATCAATATATAAATATTTTACATTTTATTCACAATTTTTATTGATTTCTTTTATAAAAATAATAATTAGTATAAATTTACGGATTTTATATTCAATATTGTCGTGACCATTTTTAACCGGGTGTGAAAATAGCTCGACGGTTATTCTTTGAAAATTAGGATTTTGCCTTTTATTTATTTAATCTTGAAAAATTAGGGTTTTCATGTTACATTGCATTTTCCTTTATTTAATCTTGAAAATATTTTGGAGCCGCCACCGGTTACTTTGGTATACTGGACACCATAAAAACAACTAGAGATTCATCATTTAAAAATTTGGGTTCGAGAGTCAGTTACGTGTGGGGAAGGATTAGCACTCTCCACAAACGCCCGTTATCGGTACCTTTTAATTTTATGTGACATTTTTTGGCATTTTAAGAATAATAATTCAATTTTAATTTGACCCTTAATTATTAACTAGATTTAAATTCCAAATGGAGATATCCTTTTATAAGGAAATATATTTTATATGAATACGAGATTAAAAGCGCCCAAATACGTTAGGACACTCCTACTTGGATTCAAAAATATATTCTCAACATAAAAAGTTTTTAATGCATGTTCAATTATTGTCTTGTTTATTTTAAGTTCTAACATAAAAAAGACTCTAATTAATTAAATTGTTTACGACTATGAACATTATTAAATTTAAAGGCTTTTATGAGATAGTATCAATTGCCTGAATACCATCCATATTAAAACCCCTAAAATTTAGATAATATTCATTAATTAATTTGTCATTCTAATTATTTAAAGTTCTAGTCTTAATCAAGGCTCTGATTAACTAACTGCATTTTTATCAAATTATAAGGTTATAGTAAATATTAAATGTTCTTCTTAAAAGACATGTTGGAATAACATCTCATTGCATTGGGATACTACCCAAATTTGAACTCCAAAACTTTCCATTTAATATCCACTAATTTACTATAATTATCTCACCTAATAAATTGTCGATTCTTAATTAAAGAACCTAAAAGACTAAGGCAATAAAAAATTAATTAAAACTAAGTGATTAAATTGTCTAGCAAGAATATACTATATGCTTAATTTTAAAACATGCATCAAGCATATAAATTAGAAAAATTAAATCAAATTAATAAAACAAATAAAGGACTAAATTTAAAAGAATTAAAATTTGAATGATTTCATTAAAAATGACCAAATTGTGATACAAGGAAAATAAAAGGAAAAAATTAAGACCCTCATAAAAACCACTATAAAAACCCCTTTTAAACCAAATTCCCTCATTTTCGGATAACCTTCTCTCTCTAAATTCTCTCTCTCCCTAAACTCTCTCAACACAAACACTCTATTTCCCAAAAACTAAGATCCAAACGGATCAAATTCCCTATTGTAATACCCAATTTTTACCCGGGAACCAATATATATTAATAATTTGATAAATAAAGACAAATAATAAATAATATAAATAACAATCCTTTAAATAAAAATAAATATCCATTAGTACAATCTAAATACCCATTATACACTATATGAGTCCACTTTTATATACAAAAACTTTATAAGCCCACAAAAATGATATCAAGCCCAAAATACAAATTGTTCCCGCCTATTTACAAGCCAAATCTGCCAAACAAACACAAAAGCCCTTCTTTGTTTTCTCAGCCCGCCAAAAATAGTCCACGTGACAGCCTTTTATTCGCCCGATCATCTTTCACTTGGACTAACTCCCTCTGCTGACATCATCCCCTGCATCACTATAAAAGGAAGAAAGAGAGAGTTAGTGGGCAATTAATGAGAGTAATAATTACTCAAATAATTGAGGAGAGAGGAAAAGCCCAAGAGTCATACATGAGGAAGACGAAAAGGCTGTCTGGAAGCTGAAATATCATCGGAGAAAGGTGAACAATTGCCGGAGCACTTACCGAAATAGTGAGACCACCATTGGAGGTATACTTCGACCTCCACTTTTATGTTTCTTGTACTAACACATAATCAAAACATTAAACTTAACCCTAAAACTAGTAAACAATAATCAAATAGATCTAAAACATATAATAGTCCTAAATCTAAGCCAAAAAAATTAGATTCGAGATATTACTGAGGCTTATCTGAGAGTAGCCGAGGAGGATTTCGAAGATCATAGAGTTTAGGGATCCGACGGAGTTGAAAATGGTTGGACTATTTGGTTCGGGTAGCTAGATCTAGGAAACGGGAGAAGACGGGTGGATTCTCATGAATCCGTGTCTAGATCTAGATTTAGGGCTTAAAATCTATAAAATTAAGAGTTTTTAAGGTTTTTGGATGGTGGCGGGCAGCGGCCGAAAAACGCATCACAGCCGCCGGAGCAAGGTTGAAGACGATCGGAGTTTGGGAAGGTGACCGGTGAACGACTAAAGGCCCCCGGAGAGTGGCGGTTGAGGATCTATGTGAAGGTGTGCAGTGGTTTGCCACCAGAGTTCTTCGTGTCCATCCCATTTCGGATGAACACACAAAGAACATCTTCAAAAATGAAGGATTTTGATCCTTGTGGGCTTAGTTTTCTGGGCAAATGGGTGTTGTAGTTCAAAGAGTTTATGGGAGTGTGAGAGAAGAGAGAGGGAATTTGGATTAAATGGGTGAGTTAACTCACAAAAAGGGATTTTATACTCGAGTTGAAATGGTGCCGTTTTGGCATCGGGTCAGCCTAGATCCGTGCATCAAAATCGGGTCAGGCATATAGATCAGTGCCCTTCTTTCTTTTTTCTTATACTTTGGCCATCAAGTTTGCTTTTCTCTCAATTCAGTTACTAAATCTTTGTAATTTGGCCCTATAGTTTACAATTTAATGCAATTTGGTCCCAATTTCAGCTTTAATTAATTGTTTTAATTGTTGAATGTTGTATGTTTTAATATCAAGCATATAGTATATTTGTTAGGAGATTTTAATCACTTAGTATAAATAATTAGAGCCTTTCAACTTAGGTTCTTTAATTAATTAAAATAGGGAGATAATTGTAGAAAATAAATGATTATTAAATGGAAACTTCAATGTCCTAAGTTGATTAGTGTCTCATTGTAATGAGATGCTAATCAAATGGGCGTTTTAGTAGAACATTTAATATTTCATTTGAACTTGAAACGTGTAACAGTATAGTTAATTTAATTAAAATTGAATTAGGTTTAGATTCAATTAGATAGAATCATTGAATAATTAGGAATGTTGTTGATTTAGGGCATAATATGGATAGTGCCCAATTGGTTGGGTGTTATCACATAAACCCTTAAATTTGATAACTTTCATAGTTTCTTAATTAATTTAATCAATTGAAGCCTAATTAGGTTAGAACTTAAAATTGACAAGAAAATAATTGGACATACATTAAAAACCTTTTGTACTGAGATACATTTTTGAATATGAATTGAAGTATCCTAAAGTAACTGGATGTTTCAAAACTAATATTCGCTTGAAAATGTATTTTCTTACAAAAGGATATCTCCATTTGGATGAAAATTCAACTAATGATTAAGGGATTAATTAAATTCAAATTATCGTTCAAAATGTCAAAATTCCACGTGAAATTAATAAGGTACCGATAATGGGCGTTTGTGGAGGTGCTAATCCTTCCCCACACGTAACTGACTCTCGAGCCCTAATTTTAAAGAAACGAATATCTGGTTGTTTTTATGGTGTATGGTCCACCAAAGTGACCGGTGGCGACTCCAAATTGATTTTCAAAAATAAATAAAAGGATAATCCGATTTAAAATAAAAACCCTAATTTCAAGACTAAATAAATAAAAATAAACAAAAACCCTATATTCCAAAAGAATCAATCGTTAGGCTACTTTTCACACGTCTCGGTTAAAAATGGTCGTGACAGCTTGACGACTCTGCTGGGGATTTAAAATTGAGAGTCAGGCCTAATTAATTGATTTCATGTAGCATTTTGGCATTTTTGGGCAATAATTTGAATTTAATTTTTTTCAAGAATGGTTGGATGAATTTTCAGGAAAAATGGAGATATCTTTTGTGTATGATATAAATGTCATTCATGCATAAGCCCTATACCCGGGTCTTTCACCCTTAAGTGGGAGAAAGACATGATCCGACGTGAGACTCACCACCTCCGAGTTCAAATTTTTTTCTTCTTCTAGTATACTAACCTTATGCACCGTGGGGCTCACGCCTCCGTTATAAGGAACCTATACTACCGAATCGATGTCTTGCTGTTGCAGTAGACAATAACGATAGTTCAGGAACCCAGAGTCTAGAATACAACCCATGTTGTTATTTAGAAACCTACCCCACTAGAGCCAGACAGGGACCTAGGACAGGTGTTGTCGATTTAAATACACTTCTCTGGTTATTTTCTCTACTAATATTACATATTTTTCTTTGTTAATATTCTGTGTATTTGCTTTTCATATTAATTCACAATGCTGACACAAGTTTCTTTCGTTTTATTTTCTTTGTGGTTGTTCAATTTTATCCTTTAAATGAATCATGTCATATTGCATTGATTTGACATTGATTCGGGAATCAGTTGATTTAGAAGTATTTAGTATGGCCAAAGGGACTAAGATGAGAGAAGACAATACCGTTGTTTGGACATGGTCAGAGCAGATTCATAATGAGAAAGAAGACAGTCTTCGTAGGGGTGATGTGTCACAGATGAAGAGTTAGGCCAAGTTAAATACCAATTAAAATGTTTGCTTGCCAGAAGTCAAAGCGATATGGGATCAATAGGGACATGACATGAAATGATCATTTAGAAAAGAGTTCAGGGATATAGCTTTACTGTTGAGTTTACAGATAGATCAGCAATTGCATAAGGCAATGACCCAGTTCTAGAACCTTGTATATAACTGTTTTACCTTTGGCGGAGTAGACATGACACCTATGCTTGAAGAGTAAGAGGCACTGATTAATTGTCCTAGAATTCAAAGTGATAAGATTTACACTAGACCTAACAACAACTCAAGCTTCAAGAATAAATTGATACCGATCACCGAAAAGACAAAAGAATGGTCGGATAGGAAGATGGCCAATAGTGGCAGTACTAATCAAAATGAAGATAAACAACGTATCAATTGGAGAGTCCTTAAAGAGTTGATATGGACAAGTGATGAACAAGCAATGATGAGGATCTTATACGCCCTGTGCATATATGGATTAGTTTTGTTTCCAAGGACTTCAGAGCACATAGATCTATCAACAATGGAGTTGTTCGAACGATTAGAGAAAGGTGTAAACCCAGTGCCTGCCATCTTAGCTAAAACTTATAGATCATTGACCATGTGCAAGAAGTCTGGGGAAGGAAGATTCTGGGATGTGCATAGCTGCTTCAGATTTGGTTCAGAGGTCATAGGTGGAATACTCCTTATAGAGGAATCAGATATCTTGACACATACTCACCAATAGAAGAACATCTAGCTAGTTGCCCGATAGAGAAAAAGAAAGAGGACCAATGGAAAGAATATTTCAAGGACATGAAAGATGTTGATGTTGTGTGGAGGGTTCCCTGGTTAAACAAGGGGACAACCTTTTTGTATCAATGTGGAGACAAAGATTGGGTCCCGTTACCCAAGATTTAGGGAGGAACGACCTATTATCCCCTG
This sequence comes from Hibiscus mutabilis, assembly GCA_019671005.1. Lineage (NCBI taxonomy): Eukaryota > Viridiplantae > Streptophyta > Magnoliopsida > Malvales > Malvaceae > Hibiscus > Hibiscus mutabilis. Next base: position 72,467,060 of record CM033714.1, read on the forward strand.
TTGGTGTCTAGACAGTTTGGCTCACAACAGTTCATACCAGCTACTATAGACATGGCACGATTTGAATATGCTCACAAGACAAATGATTATAAAGGGATGGTTGCTCAAACTGCAAAGGCATGGGAAAAACTGATGAGGGTTCAACCGTATTAGGATTTGGAAGTGATGACAAGATATGAAGAATAAAGGACACAAAGGGTTAATGATAATACATTTTAAGGAATTCATGAGAATGTTGGATCGTCTAATCAACCCGTTAGAGAAGGGAAAAGCTTAGGCATGATCGAGAATTAGACTTGAAGAAATATGAGAAGGGATCAGCGACCTCACCGAAGAATTAACCATGGCAAAGCTGCAAGTGAGTATGCATGAAGGAAAATAATATGAGTTGATAGAATAAACAAAAGAATTAGCCGAGACTTGAAGGAGCTGCAAGAAATTCATGACAGTTACAAAGCAAAGCAAAAAAGAGGAACGAGCAAGGTAGTGTAAAACTTGTCGGAGAAATTGGATGACATGACAAGGAAAAAGAATAATTACAAAAAGATGTATGAGAAGAAGTTTCGGGAAAGCAAGGAATCAAGCAGCAAGGCCAAGAAGAGCCTAGAGGAAGAACAAGCCCGAAATTTTGATTTAACAACCCAAGTGTCCTAATTGGAGCAGATGGTCATGAGATACCATAATGAAGACAAGGTCCATATGGAACAAAAGAAGGAAGGATTACAGAAAAAGATATCAGAGTTGAAGAATGTAGTGTAAGGCTTGAAGGAGAAGTTTGCAGGTTACGATGGAGCACTACATCAAGAAAGCGGAGCATGGAAAGGCAAGTATGAAGTAGCACAACATACCGTTCAAAGCCAAAATGATGAATTGGTGAACTTTAAGAAACAAGTCAGGAGTGCTGCTTCATATGTGTAGATATTGTCAAGATAGGGCACGAGTCTATTGGAACAACCGAATATTGAGCTAGAACATGGATAAGTCATTACGCGTCTGCTACATGAATTAGTCAATCTAGGGATTAGGTCTAACTATTTTCTGTAGAAGAAATTGTCTTTTCCTTGTATTTGGACCTTCTAACAAATGAATGTTTCCAAAAAAACTAGTTCTTGAATCTGATGCCTCTTTTACATTCACGTACTCATGCACTCATGCATTCATACATTTATGCATTCATGCACTCACATTGCATTTTATTTTACAAAATAATTGGTTTAACAAAGAAAGATTATATGACAATTGTTTTTAAACCACAATCATATCGTATTCATATAGAACACGCATGCGCTCCACGACCATGGCTGGAGAAGACAGAATTACCAATCTTGAGAATGATCGTGTTGAAGTTCAAAACAAATTTGACAGAATCGAGTAGTCTATGAAGGACCATTTTGCTCATGCTCAGAGGGAGATAACCAATCAGTTAACTTCTTTACTAGGACCGAAAGAACCCGGAAAGGGCAAGGCACATGATGGATCGAATGAAATGAACAAACAAGGTGATACTACATCTCACATAAGGGAGCAGCATGAGGGACTTCCTCTTGTGAAGAAGGTCTATATTAATCTAGCTGGGGCTACTACCAGTCATCATATTGGAGCAATTTTTGGGAGTGGTGATAAAGTCCCAGACCTGAATATCGTCAATGAGATTGAAAAGATTCGTGCTAAAATTGAAAGAAAATATGAAGAACGTTGTAAGGCTTTAGAGGATCGCTTGTTGGAAATGCAAAGAGTGAATGAGCAAAAGGCAAGTGTTGCCGACTTAAGCCTGGTTGCTGATCTGGTCTTGCCACCTAAATTCAAGGTACCATATTTCGAGAAATATGATGGGTCGACTTGCCCAATAGCACATCTTACCATGTATTGTCGCAAGATGGCCGCTTACTTGAAGGATGGGAATTTACTTATTCAATATTTCCAAGACAGCCTGACAGGCTCAGCAGCAAGATGGTATACTCAACTAAGTCTAGTGAACATAAAGACATGGAAATACTTTTCTAGAGCTTTTGAGGAACAATACAAGTATGTGTCTGAAATGGTTCCCAGTCGAGTTATGCTACAAGCCATGAAACAGAAACCTACTGAAAACTTACGATAATATGCACAAAGATGGAGGGAGATGGTAGCCCAAGTACAACCAACGATAATGGAGAGTGAGATTACCTACATGTTTGTGAACACTTTGAGGGGGTCACTTTTTAAACGTTTGATTGGCAGCGCTACTCATAACTTTGTTGATATGGTGATGACTAGTGAATTGATTGAGGCGGCAATCAAGAGCGAAAGAATAGAGAATGAAGAAAGTTCTCATAAGAATTTTAAAAGGTAGGACAATGAAGTGAATAATACCAATGCTTATGAGGCACCGAAGAATGTCACTATTACACCCCCTGAGGTACCGACATGGAGCTCCCAAAACTCGAATAGGAAGGATTATCGGGGTCTAAGAAATGAAAAGATGAATTTTACACCAATACCGGTGTCGTATTCGGAGTTGTACCCGCGGTTGTTTGATGCGAACTTGGTAATACCTTATTATCTTGCACCCATTCAGCCACCATACCCTTCGTGGTATGATCCAAAGGCCCATTGCGAGTATTATACTGAGATCCTATGACATACAATTGAGAATTGTACTACATTCAAGAAAGTGGTTCAGAATTTGGTCAATACTAGGGTATTGAAATTTGATGAACCCAATATTGCAGCCAATCCGTTACCAAACTATGGTGGGCGAGGGGTGAATACGATAGAAGATGATGATGAATCCAAACGGCTAAAGACTGATGTGTCTAAAATTAGATCTCATTTAAAGTGGGTATTTGAACAACTATACAATGCTGGGATGATTGAGATAGGCATGAAAGTGGAAAAAGAAGTACAGTTTGATGTGTACTGTGAGTATCATCAAGAGCATGATCATGAGATTCAACATTGCTTAGAGTTCAGAAGTTTGATACAAATGATGATGGATAATAAAGATATAGAGTTCTTCGAGAAGACATGAGAGAGGAAGGAAGTGGAGGTATGTACCTCCGAGTCTTCTAGAGTCAAGTACGAGATGTACAAACCTTTGGTTATTTTTGTCAGGCCCAAGGCTGAAAGCCTGTCAGACGTGAAACCAATAGTGACTCCCAATATCGTGATTTCACCATATGCGCTGTTTGCTTTCAAGAACACTCATAGATTTCCATGGAGCTATGCAGCCAATGTGACTATACCTGATGAAGAAGGCAAGTCGTAAGAGGAAATAAAATCACTGGATGAAGCAAAGTCGATGTTATAAGAGGAAAATGGTGAATATTCTAGCGCAAGATCAGTGAATGAGGTGGGACACTTTACCCGTAGTGGTAGATGTTATTCTCCTGAAGTATCTAAAGAAGCGGAGAAGATTAAATAAAAAGCTGTGGCAATACCTGAAAAGATCTTTGGGGAAGAACCTGCTCCCAAAATAAACGAGCCAGTAACAGAAGAGCGAGCTCAAGAATTCCTGAAATTTCTAAAGCACAGAGAGTACAATATAGTCGAACAATTGAAAAAGAAACAAGCAAGAATTTCTGTCCTAGAGTTGTTGTTAAGTTCTGAAGGGCATCGTAATACCCTAATGAAGGTGCTCAATCAAACGTTCGTGCCAAATAACATATCTGTGAATAAATTGGATAGGATTGTAAATCATATTACTACAGACAATTACATCATATTCATTGATGACGAGATCCCTAAGGGAGGAATGAGATCTGTAAAGGCCTTGAACATCACTATACACTACAATAGCTATGTTATACTATGAGTACTAATTGAGAATGGGTCAGCATTGAACGACTTATCGATGGTCACTTTACAGAGGTTACCAATTAATGACTCACATATAAAGACGTATAAAAACACTATAAGAGCCTTCGATGGTACAACACGGGACGTTCTTGGTAAAATAGAAGTGTCGTTGCTCATCGGGGCCACAATTTACAATGTGAAGTTTGTGGTGATAGACATCAAGCTGACATACAATTGTTTGTTTAGAAGGACTTAGATCCATTCGGCTGGGGCAGTACCATTTTCTCTGCAACAAAAGCTCAAGTTTGTAATAGAAGGGAAACTAGTCAGTGTCAGAGCTGAAGAGGACATTATTGCTTCTATGTCCATAGATGCATTGTATATTGAGACAAGTGAGAATGCTTTTGAATGTTCATTCAAGGCTTTGGAATTCATAAACGCAACGTTCATTGCTAAAGGGAGGCCAATACCATGATCTAGATTGTCAAACTGTTCCAAAATGACAGTTAGAGAAACGCTTGGAAGGGGGTGAGGACTGGAAAAGGGGTTTGGTAAACGGCCCCAGAGATGTTTGCGACCAAAGCCTGTGATAATGAAAAATAACAGCTTTGGGCTTAGATTTCAGCCTAGTTTTCAGCACTGACAAAAGATCTGAAGAAGAGAGAAAGCCAAAGGAGGGCCCGCCTCTTAGGGAGTGAAGCACTTTTTGAGCCTATGACTTTCTCGGACTTAACTGGTATCTTTAAGTCCCGAGGATTTGAAAATGTTGAAAAGAAACTTGAAGAGGTCAACCAGGAAACTACAAGGATGCATGAAGAGAAGATTTTTGGTAACGACCTGGAAGGACTTTTTGTTGGAGGAATTTTTGAAATGGCTCAACCTAGAAGATTTTTGGAGAAGATCCGTCCATGCTTCCCTGGCGAAGTGCTCGGCAATTGGACAGTTGAAGATTTTTCTTTAACGTCTAAAAATAAAACAAAGTAAATGCCATGAACCACCATGTACCTTTGCCCGCGAGTATAGGGGCTTATCTGTAAAGGGCCATCATATCAGTTCATTTTAATAAAGATGCTTTCATGTTGATTTATAAATGGAAAACATGTTTCTTATTTTTTTCGCATCCTTTCCAAATGTATACTATTATTTTCTTTGTAGGTCTTCAACTATTAAATGCATGAATGATCTTGAACCTAATATTAGAGTAGGTCTTGAGCAACTAGTGTGTCTAATGGAAGTCAATGAGGTCGAGGATGAAACATAATGTGAAATCCTTGATGAATTACTGAGGTTGGTAGAAAAAGAAGACAATTAGATCTTACCTCACAAGGAAGAAATAGAGACCCTGAATCTCGGGACAGATGAGTTCAAGAGAGAGGTTAAGATATGGACTGCTTTCTCACTAAAAACTAGACAAGAGCTGATTAACTTGTTATGAGAATTCAAGGATGTCTTCGCCTAGTCATATCAAGATATGCCAGGATTGAATACTGATATAGTAGTCCATAAGTTTCCCATAAGGCCATAATGTAAACTGGTTCAGCAAAAGCTTAGGAGGTTGAGGCTGGAGATGGTCCTAAAAATCAAACAAGATGTACAAAAGCAAATTGATGCAGGCTTCCTTGAAGTGGCATAATACCTAGAGTGGGTAGCTAACATAGTCCCGGTGCAAAAAAAAGATGAAAAGGTTCACATGTGCGTGGAATATAGAGATTTGAATAGAGCAAGTCTGAAGGATAAATTTCCTTTACCCCATATTGATATTCTGGTTGACAATACATCAAGACATTCATGGTTCTCTTTCATGGATGGTTTCTCAGGGTACAATCAAATAAAGATAAACCTAGAGGACAAGGAAAAAACAACGTTCGTAACTTTGTAGGATACATATTGCTACAAAGTGATGCCTTTGGGACTAAAGAATGCAATGGCAATATATTAACGAGCCATGGTGACTCTTTTTCATGACATGATGCACAAGGAGATTAAGGTGTACGTGGACGATATGATTGTCAAGTCCCATAATAATGAAGAGCATATCCAAAATTTGCGGAAATTATTCCAAAGGTTGAGAAAGTATCAGTTGAAGCTTAACCCAAACAAGTGCACTTTCAAGGTAACATCTGGGAAACTTTTAGGCTTTGTGGTTAGTAGAAAAGGAATTGAGATTGATCCAGACAAGGTAAAAGCAATCCAAAATCTTTCACCACCTCGTTCACAAAAAGAAGTTCGAGGATTCCTCGAGAGGTTGAATTACATTTCGCGGTTCATCTTTCAATTAACCGATAGATGTGATCTAGTCTTCATATTGCTTCGAAAGAATAATCTGGGTGAATGGGATGAGGAATTCCAAGAGGCGCTCGATAAGATTAAGGAATATTTGTTAAATGCTCTGATCTTAATGGTGTCAGTTCCAAATATACCACTCATCTTTTACTTGACCGTCTATGAGAATTCAATGGGATGTATGCTGGGGCAACATAACGACACAGGAAAGAAAGAAAGAGTCGTTTATTATTTGAGCAAAAAGTTTACAGAGTGTGAAGTACGGTACCCGCCAATTCAAAAGTTATGTTGTGCTCTGGTTTGGGTGACCCGTAGACTCAAACAACACATGTTATACCACACTACTTGGTTGATATCTTGGCTCGACCCATTAAAGTTTTTGATGGAAGCACCAGCATTGACGGGAAGATTGGCTTGCTAGCAAATGTTGTTGTCAGAATTCGACATTGTATATGTAAGTTAAAAGGCAATAAAAGGAAGTGCCATAGCAAACTTCCTAGCAAGCCGTGCTTCAAAAAATTATGATCCTCGGGACTTTGATCTCCCAGATGAGGATGTGATGAATGTCTCCACGAAAGAGAATGAAATCCCAGATAATGAAACTGGAGGTTGTATTTTGATGGGGCATCCAACGCCTAGGATGTAGGATTGGAGCAGTGTTGATCTCTCCAAACAATATACATTATCCTTTCACAAGCAAGTTAGAGTTCCTTTGTACTAACAACATGACAGAATATGAAGCCTGTGTAATGGGGTTGCAAGCTGCTATCGAAAGAAAGATAGAAAATTTGAAAGTGTATGGTGATTCAGCACTTGTCATCTACCAACTTCGTGGAGAGTGGGAAACAAAAGATGTCAAATTGATTGAGTATCGAAAGTTGATCCTTGAAATGATAAAAGAGTTCCAAGAAATTACCTTCATGTATATCCCTAGGGAAGATGACCAAATGGCGGATGCTTTAGCTACACTGGCTTCAGTATTCTTGGCCAACAAACCTGAGGATATGATGCCAATTCAAATGCAGAGATACAATACCTATGCTCACTGTTATAGCATAGAGGAAGAAACAGATGGAAATCTCTGGTATTTTGATATTTTGCAGTACATCAAATACCAAACTTATCCCAAAGAGGTGAATGATAATGAAAAAATGACCATTAGAAGAATGGCCTCAAGGTACGTACTTGATGGTGAAATTTTATACAAACGAGGCAAAGATCAAGTTTTGTTCAGATGTGTCAATTCCCAAGAAGCTAGAGAAATTTTGACAGAAGTGCACGATGGGATTTGTGGAATGCATGCAAATGGCTTTGCAATGGCCAGGAAAATAATGAGATATGGTTACTATTGATCGAAACTATAGAGGGAGATTGCATCGAATATGCTAAGAAATGTCACAAATACCAGATATACGCTGACAGAATAAATGCTCTGCTTGTACCTTTATATACGATGAACTCACCATGGTCTTTTGCAGTCTGGGGCATGGATGTCATTGGTCAAATTCACCCCAAAGCCTCTAATGAACATCGATTCATCCTTGTGGTTATTGATTATTTTACCAAATGGGTGGAAGCAGCTTCATATGCTAATATCACCAAAAACAACAATCTGTAAATTTCTAAAGAAATAGATCATCTATCGATCTGGATTGCCAAAAAGAATTATTACTTATAATGCCACCAATTTCAACAACAAGGTAATAGCAGAAGTGTGTGAGCAGTTCAAAATTATGTACCACAATTCTGTAACTTACCGCCCTAAGATGAATGGGGCAATAGAGGCGGCAAACAAAAACATCAAGAAAATTATATCGAAGACAACAAAGACTTATAAAGACTGGCATGAGAGGTTACCCTTTGTATTGTTTGCATATCGAACTTCGATACGAACCTCAACTAGGGTAACACTTTACTCTTTGGTCTATGGGACAGAAAAATACTTCCTATTGAGGTTGAAATTCCATCTTTCTGAGTTTTGTCCGAAGTGAAACTAGACAAATCAAAGTGGGTACAGACTCGATTTGATCAGCTGAATCTCATTGAAGAAAAAAGGTTGAAGGCCATATGCCATAGTCAAATGTACCAAAAAAGAATGATGCATGCATATGATAAAAACGTTTGACCCATAGAGTTCCGAGAGGGAGATCTTGTGTTGAAAAAGATCTTACAAATACATCGAGATGATCATGGAAAATGGATGCCTAATTAGGAGGGACCCTATGTTGTCAAAATGACATTTTTAGGACGAGCACTGATTCTGACTGAAATGGATGGTAAAGAGTTACATAAACCAGTGAACTTTGATTCAGTCAAGAAATATTATGTCTGGAGAATATAAAAAAAGAAAAAAAAGAAAAGAAAAAGTGGAGTGAAACCCCAAAAAGGACGCTTCGCAAAATAAAATATCTATGGTGAATACCCGTAAAGGGCGCCTTAGATATTAACAAAAAAAGAGAAAAAAAGAAAAAGAAAAATAAAAAAGAAAAGAAAAGGGGTGCATGAATGACAGTTTATATCACACAAGAAAAAAGCTACCTTCATTCTTTCTAAAAATTCACCCAATAATTATTGAATAAAATTAAATTCAAATTACCATTATAAATGCCAAAATAACATGTAAAATTAATTAGGTCAGACTCTAAAAAATACCCAGCGGAGTCACCAAGCTATCGTGATCATTTTTTAACCGGGTATGAAAATAGCTCGACGATTATTCTTTGAAAATTAGGGTTTTGCCTTTTATTTATTTAATCTTGAAAAATTAAGGTTTTCATGTTAAATTGGATTTTTTTCCTTTATTTAATCATGAAAACATTTTGGAGTCGCCACCGGTCACTTTGGTAGACCGGACACCATAAAAACAACCAGAGATTCATTCTTTAAAAATTTAGGTTCGGGAGTTGGTTACATGTGGGGAAGGATTAGCACCCCCACAAACGCTCGTTATCGGCACCTTTTAATTTTATGTGGCATTTTGAGAGTAATAATTCAAATTTAATTTAACACTTAATTATTATCTGGATTTAAATTCCCAATGGAGATATCCTTTTACAAGGAAATATATTTTATAGGAATATGAGAAAGCGCCCAAATACATTAGGACACCTTTATTTGTATTCAAAAATATATTCCCAACATAAAAGGTTTTTAATGCATGTCCAATTATTGTCTTGTTTATTTTAAGTTCTAACATAAAAAAGGCTCTAATTAATTAAATTGTTTAAGACTGTGAATATTATTAAATTTAAAGGCTTTTATGAGATAGTACCAATTGCGTAAGTACCATCCATATTAAAACCCCTAAATTTTAGATAATATTCACTAACTAATTTGTCATTCTAATTATGTAAAGTTCTAGTATTAATCAAGGCTCTAATTAACTAATTGCATTATTTATCAAATCATAAGGTTATAGTGAATATTAAATGTTCTTCTTAAAAGCCATGTTAGAATAACAACTGCATTGGGACACTACCCAAATTTGAACTCCAAAGCTTTTTACTTAATATCTACTGATTTACTATAATTATCACACCTAATTAATTATTGATTCTTAATTAAATAACCTAAAAGACTAAAACACTAAACAATTAATTAAAATTAAGTGATTAAATTGTCTACCAAGAATATACTACATGCTTAATTTTAAAACATGCATCAAGCATATAAATTAGAACAATTAAATTAAATTAATTAAACAAATAAAGAACTAAAATAAAAAAATTAAACTTGAATGATTTCATTAAAAATGACCAAATTGTGATACAAGAAAAATAAAAGGAAAAAATAAGACTCACATAAAAACACGCAGGTCAAAGGACCTGACCCCACTAACCCTCGCGGGTCTCCCAAACTCGAAATCAAAACGGTGTCATTTGGTGACCACTATAAAAAAAAATCCTTTTAAATCAAATTCCCTCATTTTTCAGATAACCTTCTCTCTCTTTCTCTAAATTCCCTCTCTCCCCAAATCCTCTCAACACAAACACTCTATTTCTCAGAAACTAAGATCCAAATGGATTAAATTCCCCATTTTTCTTTAATATTCTTTATGTTCTTCGAAGAACGCGAAGAAACAAATAACAATGGCACCAAACCGCCGCACAAACTTTCGCCAGATCCTACACCGACAATTTTCAGCCACCTAACCTATTCACCGGCCACAACCTAAGACTCTGGCCACCGTCTATCCTCATTTCGGCTACCGTCTGTTGATGTACGAAAACTCTAAATCTACTAAAAATTACTATTTTTAATCCTAAACCTAGATATAGGCCCGGTTCGATAGAACCACCATTCTTCCCCACTTAAATCTCGACCTTCTTTTGTGGCGACTGACGAGCTTTTCCAGCGTTGAACCAACTTTTCCAGCACCAGCCTCTTTAATTTTCGGGCAGCGTCTCGACTTCTAAAATGGTAGGTGAAGTTCCCTAATTGCCCTTCTCTCTCTTAATTATTTATTATATATTATTATTATGTTATTATTTATGGTCCCTAATTAATGATCTAACAATTTCTCTCTCCTATATTTATAAGGGTAGATAGGATCTGATGTAAAGATGATGTCATAGCCATGACGTCATGGACAGCTGTGTTACAAAGAAACATAGATCCGAGTGAAGGCTAAGGGACCAATTAGGGGTTGTCACGTGTTCTTTTGGACACAAATTTGGGCGAGAAAACTCTAGATTAAACCGAATTTGTGTTTGTTTAGCTTATTTAGATTATAACAACTGTAAATGGGTTGGAGAAATAATGGGATTTGGGCTTTACTTGTAACTTGGGCTTTGTGTACATAAAAAGGACATTTGGATTAATATGATTTATGGATTGTTTATTTTTGGGTTTATTTATTTAAGGGTTATAGTATCTATTTATTTACTATATATTTTGGTTTTATTTATATCGAACTACTAATATAAAGCTATACCCGAACAATTTATGGGCATTACAAATACACTTGTTTTGGGAAATTTTATTTGCAAGTGTTTTAGAGTTTAGAGCTTATAATTTAAGGCTTGTGGTTAGAATTTAAAGTTTGGGGTATAATTTAAGGTTTAAGGTTATATGGTTAGAGAGTTAGGTTTTAACCTATAAACATTAAATTCTACCCTAAATTCTAACCACAACCCCTAAATTTTAAACCCATAAACTCTAAGCCATAATATATACATATATCTCTTAAAACTAAGATGTTCGTGAAATTTTTTTTTCACCATATGTAACATTTACCCTAAATTTTTTTAGTTGGTTTATTATATCAAAGTTCGAATCACAACAATAAAAGTAAAACATGGTTATATATTTGTTAGAGATTAGGATCAGTTAACACATAACATTTAGGTTTTTTTTGGATTGTTAGATTAGTAAAAAGTAAATGATTGAAATTAACGGTAGACAATGAAGATTTTTTTAAAAAAAGAATAATGAAAAAAAGTATATTTTATAAAAACAACCATTAAAACCAATTGATTCAATAATTCAAAAAACACTTAAATTTTTTAAGCTTGATCCTAACTCTGTATATAATGCAAGGATTATTGACAATAATGTAGTTGTTAATATTTGAGATTGATTTTATATATGTTTTAAATTCCTTTTATTCTACGCCAAAAAGGGAAAATCATTCTCTCAAGGGAAAACTACACATTTAGTACATCAACTATGCTTGCGTTACTGTTTTGGTATCTCAACTATTATTTTTAGCAAAATGATACCTAACGTTACGTTTTTGTTCTATTTTGGTACCTTGACTGTTAAAAACTAATGGAGATGATGGCGTGGCTTGGTATAATCACAATTTTAGTCTAAAACACTTATATATTATCAATTTAGTTCAAACTCCATCAACTTAAAACATCATCTTAATTTTGATTGAATTCTGTCTCATCCCTTTCCTAACCCTCGTATTCTCGTCGGTATCCCGATTATGGAGTTTGGGTCCTCTAATGGACCTTGCATTAGCCCTCATTGATCCGCAAATCCTAAAGTTTTTATTGTCTCTAGCTTATTTTTTAAACTCAAAAACCTGAAAAAAAAAGTATTCGACTAGAAGAATAAGAAAATTGAGGAATTTACAATTTTAATTCAAAATTTAAAATAATGTTTAAATTGATAGTATTTTAGAATAAAATGATAGATTGTATAAGTTTTTGGACTAAAATTGTTATTAACCCAAGCAACGTCACCATTTCTGTTAATTTTAACAGACAGAGGTACCGAAACAGAACAAAAACGTAATGTTAAATATCATTTTATTAAAAATAATAGTTGAAATACCAAAACAGTAATGCAGACATAGTTAGGGTACTAAATGTGTAGTTTTCCCTTTTCTCAATTTCTTATTTCTCGAAGAAATCTATGCCATCGTGTCTTTATTATCAATCAAAATGCACAAGTCTTAAAATGAACTCGCCCACACAGTAACAGGGCCAATAGGGTTTTTAAGATTAGGTTTAGCCTCACTCTCAGTTCTCTGCAGTGCCGCATTGGCTAGGGTTTTGCGATCCCTCTCGATTTTCTCAGTTTTCTTACCTCCCAACCCTCAATCTCAGATCTTCCATCTATATTCACATCCATGGCTTTAATCATACAATAAAGCCGTCTTGGTTGCTATTTCGTTTTCTTTTCTTTTTTTAACTTGGAAAAGAAAAGGCTAGAATTTTTTCAATACATTTTCTTTGAATTAACCAATGGCAACCCAGAATCCATTCGATCTCTTGGATGATGATACGGAAGACCCAAGTTTGGTTATTGCCGCCGCCGAGCAGCAGAAGCTTGAAAAGCCCAAGAAAGCTCCTGGTTCGGCCCCGGCTCAAGCTCAGCCGGTTAAGCCTGCGAAGCTTCCCACCAAACCACCTCCTCCTGCTCAAGCTGGTAACTTTTGCTTATTCTTATTCACAAATACGTTTGATTGTTTGTTTTGTTTTGGATGTAATGACCAAGAAATGAATGAGATTTTTGGGTTTCTGATTTGATGTATTGTTTCAGTGTTTTGGTGGAGTATCCTTGTTGTGATTGGTTGTTGGGTTGATGTATGGGTGTTTATTTAATTAAAAATTGAAGTAAAGTCAAAGACATTTCTGAATCTTCTTATTTGTTATTAGGGCTGATCTATTGTCAAAACTGTCGCTCATTTGTTAAAGAAAATTGTGAAATTTGTTAGTTTTTATCTGTCATTGGAACAAATCTTTTGGTTAAGTCGATTGTGAAGTTGTATGAGTTTTGATATTGAAAATGAAGCAAAGGTAAAATATTAGTGAACTATGTTGATTCAGATTGTATTGCTGAGTAGTCTGTATCAATTCCATCCATATATTTTGTGAAGTTTAAACTCTATGTTGAATTTCATTATGCGATTCATCAGGGATGATATGGTTCTATCGCTTAACTTTGCCTTAGGTTTCATGTAATTTGCACCCTTTTTTTGAAGTTAATTACGTTGGTCTATTGACAAGAACCCTTAAGTGTGGTGTGCTACTCATTTTGCTTGCATTTTTTCTCATGTTTACCTTATTCAGTGAGAGAAGCAAGGAGTGAGCCTGGACGTGGAGGAGGCCGTGGTGGTGGCCGTGGGCGTGGATACGGTGGCAGAGGGTTCAATCGTGATTCCAATGTTAGTGATAACTCCAATGCATTTTCAGGAGGGTACAGACCTTCTGAAGAGGGAGAAGAAAGGAAGCAAACTGAAAGGCGTGGTGGCTATGGTGGCCCTCGAGGTTCCTTCCGTGGTGGTCGCCGTGGTGGGTTTAATGATGGAGAATTTGGAGAAGGGGAACAACCTCGCAGGATGTATGATCGCCGTAGTGGGACTGGACGTGGGTTAGTATTTGTTGTGTTATTTGAATTTTGCTTAATTCCTTTTAACTATTCACCTCACTATTTATTTGCCCGTAAACATAAACAGGAATGAGTTCAAACGTGATGGTGCTGGACGTGGTAATTGGGGTAGCCCTACTGATGATGTGGCTCCGTGAGTATCTTTTTTGCCAATCCCTTAACATACTTTTTCTTACAACAATGCTCTTTATGTGATTATGCCCTATGCATACATATGTTTTTTTTGTGCTATGCAAGCTCACCTGCTTATATATCCTGCTGTTTTGGCCCAAAATAAGGGAGACTGAAGAAAAAGTCCCCGAGAATGAAAAGAATATTGGCACTGAGAAGAAGCCTGGAGAGGAGGATGCTGTGGATGCGAACAAGGAGAATGCTGGAAATGAAGCTGAAGAGAAGGAGCCTGAAAGTAAGGTAATTTTTTCTTTTTAACAGTTAATGCCTTTGTTTTGTAGAGACATAGGTGGTGGATAACAAAATTATTTGCTTTGTTTTCCCAAATGTGGTTCTTGTTTAATTAGTGTTTAGGGAGCATCATGAATTGAGATATCTTACTTTGACCGTCTTAGTCTATTGAAGCATTTTTTTTAATATGGACAATGTGTCTAGTAACATAACTTCTATTAGGAATTCTAATCCTTTCGAAGTGCATAGCATCTGTGGTCAAACTGTAACTAAATCTAAGTAATATGTGTTGGATGAAATTATGTTGTTTCTGAAATGTTGGGTGTTACATCTTCAAAGATTTTGAATTTTAATACCGGCCATGCTTTCACTTTGTTTGACAGAATCAATTTTTGGATGATCAAATAATCAACTTAATTTGGACTTTGTCTGGTTCAGTAATTCTTAGTTGATGTTAATGTTGCAATTCTTTCTGTCTTGTAGGAGATGACCTTGGAAGAATATGAGAAGATACTTGAGGAGAAGAGGAAAGCTCTGCTTGCCCTCAAGACGACTGAAGAAAGGAAAGTTGATACCAAAGTGTTCGAGTCTATGCAGCAACTTTCAAACAAGAAGAGCAATGATGACATCTTTATCAAACTGGCAATATTTCTTAGCTTTCTTCTTTTGGTTGGTATGGTTTCAAATATTTAATTTATAGTGGTATATTAACCTAGCTTTTGGTTTTTAGGGTTCTGAGAAGGATAAGTTCAAAGATGCTGATAAAGAAGAAAAGGCCAAAAAGGTTTGTATATTTTTGTGGTGTTAATGTTCACTAACTGCTTTTGCATGCGAGTCTTGCATTTGGCATTCATCTTTCTTAGGATGCCTTCTGATCTTTCTAATGTATTGGGCCTATTTTGTAGTTAAATAAAACGATGCCATTTTAACCCTAGGGCTGAGTTAAAACATCTGAATGTTGCTAGAGTTGGTTTTTATCGATTGAATGAAACATTGTTTGTCTTCTCTGTGAAACTTCTTCCCTTCCCCTGCTCTATTCTATCTTCTCCTGTAGTCAAATATTCTTCTTCGCTGTTTTGTATTGCAACATCTAACTTAATTGGTTCTTATGAAGTGTAGTGATTCATTTAGTTTAATGAAGTACGAATGCATCTCTGTACTTTGATTCTTAATTTGGATGTTCTCTTGTCATGGTTTACATTCCTTTTGACAATGCAATGAACCTAAACTAATTTAGGCATTAATGGTATTTGATTTAGGGCCAATGATGTATCTCACGTTCTTTTTCTTCTAAAATCTGCATGGTTGTTGTTTTGGTGTAGTCTGTCAGCATCAATGAGTTCCTGAAGCCAGCTGAAGGGGAGAGGTATTATGGACCGGGGCGTGGTCGAGGCCGTGGCCGCGGTCCCAGAGGAGGATATGGAGGCAATACGACAAGCAATGTGTCAGCTCCCTCAATCGAAGACCCTGGGCACTTCCCTTCATTGGGTGGCAAGTGATTCCCCAGCGCCGCCCCAATCTACGCAATGGGTTTCCACTTGTCTGGGAATACATTGTGATCTATTCAATAGGCAGGAGCTACAAACTCTTTACTGTCTTTGGAGTGTAAATTTAGATAATTTGCCCTTTTCCTGACATGCATGCATGCATACTTTGTTTTGTTTTACTATTTTTGGTTAAAATTAGAACAATGTTTCATCATTAAGACTGAGGTAGCTGCCAACAGTTTTGATTCTATTTAGGTTATGATGGTTTAGTCAGTCCTGTCCGAGTTTAAGACATGGCATTCATGTTATCTTTTTAAATCTTTATTTACTGACGATTTGAGTTTTCTCCTGGCTTTTAATGTAGGGTTTTTTTATTACTAAATGTTTGCTAATGTAAGGGAATCTTAAATGGCATTAAAGCTCCCCACCCTGTTGTTAAATGTGTTGTGCATGATATCTTTCTGAGTCTTTGAACTTTTTCTTATTAAAATCAATTAAGCCATCGGTTTTTTAATCAATTAAACCCCAAATTTTAAAAAATTAATAAATATTTTGACATGTCATGAATTGTTATGATATTAATTGTTGCATGAACACATTAATTATAAGGATAGTATTAAATAAAAGATCATTGCAATGCTAATAGGAGCTTTTGTGCTCAGTTTTGTTTATAATGATTTTTCCTTATATATATAAATTAGATAATGTTGTCTTTTTACTAAAATAAATGAAAAGATCATTGCAATGTGCAATAAAAATCAAATATCTCATTAATCCATTAATAGCAAATGCAATAGCTCGTAAGACTTAACATACTCGCATGATTTTACTCAAAATTCTCGGTGTTTAAGGTGTATTTAACTCTTAAGATTAAAATATAACACGATATTATCATAAGCTTGCAAATGAATTAAATTTCTACCACTTCATATGAATTGATCCAAAAATTAATGTCTTTTGAAAGGTTGTAAAGAGGCTTATGTAAAAGTACGGTAAAAAGCAAAAATGAAAGTTTCACAATCAAGACAATAGTTATTGGTTTCACATAATAAGATAGAACATAGTACATTCTCGAAAATTTATTTTCACATCTCATTTAAGCACTAATTTTTCTTGGAGAAGTAAATTAATTGTTAATATCTCAAAAAATCTTCAATTAAGGAACAAACTTCAAATTTTTTTCTTTTTTACACATTTTTTTGTTTTTTTGTAGAACAATATTTTTCTTTTGTCTTGACAAAAGTAACAAAAAGAAGAGACAACAAACAAAAAGACTTTGGGTTAAGTTGTGGTAAGACAAAGAAAAGAAAAAACAAGCTCAAATTAACTAATTAAGGAAAAAAACATATGGGTAGGCTTTTTGAGAGTCTGAGAAATGGGTTAAACCTAATTGTTCTTATCATCTTAAAGCATCAATCTAAAAATGTGATCTCAAAATGCAATCACAAGCAAGTTTCAAAATAAACACGCTAAGTTTGATACACTCAACAAAAGAGAAATGAGCAAGATACGATGAATTGCTTTTAGGCTCAAAATCTCATCAAAGTGTGTAATTATCATCAAGTCATGTGTACTTTTCAACTAACAAACTAATGAGACGGCATCAAAATCTTAAGAAAACTAATTATGTTCATCTCTTTTATGCATTAGAACTCAAACCAAAATGTATCCAAAACTTAAAAGAAAAATCAACGTAAGCATACTAAAATTCAAGCATAAAAACACAATTTTTAAAAAGAAAGCGAAAAATTTTAATTTTTTCACAAACTTAAATGAAATCAATCTAGTAAATGAAATCATATATGAAATATCTCCCCACACCTAAACCATGCATTGTCTTTAATGTATATCAAAATAGAATGCTCACAAAAGAGTTTAAAAGAAAAGAAAATCCTCCTTATGTGTGAGCAAGCCGGACTAAGATAGTTTAGAGTGACGATAGACAAAGAGGTGAAATTCCACTATACTCGAAGTTATGAACCTGTATATCCTAAAAAAGTTAAATGAAAAATCGAAGTTTTAAAGACAAGTACAACAATGAAATCAGAAGGTTGTTAGAAGTAAAGCGTGATCACGCCTTATAAAAATTAATCTCCTGCCAAACAAATTAAACTTCTTCATTAAAAACACAAAAATAAAAAATAAACTAAATGAAACATAATAAAAAATAGAAATAAAAATAAAACATTTGGGTTGCCTCCCAATAGCACAATTGTTTAACGTCGTTTTGCTCGACGTAACCATGAAACGTTTCGGTCATCCAATTTTTATTAAATCGAATTTTAGTTCACTTTTTTCCAACGCTTAACTTTTCTTTTAAAATGGCGCCAATTTTGGCAGGATTGTCGAAGTACTGCAAAATAAAAACTGATTTTACTAAACTAACTTGTAGTAATAGTAAGATCAGGTCGAATCCCAAAAGAGCTTAAATTAGAATCTCAAAATTTAAACAATAAAGTAAAATGGGGGGGTTGGTTTATCAAGCTTAAATTGAAGATAATAAATAAATACTAAAAATAAAAGTAACAAAGATCAATCTTATCGGACTTCCAATCCAAATGTGTGATTTTCATCTAACCATAACTTTGATCATAGACTTAAAGAAAAATTTCTCATATCCAAGAAATAGTTTACTTGGGGAACACCACAACAAACAATTATTCTCCTTTTATAATTGATTAGTCTACTTGGAGAACACTGCAACAAACATTCAAACTGAAACTTACCATTAAATAAAATCAATGATAACTTTAAGATTCACGAGAATGACTAAAACAAAATCAATCAAGTTAATCTTACCTTTATTTCCCAAGGTACTATCATGCGTGATGTAACACAAGTCATGTGACTTACCCTTTGCTACTTGTATTAGCAATAGAAAATTCAATATCTAATTAAGACATCAATTTAATCAATATCAAACATTCATGAAATACAAACAAGAAATAAAGATTACTTGAATTAAAAGAGAAATACTAATTTAGCAGAAAATAATCGAAATAACCATAAATTTTGGCTCCATCACGAATTTGGCTTCAAAAGTTTGGATCTTCACATCAGACATTAGACTCACATCAGTCACAAGGCGTGGTTACGCTTTATCGACGATGAGCTTCTGCTATTTTTACTTTCTTCCAAACGATTTGATTTTCATATGGGAAGCTAAAAACATGTTTTTGAGTTATTTTTTTACCATTACATCCATATTTAATCTCTTATATCAAAACAAACATATTTTTCACAATTAAACTCAAAATATAATTAAGATACGGAATAATTAATAAAAAAAGAGAATATTATCGCAATGCTTCTACCTTCTGCAATATTGGTGAATGTTATCTGGAGTTGTGAATTTGTTTTCAGACGTTTTGAGACGTTAGAGAGTTGGAATGATTTAGAATGTCTCATGTGCTTGAATAGAAGAGAAATCGAAAAGTTTGTATTTAGTTAGATGATGATCTATGACCTTAAGGTTTTTCAAGGAACTATCACCGTCAATACAATTTAAATGTTTAATGTTTTAGTCTACATTTATGAAGACTATCGTGTGAAGTGTGAACTATCACATTATTTTTTAGGTCATGCGATTATAAATTTGGTTATGTGGACTTTAAGTTTTTTTAGTTATTCATTTTCATTTGGTGTAATATCATAATAGTATCTGTTAATTTTTCTTAGCTTTATATTTTATAGACAGATTATTTAAACTGAACTTTTTAAGGATAACAACATTCTTTTTCACTGAAATTAGTTGAGGACTTTATATAATATTTATAAAAGAAGCCGTATTAAAGAAGGTTAAAGAAAAGCATCATTTCATAGGGATCAAATGCATAATTACCAGCAAAGTTACATATTGGTATAAAAACATCATGTAGCATCATAGGAAATTAATTGAAAGTATTAATTGGTCATTAATTTTGTCATATCATATGTCACGATATTAGTTTTACGCCGAATTTATTTAATTTTTATCACTCAACTTCCTAAAATTTAAAAATTGCATGAATCAATGACGATGAACCATAAATAGCATCTAAATTAGCGATAAATTTAATCGCTCGAACACAATCGATTTGAATTTGGAGGTATTCAAACCCTAAGTCTACGCAAGACGTAAACCTTCATGCACCTAGATTAACGACCAATTTAGCAGTTTGAGTACAATCAATTTAAATTTGGAGGCGTTCAAACCCATAAGTCTATCAGATTACAATGGCGATGTGATTTCAATATCCTTGGTAAGGTAAAGCTAGGCAACCAATTTTCAGCATGTATTACTTAAAAAAAAAAACATGATTGATAGAACATGTTTTTTATTTATATATTAATTTTAAGTGTCAGATTTGTAAATAATATGGAATACGATTATTTTCTTGAAATGAACTTATCAATATAACATTCGAATAAAAATTGATAATTTATTTTTTCCTTGTGAATGAATATAGGGATAATATATATTTCTTAGAGGTAAGAATATGTATTTGTATTAGAAGTGTTCATGGATCAAGTTTAAATCTGACTTATGCATAGAATTAACACATTTTATGCTTTTTCAAACTCGAACCAAAATATGGGCTGAAATTTTGATTAATTATGCTCATATTTATAGGTAGTTAACCCATACCAATTTTCGGTTTACCCATGTTATTTAACTATTTATGTAATTTTAATTAAATATTTAAGTCTAAAATAATATATATTTTATAAATAAAATGATTTAAACTTGTATTTGTTAAAATGAGCATCGTTCAGTTTTTTCATTGTATTGGGCAGCTAAAAAATGTCCATCAAGCCCTGAAATAAATAAATACAAAAGAAACACACAAAGCTGTTTTTCAATTCCATCTTCTTTTCACTGCCCATTTAATAGATTCCTCTCTAGAAATTTTTCCTCTTGAAATCTCCATTGGACTGTTCAAACTCCAAGCTTGAATATCCATCTCTCTAAAATTTTCCATTTTTTTCTTGATTTTTTTATTGGACTTATAAAATGAAATAAAAACTCTTGTGGGTACTTTTGTTCTTCTTCATATTTTGGCTTTTGCTTTACTCTGCAAATTAAACTAGCTTTCTGGGTTGTTTCAGAATACCCTTTATTGCCCTCTTGTCATATAAAAGCTTGAAGAAACCAATCAAATTTATATTTTTAAAAGGTTTCAATTTCTGGTCAATAATATCTTTTTTCCTATTGTTATTTTCAACTTTTTTCTAATTTATTTTTCTGCCCTTGAGCAAAAAGCATGGGCAAGCGAGGACCTTGCTATCATTGTGGAGTTACAAGTGAGTTCTTGTTTCTCCAGTTAATTTTGTGGATATGAAGTTTAAAAAGGAAAAAAAAAAGAATTTTATGTGCTTGAATAAATAATTCTCACTGGAATTTGTAAGGAATATAGGTTATATGATGAATACAGATAATGGATGCGTTGTTCTCTGTGTGAATGATGTTTTTTTATGTGGATTTAGAAGAACATGAATCCTTTTTCTTAATCCATGTAAAGCTTTGAGCTTGAGTTTTTGTTTGAGTGAAATGTGAATTATGTGCAAGTGTAGAGCCTGTGTTGTTGAATTCTGGCATTTTCAGATTCAACATCAAATTTGTATTGGTTACCCTTTGCTTTGCACCATAGGTATTTGTAAGCCTAAATATCAAGTCAAACCTCAGTCCCCTCCGGTTCAATCCAAATGCATTTCCTTGCAACATCATTGTTTTGAGTTTGCAGTCCTTTTTTCAATGCTAATGAGAGCAAGCACCTTCATGTTTGCAGTAAACAATTTTGTTTATCATTGTTGATGACAAATGTCGGCCTCCATCGAAATGGAAATGTAAAACCAATTGAAACTTTTCAAGAACTGCATTCATTTTAAACCATTGTTTTGTAACTTCCAATTTCGTCTGAAGTTCATTGTTTGCCCCTCTTAAGCCTTGAAGCAGTTCAACTTCTGCATTTTAAACACTCTGAATGACTTCTGAGGTCAAATTCATTGCATATTCTTAAAGCATATGAAATGTTTGATAGTCTTAGTATGCTTGCACCAATTACTGCAACTAAACTTATTTCAGCTATATTCTAATCCTGCTGGTCGTTGATACGAGTGTAATCATGTGTCAAGTACAAGTATTAATGGAAGCTATTGCCTTGCTGTTGAGAAGAGCATCGAATCTGAATTTGTTCAAGGAATTGCTTCCAACATTAAGCGCTTAAAAATGTTGTTAAATGTCAGTTTTTGAGGACGAATGCAATTTTATCTTGTTTTTGGTTCTTACTCTAGTCTGTCCTTGATATGCTAATGATGTGTATCCTATTGGCCATATTTGGCAGAAGATTTATTCGATTGCTTTTTTTTTTTCTCTTACAACTTGGCTGATAATATACCACGATTGCCCTTTTTTCACCTCAATTGTTTTGGCCCTTCAAAGCTCTTGTCATAAGCATTATCAATATAATATCCTTATACTTACTAACAACAAAGCACTATATTAGGCACTCCTCTTTGGCGCAATGGACCTCCGGAGAAGCCAGTATTGTGTAATGCTTGTGGGTCACGGTGGAGAACTAAAGGGACACTTGCAAACTATACCCCACTTCATGCTCGGGTTGAACCTGATAATTTTGAGGATCATAGGGCTTCTAGAATGAAGATCATATCTATAAATAAGAACAAAGAAGTGAAACATCTGAAAAGAAAGCCAAATAATGATACAGGAGTAACCCCTGATTATAACCGGGGGTTCCGTAAGTTCGTGGATGAAGATACAAGTAATAGGTCGAGTTCTGGATCGGCTATATCTAATTCTGAAAGCTGTGCTCAGTTTGGGGGTGCAGAAGCTAGTGACTTGACAGGTTAGACACTATGTCAGCAGTGTTCCTCAATGCTAGTTTGAGTTTAACTGTATGAGAGTAAATTACGTTTTTATAAGGAATGAAAGCCTAGTAAATTCAATGGAATATCTCTGTCCACCTTAGTTGTTCCTTTTGCATCCTCATATTTTATCTTCGTTGACAGCTTCATCTTGGTTGATGCCAATGGCTTCACTCGAATGTTTGTAGTTCTAGACTGGTCTTATATACTGATATAAGTTGTCTTCTCTGTTATCTTTCTCCAGGGCCTGCTCAATCTAATGTGTGGGACTCGACGGTACCTTCTAAGAAAAGAACATGCGTAAATCGTCCAAAGCTATCTCCAGTAGAGAAACTTGCAAAAGATTTATATAGTATTTTACACGAACAACAATCCTCGTATTTCTCTGGATCTTGTGAGGAGGATTTCCTTCTTGAGAGTGAAACACCAATGGTTTCTTTTGAATTTGGACATGGAAGTGTTCTAATTAGACATCCAAGCTCGATAGCTCGAGAAGAGGAATCAGAAGCTAGCTCCCTTTCAGTTGAAAACAAACAATATTCAGTGAACGACACCTATTCACATTCTTCAAGCTTCCCTGCATATATTGATAGCAAGGGCATCAAAATTTCAGGACATGGAGTTGAAAAGGCTAGGACTGCTGGTCAAGGGATGCAGTGTGAGCAACTTAAGAGGTACCTCTTTTCACTATAATATTTCAAAAGTAGCAACTGAATCTGCTAGTTATGAAACTAGGAGCAGTGTGTACCGTGCAGTCTTTTTAACTCGGATACTATGGAATTTTATTGTGAGCGCTTTAAGATAACATATTTCTGAGAATAGAGAAGGTACATTTCCGGCAACAATGTGTGGGAGTACTAATGTCTTCGACCCTGCAGTTTTTCAGTGTGCTTATAGGCATAGCTGCTGTGGAATGGTGGAGAAATTGGAGAATGGTGCTTTCATGTTGATTAATACTTCTTTTTTTTTTTTTTTTCTTTTTGACATTTGGCAGGGACAAGGTTCAACATGAAAAATCATTAATGCTGGAAAGTCCCGAATCACCACTTTGTAACATAGATTTGAATGTAAGTTCCATTGTTTCTCTTTTCTTTACTTCTTGTTCTTTCTGTAAACACTTTAGAACTCAATTCTACTGCTTCTGTTTTTGTAAAAACAAATCTCAATTGAGCACGAGGAAGTAGGAACCTTTTAATCTTATCTACATAGTCTCTCTGGATGTTTCAGAAATGCAAAAGGTCGAGTTACCATGAACGATTTACATTGCAGCATGTATGTTCATTTTTCATTATGTGACAATATTTTTGTGCCGTGCAGGATGTTATCAACTTCGAGGAGTTTGTGAAACATTTAACAGATGAGGAACAGCAGCAGTTGCTGCAATATCTACCTCCACTTGACATTGCCAAACCACTGGATAGGTACCCTTTTTACTTTTCTATCAAGACGGGAAAATGCCATCATTTTAGTTCATGTTTCGTATATAATGTAATGCATTCACTGATTAACAACGACCAATGATTGCAAAACGATGTGCAATAACTGATAGTTGTCCTTGCAACAGCAGCCTCAAAAGCATGTTTGAAAGCCCTCAATTCAAGGAGAACTTGTGTTACTTTCAGAAACTCCCAGGGGTGAAGGCTGAAGACTGTAAGACTTTGAAAAGACTTGTATTATTCAATTTGACGAAATCTCACTGGGTGGAACGCTGTCATGTACTTAAGGTTTGAATTGGTTTCTTAATAGGGATATCTTGACATGAACTTAATTTGCTCATTGGATGCCCAAGTATTTTTTGCATTTCTTTGGCTGCAGAAATGTAAAAGTAGTATAGGAGGGTCTGCGATTGCGAGAGGACCAAATGTCATTGCATCTAATAATTTGGTAGCAACCATGAAGAGACCACATGATTTCCCAGGTCTGAAAATTTCTTTGCTGTTACTTCTCCATATGAAATAAATCTTGTTAAACCATATTGAAGAAATACCGTTAATAGCATGAAGCCATATGAAGAAAATTTCTCCGTGACTGAATAAATTTCACCTTTAAGTCGAGAGTTAATCTTATGAGTTACACCAGCATCTTGCTCAAGAAAATAATGCTTTCTCATTTTGCAGAAGCAAGGACTGTAAAGGGCCCCAAAAGGATGATGACGAACGCTACTTATGAAAACAAAGAACTCATAAACAATAACGACTATTCTTGCTTTAGTCCAATGGCCTTGCCGCATGATGGTAGCTCCACGCTTGATTCTCTCCATTTTGGCAATGGAAGTTCTGAACAAGATTTGCTGCTGGATGTTCCATTCAATGGCCCGTTCCCACTGGCAGAACTACTTCATCCATGACTTTTAAGTTTCGAGCAACAGGCAAACACACACTCCGCATCTTGACCATCCCTAGACATGGTTGTTCATTCCTATAACTATATAAAGGTCTCCTTCAACAAGATCACCGGAGTGGTGTCAGCACATTTTGCATGCCGAACACCACAATCTGTGAATGAGCTTTAATGGTTTCTCTTTTTCCCCTTGACTAGTTCAAACTTAGAAATTGAAATGTTGAGGGATGAATTTTGGTTGCCTTTTTTTTGGTTGTCGTATAGGTTGACAACATACTGTGGCATATAGCAGCTCAAGAAGTGCAGAAATGGGGGCCATTTCCAGGGTTTTGTATGCAAATGTAGTTGTCTGCTTAAAAACATGAACTTTATATATACCCTTTTGGTTTGGTTTTGCTGAGTGATTTAAGCAATATAATAAAAGAGTGAAAAATAGGTTTATATGTGGGAATCACTATTGGTCTAACTTTTATTTTAGGGATAAATGCAACATTTAGTCTTGAACTTAGTAATTTTTTCTAATTTGGTTCTTGAATTTTCTTTACCCGCAGTAGTCCCTAGACATGCCAATGTGGCACAATCTCATAATATCATGTCATAAAAATAGCTAAAAGTTTAATTTGGTTCTATTATTTTTACGAACTTAGTTCCTTTATTTATTCAATTTAAAGATTTGAATTATTGTTGATGTAACATTTTGAAAAAAAAAAAAAACAATGCGATTGTCGTTGGTATGATACGCGGAAGGGCGAATTGAGTATGCTTCAATATCTTTCGATTTATTCTATTGTACACAGAATGTTAAACAATATTAATTTAACAACTATGTAACAATTCCTAAAAATAAAAGTAGAATGACTAAATTTTAAAGGTGCGAAATGTACACCGCATTTTAACCAAATCTAAATTCAGATTTTTTTATCAAGTTTAGGGGTTAAGTATACACTCATGGTAGAAACTTTTATTTTCTAGAAGTGCCTTAGTTTTACTTTTAGGGTGTATGGTTTAGAGGTTTAAGTGTATGGGTCTAAATTTAGAGGTAATGGTTAGAATTTAGGATTAATGTTAGAATTTAGGGTTTAAAGGTTAGGATTTAGGTTTTAGCATAATATAATAAGGATTTAAGTTTTAACCTATAAAACCCTAAATTCCATTCACAATCACTAAATTTTAAACTACTAAACCTAAACCTAAACCTAAACCCCATGCCCTAAACTAAATCTCAAAACCCCACACCCTAAACTAAATCCCAAAACCCTAAAACTAAAGCACTTGTAAGAAATAGTATCAAATAATTATTCATTTGGAGGATACTTAATAGGAAAGGGCCTTGATAAATGATATTTAAAAGGAACAACAATATGTCACGGGCCGTCAGCCGAGGCCCGAGTCATTAGCACCACGGGGTGCACACCAGGGTTCCCAAGAGGTTCAGATAGAGATCTTGGGCCCAAAGAGACCACCAGACCTAGCCCGATCCATGGAGGATTCAAGAGGGTAATTCGGTCAAAGCATCATCTATTTATTTGAAATATAATATGTAGATAATGTTTGCGATAATTAGAGATTTGAAATTGAGATTTGATTAGATAAGATCAATCTCGACCGTCGATGTAAATTTGTATAGACCGTCGGATTAGGGGGAACTCAACTATAAATAAAGGCCTTCCCCTCCTCATTTCATGTATCCAAGTTTCCAAGGAATAAAGGCATTTACTCTAAATCCTCTGAGTGTTCTTGTGTTCTTTTCTTTGTTCTTGAGCGTTCTTTCGAAGTTCTTCTTCGCTCATCTCTTTTGACCCGATTCCGCGTAGAACGCTTTGCGTTTGTCGGTGCTTGGGAAGTTTGATCTTCCGAGAGGGTTGAAAAGGCTTACTTAGGCGTTTGTCTTGAGTCACATCGCCTAAGGCCGCACGGTGGGCTGGTTGGAACTCTAGCCACGTGACAGTTGGTATCAGAGCCTTGTTCGAGCGACGTGAGCTAGTTCGAGGCACGAAGCATCGAGTAGAGATGGCACCAAAGAATGGAGAGAATGCTGCTGCGAGCCAGAAGGGTGTGGAGACCCAGGCGGACAAAGGAAGTCGAGCAAACTCGAGGGACAAGTTGTCGGCGCTCGAGGAGAGGGTCACCAGGCTTGAGGGATCTATGAAGGATTCTGTGGAGCGACTCGACGTGGTGGATACACGGATCGAGGAGCTGGATGACCAGGGTGATCAGTCAGAGGGAAAGAGAGATGCTCTCAAAGCCATGTTGAAGGCATTGAGGGTGGAAATGGTGGATCTGAAGGCGGAAGTGATGGTTTATCAGGCTGCCATGCGGAACGGTGTGTTAACCACGGCGACACCTAGACCAATGAAGGACATTTCGAAGCCAAGAGAGTTCAAGGGGAACAGGTCGGCGAAAGATGTTGAGAACTTCATTTGGTGCATAGAGCGGTACTTCCGGGCAATGAGCATCACAGACGATGCCGAGAAGGTAAATACTGCTGTTGTTTACTTGACTGACGTTGCTTTGTTATGGTGGCGACGTAGGTGCCTTGATGAGAATAGTGGGGGCACGGGCGTTGTAACATGGGATGAGTTCCAAGCGGAGTTCAAGCAGCAGTTTTGCCCGAGTAACACGGAGAAAGAAGCCAGGACCAAGTTTAGGAGGCTTCGACATGATGGATCCATTGCGGATTACATCCAGGAGTTTAGTGAGCTACAACTCCTTATCCTCGGCTTGTGTGAGAAGGATGCGCTTTTCACGTTTATGGATGGATTGAAGCCATGGGCCAGGACCGAGTTAGAGCGGAGGGATGTGCAGGAACTTTCCAAAGCCCTAGCCATTGCGGAGTCCTTGACCGATTATAGTGCTTACAAGTCCATGGAGTCCAAGTCTTCCAAGCCCCATGGCAAGGGTATTGGTGGGAGAGACGAGGACGTGTCTGGAGATAGCAACGATGATGGCAAGGAGAGGCCATCGACCAAGCCAAACCGGTATGCGAAGCCAGATGATCGGAAGGATCGAGGATCCATAAGGTGCTACCATTGTGATGGTCCACACGTAGTGAAAGACTGTCCCAAGAAGAGGAGCCGCCTCGATGCCACTGTCTAGGAGGACGACGAGTTAGATGGAGAACCCGGTAGAGCTGGTACAATCGCTAGCATCAAAGGAGGGAACCCGAGGGGGGAAAAAGTACATCGAAATTGTTACCGATGTAGGGGGCCGCATTTAGCGCGAGAATGCCCTGATCGAGTCAAGAAGTCCAAGGAGGACGAGCCCGAGAGTGATGAGGCTGCGAAGCTTGGCTCGATGATATTGGATTCTGTCAAGGCGAGGAAAGGCCAGAAGCAGAATGGGTTGATGTTTGTCGACATCAACGTGGTGGGACGATCAAGGAGTGCTTTGGTGGACACCGGGGCAAGCGATCTGTTCATGTCCAGGAAGGCTGCCGAGAAGCTTGGTCTTAAAGTTGTGGATTCAACCGGTAAAATCAAGGCGGTGAATTCAAGGGAAGTTCCAGTTGTGGGAACGGTGCGGAAGATTGAGTTGCAGATTGGGGATTGGAACGTCAAGGAGAATTTCGAGGTAATCGAGCTAGATGACTTTGATTTTATTTTGGGACTAAACTTCCTTGACCGTATTAAAGCTCTCATCATTCCGTTTGCCAACGTCGTGTGCATCTTGGATCCGAGACAACGGTGCGTTGTGCCTGTGTGCCGAGACAACGGGCGAGGAACCAAGAAACTGACAGCCATTCAGCTTTTCGAAGATGCTCCAAGCCAAGGAGGCATCGAGTTGGAGGCGACAATTGGGGACACTACCTTGGATGGGCGAGAGTTGCCTAAGGCAGTCGGCATGAAGGCCATCGAGGAGCCATCCATGAGCGAGGTGGCCGATGCATCGAACTTCAATGGGAGAGAAGTGTCGATGGGATTTGCATTGCCGAGGAGCAATGGGGCATCAAACTTCAGGGACGAAAGATTGATGTGTAGAGTAAATGTCGGGAAAAAGGAGTGAGATACGTCTTGAGCACGGTGATAGTGTTTTACAGTTTGATTTGCCGGATTTGTTGGGTGTAGGGCGCAGAAAACCTAACCCATCAGATGGAGTTGCCAAGACTTGGTGCGGGCCGAAGCAACCGTTCAGAGTTCTGAAGGTTCGTTCGGTGTTCAACGTGAAGGCATCCAAGTTTGTGCACAAGGATCGGGAGAGTCCAGATCGGGGCAAGTCAGAACTGGTAGGAAAGAGTTCCTACGATCAAGATGTACCTGGGACGGGAAATTTTGCATGGCGGTGCGAGCCAAGGTGAGCAGTCCTTATGGGGGGACATCCGAATCAGAGTCTGGTGCTCTTTATGGGGAGAGCGGTCCTTATGTGGGGACAATCAAGCCAGATTCCGAGTTGGGAGCAAGCCAAGGTACGCGGAAGGAAGCTCCAGGATCGATCTCAACTTTGTTCGAGAGGCGCGACGAGGGCGTCGCCAAGTTTGGTGGGGGAGATTTTCACGGGCCGTCAGCCGAGGCCCGAGTCATTGGCACCACGGGCTGCACACCAGGGTTCCCAAGAGGTTCAGATAGAGATCTTGGGCCCAAAGAGACCACCAGACCTAGCCCGATCCGTGGAGGATTCAAGAGGGTAATTCGGTCAAAGCATCATCTATTTATTTGAAATATAATATGTAGATAATGTTTGTGATAATTAGAGATTTAAAATTGAGATTTGATTAGATAAGATCAATCTCGACCATCGATGTAAATTTGTATAGACTGTCGGTGTAAATTTGTATAGACCATCGGATTAGGGGGAACTCAACTATAAATAGAGGCCTTCCCATCCTCATTTCATGTATCCAAGTTTCCAAGGAATAAAGGCATTTACTCTAAATCCTCTGAGTGTTCTTCTGTTCTTTTCTTTGTTCTTGAGCGTTCTTTCGAAGTTCTTCTTCGCTCATCTTTTTTGATCCGATTCCGCGTAGAACGCTTTGCGTTTGTCGGTGCTTGGGAAGTTTGATCTCCCGAGAGGGTTGAAAAGGCTTACTTAGGCGTTTGTCTTGAGTCACATCGCCTAAGGCCGCACGGTGGGCTGGTTGGAACTCTAGCCACGTGACAAATATCCATTGCTGCAACTTAAATACTATACTATCATTATAGTTTGAATGGTAGCCATTAACCAAGCTTTGCTTATGTCTATTGCAAAATAAGGAACACGGATAGGTCATACAAAAATCCACACTCAAATCTAAAAAATACCGACTACTTTATCAGATCAGACATCAGAGTATCAAACCAGGAGAGGGTTATTTATTCTATTACAAAAAGCCTCTCCTTCTCCCACACAGCACAAGATAACTAATTAACTTAGTTCCCACTGACAATTTCCTTGCCAGACTTGAGCCTTCTCTTCCTCAACCTTTCTTATATGGCAAATGCCAGCTCTAAAGACTGTGATACATTTAACCTCGGGTCGCAATGTGTGTGATACCGAGAATTCAAGTCGTCAAAACTGATGGTATTTGACCCTCCGATGCACTCTGTTACGTTCTGCCCCGTCATCTCCAGATGAACTCCTCCAGGATAGCTTCCTTCTTGTTCATGAACATCGAAGAATGCCCTCAACTCGGACTGTGAGGAAAGTGAAAGAGACCAAGAGGATATCAGATTTATGCTTTCATTACAGTCCAACGAAGACGAGTTTCCTTAGAAACTTAAGTTCAAGAGATCTTACTCTGATTGCGTCGAATGGACGAGTTTTTAGGCCACATGGAGCTTTAATTGTGTTTCCATGCATGGGATCGCTCACCCAAGTGACAATAAGCCCGGCCTGGCGAACAACCCTAATAAGATGTGGCAGCTTTATCCGCATGTTATCGGCTCCCATTCGCGTTATTATTGTCAGTCTCCCAGGTTTGTTCCGAGGGTTAAGAATTTCACACAATTTTACAAGTTCCTTGGGGTCCATCTTATGACTGACCTATATGATGCATGGAAATAACATCAATCAAAAAGTACTATTCAAATAAAACTACTAAAACTATCAAGCCTTGTCTCCAATAACTCACCGATAATGAAAACACTATGGTTTGGTTTCTAAAACATGACCCTGCAACCTCACGAACCGACTCTTTTTTAACTAAAATTTCACTAAGAAGTTTCAAATAACAGTTTGATACCACTACGAGTCTCACAAGTCAAAACAATCAAGAATCCTTGCTAATCTTAAGGCATGGATTTGCATCCTTACTAATCATTACCAAGTGCACGGTAAATAGGAGTGCGATCATTATCTAAACAAATCTTATAAACCATTGGCATTCAACTTTTTAAATGCGTGGATTTGCATCCTTATCGGTCATACTAAGTACAGTTAATAGGAATGCGATTATCATGTAAACAAATCTTGTAAACAATTGGCAATGAGTTTCGGACTCTAAAACACAATAACCAACATGTACATTTATGCCGAGAGGATTGGAAATACCCCGAAGAAATTCAACACGAGCTCCATCCAACTGCCGAGTCCTCTCACCAACCCAAAGCATGTGAGCAGAACAGTCATAATAGAGGCCAGTTGTTGAATCCTCTCTAGTCAAGGCCTGCTCATAAGGTAAATGGAGACATTCATGGGATGTCCAAAAATCAACTGTGTTCATCTGAGGGTCATCAATAGTTAATCCGGCCGCAGCCATGAATCCCAGAGCTTCATCAACTCTTTGTGCAAGCTCCATGTACCTAATTATAAGCCCAAACTCAGATTTTTAAAGCCAACAACAACAACAACAACAACATCAAAAAAACAAATCCAAGACCTATAATCTGTATTCCAAATCAATGCAGTTCCAAAACCACAATTCTAAACATGTTTGAATATGAAACCAAGCAAAAGGAAAAGGCAATGAGCATCACAGACGATGCCGAGAAGGTAAATAATGCTGTTGTTTACTTGACTGACGTTGCTTTGTTATGGTGGCGACGTAGGTGCCTTGATGAGAATAGTGGGGGCACGGGCGTTGTAACATGGGAGGAGTTCCAAGCGTTGTTCAAGCAGCAGTTTTGCCCGAGTAACACGGAGAAAGAAGCCAGGACCAAGTTTAGGAGGCTTCGACATGATGGATCCATTGCGGATTACATCCAGGAGTTTAGTGAGCTACAACTCCTTATCCCCGGCTTGTGTGAGAAGGATGCGCTTTTCACGTTTATGGATGGATTGAAGCCATGGGCCAAGACCGAGTTAGAGCGGAGGGATGTGCAAGAACTTTCCAAAGCCCTAGCCATTGCGGAGTCCTTGACCGATTATAGT
Source organism: Hibiscus mutabilis (assembly GCA_019671005.1). Classification (NCBI taxonomy): domain Eukaryota; kingdom Viridiplantae; phylum Streptophyta; class Magnoliopsida; order Malvales; family Malvaceae; genus Hibiscus; species Hibiscus mutabilis. Next base: position 72,499,336 of record CM033714.1, read on the forward strand.
GCTTACAAGTCCATGGAGTCCAAGTCTTCCAAGCCCCATGGCAAGCGTATTGGTGGGAGAGACGAGGACGTGTCTGGAGATAGCAACGATGATGGCAAGGAGAGGCCATCGACCAAGCCAAACCGGTATGCGAAGCCAGATGATCGGAAGGATCGAGGATCCATAAGGTGCTACCATTGTGATGGTCCACACGTAGTGAAAGACTGTCCCAAGAAGAGGAGCCGCCTCGATGCCATTGTCTAGGAGGACGACGAGTCAGATGGAGAACCCGGTAGAGTTGGTACAATCGCTAGCATCAAAGGAGGGAAGCCGAGGGGGGAAAAAGTACATCGAAATTGTTACCGATGTAGGGGGCCGCATTTAGCGCGAGAATGCCCTGATCGAGTCAAGAAGTCCAAGGAGGACGAGCCCGAGAGTGATGAGGCTGCGAAGCTTGGCTCGATGATATTGGATTCTGTCAAGGCGAGGAAATGCCAGAAGCAGAATGGGTTGATGTTTGTCGACATCAACGTGGCGGGACGATCGAGGAGTGCTTTGGTGGACACCGGGGCAAGCGATCTGTTCATGTCCAGGAAGGCTGCCGAGAAGCTTGGTCTTAAAGTTGTGGATTCAACCGATAAAATCAAGGCGGTGAATTCAAGGGAAGTTCCAGTTGTGGGAACGGTGCGGAAGATTGAGTTGCAGATTGGGGATTAGAACGTCAAGGAGAATTTCGAGGTAATCGAGCTAGATGACTTTGATTTTATTTTGGTACTAAACTTCCTTGACCGTATTAAAGCTCTCATCATTCCGTTTGCCAAAGTCGTATGCATCTTGGATCAGAGACAACGGTGCGTTGTGCTTGTGTGCCGAGACAACGGGCGAGGAACCAAGAAGCTGACAGCCATTCAGCTTTTCGAAGATGCTCCAAGCAAAGGAGGCATCGAGTTGGAGGCGACAGTTGGGGACACTACCTTGGATGGGCGAGAGTTGCCTGAGGCAGTCGGCATGAAGGCCGTCGAAGAGCCATCCATGAGCGAGGTGGCCGATGCATCGAACTTCAATGAGAGAGAAGTGTCGATGGGATTTGCATTACCGAGGAGCAATGGGGCATCAAACTTCAGGGACGAAGAATTGATGTGTAGAGTAAATGCCGGGAAAAGGAGTGAGATACGTCTTGAACACGGTGATAGTGTTTTACAGTTTGATTTGCCGGATTTGTTGGGTGTAGGGCGTATAAAACCTAACCCATCAGATGGAGTTGCCAAGACTTGGTGCGGGCCGAAGCAACCGTTCAGAGTTCCGAAGGTTCGTTCGGTGTTCAACGTGAAGGCATCCAAGTTTGTGCACAAGGATCGAGAGAGTCCAGATCGGGGCAAGTCAGAACTGGTAGGAAAGAGTTCCTACGATCAAGATGTACCTGGGACGGGAAATTTTGCAGGGCGATGCGAGCCAAGGCGAGCAGTCCTTATGGGGGTACATCCGAATCAGAGTCCGGTGCTCTTTATGGGGAGAGCGGTCCTTATGGGGGACAATCAAGCCAGATTCCGAGTTGGGAGCAAGCCAAGACACGCGGAAGGAAGCTCCAGGATCGATCTCAACTTTGTTCGAGAGGCGCGACGAGGGCGTCGCCAAGTTTGGTGGGGGAGATTGTCACGGGCCGTCAGCCGAGGCCCGAGTCATTGGCACCATGGGGTGCACACCAGGGTTCCCAAGAGGTTCAGATAGAGATCTTGGGCCCAAAGAAACCACCAGACCTAGTCCGATCCGTGGAGGATTCAAGAGGGTAATTCGGTCAAAGCATCATCTATTTATTTGAAATATAATATGTAGATAATGTTTGTGATAATTAGAGATTTGAAATTGAGATTTGATTAGATAAGATCAATCTCGACCGTCGATGTAAATTTGTATAGACCGTCGGATTAGGGGGAACTCAACTATAAATAGAGGCTTTCCCCTCCTCATTTCATGTATCCAAGTTTCCAAGGAATAAAGGCATTTACTCTAAGTCCTCTGAGTGTTCTTGTGTTCTTTTCTTTGTTCTTGAGCGTTCTTTCGAAGTTCTTCGCTCATCTCTTTTGATCCGATTCTGCGTAGAACGCTTTGCGTTTGTCGGTGCTTGGGAAGTTTGATCTTCCGAGAGGGTTGAAAAGACTTACTTAGGCGTTTGTCTTGAGTCACATCGCCTAAGGCCGCACGGTGGGCTGGTTGGAACTATAGCCACGTGACAAATATCCATTGCTGCAGCTTAAATACTATACTATCATTATAGTTTGAATGGTAGCCATTAACCAAGCTTTGCTTATGTCTATTGCAAAATAAGGAACACGGATAGGTCATACAAAAATCCACACTCAAATCTAAAAAATACCGACTACTTTATCAGATCAGACATCAGAGTATCAAACCAGGAGAGGGTTATTTATTCTATTACAAAAAGCCTCTCCTTCTCCCACACAACACAGGATAACTAATTAACTTAGTTCCCACTGACAATTTCCTTGGCAGACTTGAGCCTTCTCTTCCTCAACCTTTCTGATATGGCAAATGCTAGCTCTAACGACTGTGATACATTTAACCTCGGGTCGCAATGTGTGTGATATCGAGAATTCAAGTCGTCAAAAGTGATGGTATTTGACCCTCCGATGCACTCTGTTACGTTCTGCCCCGTCATCTCCAGATGAACTCCTCCAGGATAGCTTCCTTCTTGTTCATGAACATCGAAGAATGCCCTCAACTCGGACTGTGAGGAAAGTGAAAGAGACCAAGAGGATATCAGATTTATGTTTTCATTACAGTCCAACGAAGACGAGTTTGCTTAGAAACTTAAGTTCAAGAGATCTTACTCTGATTGCATCGAATGGACGAGTTTTTAGGCCACATGGAGCTTTAATTGTGTTTCTATGCATGGGATCGCTCACCCAAGTGACAATAAGCCCGGCCTGGCGAACAACCCTAATAAGATGTGGCAGCTTTATCCGCATGTTATCGGCTCCCATTCGCGTTATTATTGTCAGTCTCCCAGGTTTGTTCCGAGGGTTAAGAATTTCACACAATTTTACAAGTTCCTTGGGGTCCATCTTATGACTGACCTATATGATGCATGGAAATAACATCAATCAAAAAGTACTATTCAAATAAAACTACTAAAACTATCAAGCCTTGTCTCCAATAAGTCACCGATAATGAAAACACTATGGTTTGGTTTCTAAAACATGACCCTGCAACCTCACGAACCGACTCTTTTTTAACTAAAATTTCACTAAGAAGTTTCAAATAACAGTTTGATACCACTACGAGTCTCACAAGTCAAAACAATCAAGAATCCTTGCTAATCTTAAGGCATGGATTTGCATCCTTACTAATCATTACCAAGTGCACGGTAAATAGGAGTGCGATCATTATCTAAACAAATCTTATAAACCATTGGCATTCAACTTTTTAAATGCGTGGATTTGCATCCTTATCGGTCATACTAAGTACAGTTAATAGGAATGCGATTATCATGTAAACAAATCTTGTAAACAATTGGCAATGAGTTTCAGACTCTAAAACACAATAACCAACATGTACCTTTATGCCGAGAGGATTGGAAATACCCCGAAGAAATTCAACATGAGCTCCATCCAACTGCCGAGTCCTCTCACCAACCCAAAGCATGTGAGCAGAACAGTCATAATAGAGGCCAGTTGTTGAATCCTCTCTAGTCAAGGCCTGCTCATAAGGTAAATGGAGACATTCGTGGGATGTCCAAAAATCAACTGTGTTCATCTGAGGGTCATCAATAGTTAATCCGGCCGCAGCCATGAATCCCAGAGCTTGATCAACTCTCTGTGCAAGCTCCATGTACCTAATTATAAGCCCAAACTCAGATTTTTAAAGCCAACAACAACAACATAAAAAAAACAAATCCAAGACCTATAATCTGTATTCCAAATCTATGCAGTTCCAAAACCACAATTCTAAACATGTCTGAATATGAAACCAAGCAAAAGGAAAAGGTAATGAATTACCTGTCTCCTTGTTCGCTATGACTAGCAAAATCGAGATTCCATTGGGAGACCCTTTGCATGGCAGCATAACCACCACTGGCGAATGCTCTAAAGAGATTCAAAGTACCAACAGACTGAAGATATGCTCTTATCAGTCTCTGGGGATCGGGGACTCGAGATTTCTCATCAAAAGCATCGCCATTTATGTTATCTCCTCGATAACTTGGTAATTTGACTCCATCTTTTATCTCAAATGGATCTGACCTTGGCTTTGCATTGCCCTGCCATTCTCCCAACCTACCGGGAAAAAAAACCATACAAAAAAGGGTCAGAAAAAGAGTTCGATAAAAAGGGTCAAATTTAGCTAGAGAAAGTTGGGTTTTCTTGGGTTAAATTAATATACAGTGATGACGGGCATTTGGGCACCGAAAGTGAGGACAATGTCCATTTGCAAAAGGACTCTGAACGTGTCTCTAATGTTGTTGCCATTGAATTCTTTGAAACTCTCAGCACAGTCACCGCCCTGTAACAGAAACGCTTTCCCAACGGCGGCGTTCGCTAGCCTATCCTCCAGCTTCCTCGCCTCCCCGGCGAACACAATTGGCGGGAACGACCCGATCGTTTTGAGAACCGACTCGAGCTCGTCAGCGTCCGGATATTCAGGGAGTTGTTGGGCCGTTTTTGACTCCCACGAATCGAGGGACGAGTTGGTTTGACCGGTGGAGGGAGTAGAAGAGGAAGCGGAAACGGAAGCGACAACGGCGGAGTTGGGCTTTTTGTTGACGTGAAGGGTTGAGATTTGGCGGGAGAGAGGGAGGCGCGTGGAGGTACCTCCCCATACTAGAGAGGGTTTTGCGGCGGCGAGATTAGCAGAGCCGGAGAATGCGACGGCCATCCTTTTCTGTGCTTAGTCTGCCGAGTTGATGGGAGGAGAAGAGGAAAACGTAAGATCTTTTAACTGATTTTTATATTTGTTGGAAATGTCCTTTGTCTACTGGAAAACGACAGCGTTTGGTTCCATTTGTTATTGCTCACATTTATTTAGTTACCATTTTGGGAGATATTCCACCAAATTTCTTTGGATTATGTTCCATTTTTAGATTTCTGTTTTGATCCAAAACAAATTGTGAACGAGTTTTGTTTATCTAGTAAAAAAAATAGATTTTCAAGTTCTAGTTTAAGCAAGAATTTGTTTAAATTAAAATTTTGTAATGCTAATTTATTTATTTTACCATCTACTCAAATTTCAAATTCAATTAGAAAACATAAAAATGACAAATTTAAACTCTTTAGAATGATATCTCGTTTATACATATAAATAATACTTAGAACAAAAGGGTAGAAAAGATTTAAACTTTATTGTTGCCCATATTCATAACTATAAATCCCAAAATGTTGTATTAAAATAGATATATTTATTTTTTTTCGTATACGACGTATATTTATATTCTAATAAGAATTCGTTACGGATATTTGAGAACAAAAATGAAAATTCAAGTAAAGGAGAAAGAGTTGGCTCTAAAGTTAGATTTTTTTATTATTATTCTTTATAACAGACATACAGTGATTTGAGAAAAAATACATAGATTTTCTGCAACTTATCAAGAAAATAAATGAGAAAAATCAAATGACTCAACTACTTTGTGTTGCAGCTTTAAAAGCAAAAGAAGAAGAAATTTGTAAAACACCGTAGTATACTTAAGAGAAAAACATATTAGGTGTGTATACAGATGCACATACGTACACATACCAGTTTCACTCTGATTTTACAATTGAATTTAGATCTCCAAGACACTTCTTCATTCTTCGCATAATCAAAGGAACAGGGGACAGACACGTTAATTGTTCCAGACGTTTGATTTGGTCGGCAATCTCCATGTCTTCGGGAAGAACCGAACCAAACACGGGGTATGAATTTTTCCATTATCCAGGCAATTGATCCCCTTCTTTGGCATCTTTTTGTATGACGTTCCTTGGGCTTCAAGAATCCCTTGAATCAGTGCAAATGGCGGACCATAAGGAGCCTGCAAATTCGTGAGAAACTCCGTATTACAAATATAAAATCTTCAATAGCTAGAAGCATATTGTCACTTGAATTCGGGTAGGAGTGGGATTCCATGCATGTAGAGTCTTTGGAGGATCAACTCATACCCTATGTTAGGATATGTGTCGGACACAAATATTTCAAGAAAAATGAAGAGCCATCATCTGCATCTCCCTAGGCCGGGTTCAAGACCTAACTTGATGAGCTAGATGAATTTCTACCAATGCCCTGAATGGAGAAGACACAAAAATGATCATCGATGCTGGAGAAGAGTTGTAGATAGATGAATTTCTACAATAAAAAAAAGTTTAAGAATAGTCCAAATAACCGAGCATGGGATAACATATCTTTCTGTTTAGGGACAGACGCGTAATTTTATATTAGAGGTGAACTTATAAAATTTTAAGAATGGCGAAAATAGATGTAGTAACCTATTTTTATTAAGGGCCTTAGAGCCCATTACATATTATATACAACCCAAATTAAAACCTATTAACTCAATATCCAAACCCATTACCAAAAAAACCCTAAACCTAAATTAACCTAAACCTAATCTAACCCTATTTGCAACCATCTAACTTGAGCCGCCGCCAGCCATCACCGTCCTGCTTTGCGGTCACTGCAATTAACTATTCGCTCCTTATTTACATGTAGGAAAAAGATGAAGATTCACCTAAAAACAAGTTGGATAGATTTTAGGGTTAACTACTAGAATGGTCACTTATGTTTTCCCCAGTACAGTTTTGGTCACCGATTTTTAAAATTTGACTGATAAGGTCGCTTACATTTTCGATCTGTAAACTTCTGGTCACTCAAATGCTAATTTTTGTTAAGTGTCATTAAATAGATGACGTGGTTGTTAAGGGAAATTTATATAATTACACATTTGGTCCTTGTTAGTCACCTATTATATCAACTTGATCCTAATTTTAATTTAATTAATAAATTAATCCTACATTGGTTTAAGTGTTTTTTATGTGTCTCAAGTCTATCATGTTTGAGTCCTCTTAATCCATACTTATTACTTTTTCCTTGTATTAACAGAAAACTAAAACATATATTGTATTTTCTACTTTATATCATAAATGTCCATTTGGTTCAGTGGCAAACTTATGCCACTTACATCCAAAGGAACTTGGGTTTGATTCTCAACCAAGGCAAAATAATTTTTTGTTTTATTTTCCTCATCCAATCAGGTGACACGTGTCACCACCTGATTAGAGGAGAAAATAAATTTATTCAATTAAAATTAGGATCAAATTGATGTAATAAGTAACAAACATAGACCAAATATGTAATTATACAAATTTTCCTTTAACAGTCACGTCACCCATTTAACGGCACTTAACTTCGAGTGACCAAAAGTTTATAGAACGAAAACGTAAATGACCTTATCGGTCGAACTTGAAAAACGGTGACCAAACTGTACTGGGGAAAACATAAGTGACCATTACAGTAGTTAACTCTAGATTTTATTGATTATAACCACGAATAACATGATGAGTCGGATATATCTAACAACTTTTCATTTTCTTAGGGAACTTGCTATTTATTTTAAGGTAAACTAGGGATGTCAGTTGGGCGGGAATGAAAATAAAAATTAGGTTCGTCGTGGGTGGTGGGATGACATGAATATGCATTTGTACCCACCTCATCTTCACCCGCCTCACATCTTCTCCAACTACCCCGTATCATCTTCACCCGCCCCAATAGATATTATAACATGTTATTATAAAATATTATTAGAAATATAATATTGGTTTGAGATTGATAAGATCAAATATATATAAATATTTTTTTAAATATTAGTTTGAATTAGACTCAAATTTAAGGTAATTCTTCTATTTTTTAATTTTATTTTTTCTAATATTGTATGTTATTAGATTCTATTAGTATTTGTTCTTATTTTTAAAGGTTTTTTCATTGTTATTTTCTTTTTTAGTTCTTTTTATACTATTTATTAGTTACATCAATTGAAAGACTATTTTATATGTTATTTTTGTTATTTCTTGGTGCTTTACAATACACTTTAATATTTTTTTTTAGTCCAAAATTTTTTGTCGTGCAAATTTAATTGTGTATATTATTGTTTTTTAAATGGTGATAATTTAAATAATATCAAATATGTGGTGGGAGTCCGAATAACATGTATTTCATACTTTTTCATAACAAATTTGATTTATATTTATTTAACTAATATTTATAAATATATTATATGAATGTGTCATGAGCGGGTAAAGAGGAGATTAGGTGGGTCTCAGTGTTGGGTCACGCCGGTACACCCCATGGGGCAGCGAAAAAATTATCCGGCGATTACCACCAGAGATCCATGTACGCGGAACGAATTGGGGTGAATAAGGGTGAAGAATTACCTGTTTAAAATCTGGAATTCTAAATTTGGAGGAGATAGATATTCAATCATGATTCCACGATATCGATTCCTAAGCCGCAACGATAATGCTCTGACCTCTACGTAGTTCACCCAGTTAAAACGAGCATATAAAAATTCTCTAAACCATTTAAAAGGGAACGAGCATATAAAAACTCTCTAAACTATTTAGAGGGTTCTTTTCCCAAAAAGCATTCATGCCTTTATATAGCCTTTGAAATCCCAATTCAACTCATATTAGGATTTTAATATATATATATATATTAAATATATATAATCTCAATTTAACTTTAATTAGGATTTAATATATATATTAAATATATGTATAATCCCAATTCAACTTAATTAAGATTTTAATATATATATATTAAATATATAATCTCAATTCAACTTAATTAGGATTTCAATATATATATATATATATATATATTATATAATCTCAATTCAACTTTAATTAGGATTTTAACATATATATTAAAAAAATATAATCCAAATTCAACTTTAATTAGGATTTCAATATATATATTAAATATATATAATCTCAATTCAATTTAATTAGGATTTCAATATATATATTGATTTAAATCAAATTATATTATTTATATATTAAAAGAATCATAATTACAATAATTATTTTTCTTTTAATATTTACGCAATAGTTAAATTATATATATAATATTTATTAATTTAACTAAATCCGTGTACAACAAATTTGTACATATATAATTCGTTTAATATATGCTCATTTCAACTGTGGGTGTGACCCTGTAGGTTCATGTAACGTTAGTAGTAAATATTAGAACATTTCTAATATTACAAACAATGAGTGACATCTAGCAATATGTCATTCTCACATAAGTTACAAGAAATCATGATTCGACATAACATTTTTTGTGATTAACTCTTTTTCATGTATTACATCATTTTGTCATTTATATCTAGATTGGACATAAGTCATGGAACAGTCACACTTGTATAGTCCATCTAATATTTTTTGATATCTTGAGTAGACTATTATAAACGAATAACTATGATATCTCATATAAACTTATTCGAGCATGCCATGCATTTCTAGTCTCACTCAATCAAGTGGCCTACGATATTACTCCTATTATGTAGGAGGGACAAATCCTATCTTGATCAACCATATCCCACTACATAGATTATGGCATATCCAATATCAGTCTTTATAGTGTAGTCAGTTATGAGACACGTTTGACTGTATCAAAATATGCCACTCACGATGTTGAAATAATGATGATCTCAAGTCTAAGGATCATACATGTAGTTATCACTATGAGCAATGTTGTGACTGTCACATAATAATTCAAGAAACATGCTCATAGCGGGTCAGTCCAATACGTCGTTCTCTAACACATACTTATGTATTGATTTTGACATCTCCATGTCAATGACAACACTTTATCATCAATCAACTACATATTAGTCTTAATGCATTATTGTTGTCCAATCCCACAATAATACTAGACTAAGAACATTTAAGAATAACCATATTATTCTAAGGACTTTATTATAATTTAGTTTATTTATTCACGTAGAATTATAACTGAAAATAATAATGGCAATGCCTTTTTTATGAATAAACAAGGTAAAAACAAATGACATTTATAATCATCTTATGATTGGTCTTTGGGCATACTCCAACACTCAGGACCAAGTCCGTTCCTGAGATTTTGTTGGCCTATTGAGCGAACCTAAAAATTAGGCCCCTAATAATAAGTGCTAAAAATAAATTTTAAAAGTGGTTTACAATAATAAGTATTAGAAAAAAATTGAGGCTCTAATAACAAGTAATAAAGAAAATAAATAAATTTTAATAGTATGTAGCTAATAGCAAATATTGGAAAAAAATTGGGCCATAATAACAAGTATTCGAAAAAAATTAGACTCGTAATAACAAATAATGAAAAATGCATTTTAAGAGTAGACCCCTAATAATAAGTATTACAAAAAATTGGACACACAATAACAAATATTGAAAAAAATGAATTTTAAAAGTAGGCTTAATAACAAGTATTAAAAAAATGAACCCTAATAACAAGTATTGAAAAAAATAAATTTTAATAGTAAACACCTAACAACAAGTATTAAAAAATTAGACATAATAATAAATATTCGATATAAATAAACTATCATTAAAATTAAATATTACAATTATCAACGGTGGGCCCTGGATAGGAGTAGGCATTGGGCCGTCGCCCTTATGGCCCACCCTCAGGGATGGCCCTGCATGGATGATAGGGGAGATGGTTTTAGTTAGGCTTGTAAACGAACTGAACGAACACCAACGAGGGCGTGTGCATGTTCGTTCGTTTAACTTTAACCGAACAAATGAACGAACACGAATATAAACGAACACAAAATTTCTTGTTCGTGTTCGTTCATTAATGAATGTAGCTTATTCGTGTCCGTTCATGTTTGTTCGTTAAAATGACAAACGAACAAATATAATGTGTTAAATATTTAATATTTAGGGTTAGTTCGTTTAATTCGATTAATTAATCGATTTTAAACCGAATTAATCGATAATTGAAATTAAAAAAAATCCTTAATCATTAGCCGAAACCTAAAATTATCTAATAGATTAACCAATTTTATTTTGGTTCGGTCGGTTAGTTCGGTTTAACCGAACAATGAACACCCCTAGACATATGTGAATAAATTTAAATGAACATAAACGAACGGTTTACCGAACGTCCACGAACATAAATGAACGAACAAACTCTTTGTTCATGTTTGTTTTGTTTGTGTTTGTTCATTTAATTAAACGACCAAAAAATCTTATTTATGTTCGTTCGTTTGATAAATAAACGAACACAAACAAACTTTCTTCCGAAAGGTTCGCTAAACATTTGATTTGTTTACAACCCTAATTTTAGTCTTATGAATTGTGGGGCAAGGATGATTTTAGATTTTATATTTACAACGGGTCGTGAGATGAAAATAGTGATAAAAATTCTTAATGAGAGAAGAGAACCATTCACACCCTTATTTCTTAATAAAGCACTTACTATTTTAATGCTCATGATGACCTGGATAAAATATTTTCAGACATGTCGCGAACACAAATACATAAACAATAGAAATTATTAAATGAACATGTTCACCACGTTATTTGTGGTCTAACCAATCAAGTATATTCATCTCAAAATAATTACTCACTCTCTAATAATTACACGATGGAAGGAGATGATAATTTACATCAAAAAAAAAAAAAGATAGACTGACCACAAATGACCCAATGAACAGGGATCACAGAATTCACTTCGGTTCCATTCAACATTTCCAGCCGCTGCCCGAGTCCGACAACAACAAACCAAAGAAAATTCAAAATTATTACTAATAACAACAACACTGAGAAAATGGGATCACTCAACTGTCGGATCAAGCCGTAAAACTTGTTTATATTTCGACAATGCCCTTACCTTCCCTTTTATATGAGCCTTCGGCTTTGTATCGATTTCTCTCCGTATTACATTTCGTCGTTCTTTTCAAAAGGGCATAGGAATTTGAAGCTCTCTCAACAGCTTCCTTCCTTTGTCCTTCCAAAGCGGCGATTTTTCCCCAGGCCAATCAAATTCTCGGTCAGTAATCTTATGGAATTCGTGTATTTTTATTGGATGTTTTCGTTGTTTGTTAAGATTGATAATCTGGGTTTTTCTTCTTTGATCAATTGATTGATTTTAATGCTGTTAGTTTGGGTTTTGATTGGTTAATTCAAGTTGCATTAGAATTTATTTCGTTTTTGAGTGGTGGGTATTTCTCAGGTACCAAAGGAAATGATTTATGATTCAATTGTAATTGAGTCCTTGTAAAAAAAATTTGTGGAATTTTGGGGTTCTATCTTATTGTTGTTGTTGGAACATTTTTTGCTAGATTGAGAACTGTGATTTCAAAGTTGATAACTCTTTTTTCCTCTCCTTTTTCCAGTAAATGGGTTGCTTTCAATCTAAAGTAACGCTTCAATCTATTGTAAATAAAAATCAAAGCCCCAAACGCGAAGACCCTGTTAAACTCGCCGCAGAAACTGCTTGTAAGTTTTGTAAATTGTCACAAAATTTTGTTCATTGCATGTACCCTATTGTGTTTGTGTGAATGCTATTTGTTTTTCCAACTATATTGGATCGTTGCAATCAGCTCGGAATTGATTATTCAGTTAATTTAACTATTTGGTTGATTTTCCTTGTATCTGCAGTTAGTGTTAGTGAAGTGGAAGCACTCTTTGAGCTATATAAGATCCTCAGCAGTTCGTTGGTTGACGATGGGCTTATTAGCAAGGTAAACTTTTCGGTGATTCCTCCGTATCCTCTGGTTCTTTCTCCTTTCCTTTAATGTGGTCCGGAATTAGGATTATCACATATCTACATATGATATCATGTAAGCTCGAGATGTTTTTGTGTGACTTTGCTATTAGTTTGTCGTTAAACATCATTCCTTTTCTGTCGAATTTGAAAGTTTGCATTGATGATTTTACGACCATCTAATGTTTTCTGTTGTATATGCAGAAAGAGTTTCACTTAGCTCTGTTCAGAATAAGAAGAGGAAAAACATTTTTGCGGATCGGGTAATGTATTTTGTTGCTTTATATTTTGATGGAAAATTAAATATTACTTCAAGTTTCGTTTTGCTTTGTCTAAATTTTGTTTGATGGGTGTTTCATGCTCTAGCAACGGGCGATCTATAGAGTTTAAGCTTGTTTTGAGGGCATGTTTATCACATTTATCTTGTAGAAATTCTCTCTAAAATGCAATTGCTTAATGTCGTTCACGCCGGTAAGTACGAGCATGATATCATAGATCCGGATCCGGTTTTGTTTACTTTTACATGTACAAGGCTGTTCTGTTATGACCAAAATGTTCGAGTTTGGACATTTTCCGGCTATCGTTAACATTGTTTTTTATGGTCATTATATTCTTCTTTTGGACCAGCAAAGTTGGTGAGCATTTTACAGTGTTTCAGTTTCCTTCTATAAACCATTAATGCAGTACCGATATGAGAGTTACGAATTAAGTATTCTTGGAAACAAGTATTTGAATTAGTTTACTTATGCAACCTTCTAATACATGCAGATCTTTGATTTGTTTAATGCTGATAAGAAGGGAGTCATTGATTTTTCCGACTTTGTTCGAGCGCTCAATGTCTTCCATCCAAATGCATCACAAGAAGATAAGATGATGTGTAAGTAAAGAGTTGTCGACTGTAAATTATGTTAATCTTTCATCTCATTTTACTTAGTTGGATTGTTTTACATGCAGTTGCATTTAAACTTTATGACACTGACGGAACTGGATTTATCGAACGTCATGAGGTACGCTGGGCCTTGTATGTTTGTTATTCGTATATCGTGCTGTTATCATTTTTTTAATATTAATACAAACGTCTTTACGGACAACTTCACCTTTTTGGTGATTTTGTCAGGTCAAGCAAATGCTTCATGCGCTTCTGAGTGATTGTGAAATGAAGCTATCTGAGGAAATCATCGAGGCAATTCTCGATAAGGTGAGAGCTCGCTGTTTTATGGTACTGTTGATGATTTGTATGCTTAACTCCACGGGGTGCCTCGGTGATTTTGTGAGCAGACTTACATGGATGCCGACATTAATGGGGACGGAAAGATAGACATAAATGAATGGAAGACATTTGTATGCCGCAACCCGTCGTTGTTGAAAGTCATGACCCTCCCATACTTAACGTACATAACACCGAAGTTATACCGAGCTTTGCATACTTCATAAACCCTGCTCAACCCGGAATCTCATCCATTTCATTACACCAACTATTGTGCAGGGACATAACAACAGCTTTTCCAAGCTTTCTTCTCAATACCGAAGTAGACGTGGTTTCAACGTGGATGGAGAAAACACACTCGGGTTAGAATATTCAATTCGTTTTTAAGCCATATTAAAATTCTTTGATTTGTTGATACGTTGACGTTAAGCTTCTTTATGAGAACAAAGAAATGCCTGATTCTTTTTACAAGGCTGAGAGCATGCTAGCAAGTATTTTTATTAGGGTAGCATCTAAAATATCATTGTTGTACATGATAATCCAAATAACCCAAACCAGACGGATTCTAATAATTTGGGTTCAGGTCGAAGCATTCCGTGGCCGATTTGCGAGGCGGTTACATTAATATAATCCGCATTGGCCTGTATATTTTAGGTTGATTCGTTTATTTTTTTTTTCACTAGATTTGTCGCATGTATTTGGTCAAGTTGCTAGATTTTTCGTTGTTTAAAACGAGTGGCAACGTGCTTAAATAATATATCCACATTGGCCTGTACATTTACTAAAAATACCTATTCTATTAAAAAAAACAAATTAGCTCGAATTAGATTTCACATTTTGTTGTTCGAGCTGGATTTGGCAAGGTCGGATAAACATTTCGTTGTTCGAGCTTGATTTAGGCAAGCTCGGACTTATCCGACCTTTTTGAACAAGTCTAAACCATGCATATAATACATGCTATCAAGTGGAGCCCTTGCTATAAGGCCTAAGGTTTCAAAATCCATTGATTTGCTTTCAAAATGATTTGATATTTAAGTTTCTCAATTTGATAAAAATTAATTAATTAATTGTTTTTTTATTTGGTATATTAGCAGTCCACAAACATAATCAACACCATGTCGAATTATATTTTTATAAATAATAACATTTGGTTTTATTAAATGATTTTTTCTAAATTTTAAGAAAAGTAATCGAATATTTTTTTAAAAATCAAAATGAACATAAAAATGCATATGACAATGATTATATGTTGATAAACTTACATTACAACAATTCAAAAACGACATATTTAAGTGATTATGTACGTCTATCTATATTCAGTTTTAAGTGATTACGAACGTCTATCTATATTCAGTTTGAAGGTAAAAAAAAGTATAAATCAATAAAATAACATGATGAACGTAATCTAAAGAGATGACGTTAAATCTAACATTGAGAAATGTTGATTTAAACTCAAAATTTAAATTTTTTAAAAATATATTAGGTTAATCTTTTTAAATGTCATATAAATTAGAGATTTTTGAAAAGGATAAAAATACAATCATATTGATTGATTTTTATAATGAAAAATATATGATGTATTGGCGACAAGCGTCCTAATTTTAGGGATTAAAGATTTAATTAGGGGTTTAGAATTTAGAATCGGTGGTTAGAATTTAGAATTTAGGGTTGGGGTTTAGGTTTAGAGTAATATGGTAGGGGTTTAGGTTTTTACCTATAAACCCTAAATTTTAACCCTAAATTCTAAATTCAAATCACAATCCCTAAATTCTAAGCACATAAACCTAAACCCTTAAACTATAAACCCTAAACTAAATTTCTAACCCCTAAAATTAGGCGCTTCTGAAAACAAAATATTTTTATCGCCAGTGCATATAGTATAATTACCTTTTTTATAATGGATATAGATTAAAAACACTACAAGCAAGGCATTAGCGGAACTAATATTAATCTAAAATAACTTTAAACATGTCTTATGTATGTCATATGAGTTATATTGGGCGAGACTCAAACCGAGTACTCAACGATTAAAAGCCTTATTTTTGTGTCAAAAAATCACTAACACAATTAAGAGAAACTTTTCTTTATGTAATACCTAAATTAGCTCATAATCCTTTCGAATTTTTGAATTAAAATTTATTGTGTTTAAGTGTAACGGAACTTAAGATCTCTAAAAATACCAACAAAACCAAAAACCAAAATCAGTCGGGTAGTTAGAGGAAAATTTAAGTGTTCGCTTCTAAATTAAATGGTCACAAGTAAAGTTAAAATAGTATTTAAAGTATATTTTATTGCTAAAAAAAGAGAAAAAGTTCATAATTAAATTTGAAATTTGATATCAACTAAAATGTCTTTTTGTCTACAAAGACAAAAATATGATTTTATGTTGAATGTGAACTTTTAAAATTAATAAAATTGTATAAACATTTAAGGAGTACACAATTATATCGTCAAAATATAAAATAAAATAAATTCTAAAACATATGAAAATTTTAAAAAAATTAAAAAGACAAAGACTACTCCTAGCGTCCTTTGGTTCATCGTCTCATTTTTTCAAACAAAGTCTATCTAAGAAAAAAAAGAAGGAAATTGCTCCTACCTAAGACTAGAACCCAAAACCTAGAGCAAGAGATTTGATGTCAACAAATGAATTTGTATTTATATAGCATCTCCTTGGTATAATTAACTTAATAATAAAAACAATATTATTATGTTAAAAAAATGAGACCGTGGCATTTAAGAAAATATAAGAAAAGCCAGTTTCAACCTTTCGTGTCCGAATGAAAAAAACCAACAGCCATAATATCAAAAACACACAAAAAAAAGTTTACAGAGAAAATTTCAGTCAAAAACAAGAAGAGAAATAGTTTTCGTTTTTACGCTAAATGAATCAAAAGATCGGAAAAGTAAGCAGCTACTGCATCTATTTCAATTCCGACCAAATCACGACTCCAATCATTTGAATCGTGGGCGTTTGCTTCGCTTCCACTTTCGTTTTCTCGTCTTGTTCTCTCTTCTTTCTTTATATTTCTTGGTTTCTTATCCATGGCAGTTTCTCGCATTGAATCTTGTCGTGTTGCTTGCTTAAACCCCTTTTGGTTTCTCTTAACCTTGCACTCCCTCACTTGCCTACAATTCGACTTCTTCGAAAGGATTCATTAACTATGGTGCATTCGAAGGTGAGTTCCACAAGGGGAAATGTTCCAAGAGTGGGATTCATTATTACTCAATGAAAGGTAGGTATGAAGCGGATTGGATAGATGAGAAGTAATACGATGGTTATGAAGTGGAATTAATGGGCAAAAGGAAGCCGATATCGCGGTCAATATCAGCAGGGATTAGCATGGAATTGGGGTTTACAAGTTTATGCTGGGGAGTGGTCTAAGGTCAGTGCCATGTGTCAAGGCCATCCCTTATTGTATTGCGACCCTGCCTTGACAAGCCCGTTCAGGACCGAGCAATGGTGGACCGAGCGATGATATGAGCAAGCCTTGAGGAGCTACCAAGTCAAGGATGCAAGTTAAGATGCTTTGGAAAGACGATGAAGGTCATATCCAGAAAGTGTCCTCATTTGGGACGAAGCAACGTCTACTCACGGCATTCATGGTAAGTTTATTTAGCTCTTTAAGGGGAAGTGGTCTGGTGTCGAGTCTCCACCATCCCCCTCGCCTGGGCTAGCGACCGAGCTTCCTTGGTGTAAGCGACCTACTCCTAGGCCCATGTGGGGCCCAGGTGTGCGGGCAGTGGGGCATAGTGGTTGGCGCACTGTCTCATTGGGAGGAATACCTAGGGACAATTTAGGGCCATAAGACCCTATATCGCGCTCGTGGCTGAAGTACGAGATTAGAGTGCAGCTATCGCTAGGCCCTACGGGATTCGAAACTTTAAAGCCTTAGCGCATTGTGACCCTGAGAAGGCTAGACTGAGATAACTCCTTGGACAAGGGGGCATGAGAAAGGCTGACTTGTCTGGGTAACACCCATTTCAACTGCCACACGGCTTACCAACCGAGTAAAAGGGGCCTATTTGTGACACGTGGCATCAGAGTGAGAAAACGATGGGACAATGTAGTCATGTGACGGTGGTGTTTGGTCATGACTTTTGATACATTGATGCGTATTTGTTAACCAAACGCCATAATGCTCATGTGCCAACTTGAACACTATAAAGCTTTATTCAGTGGTTGTGGTGCGTGGTGACGCCAGATGGATGTGTAGCAAAATAAGAGTTTGACTATTTGTGGATCAGTTGGTCTCACGCCAAGCGCTCCCACAGGTGGAGTAAGCAGGGTGGATCATCATGACAGGCAAAAAAAGAGAGACTTTTTCTGTACACAGAGGTGCTGGATTGTGGATTCTACACCAAGCGCTCCGGTAAATGAAATAGGCAGGGTCGAATGACAGTAAACCAAACGCTCTTTGGACTGGAGTAGGCAAGGTGGGGGACTACGCCAAGCGCTCCCATGTAGGGAGTAGGCAGGGTGGTCAAATCCTACGCCAAGCGCTTCTCTTCAAGGAGTAGGCAGAATGGTGCAATGTCACGCCAAGCACATCAATCAATGGAGTAGGCAGGGTGGTATAGTTTCACGTCAAGCGCCATGTGGAGGCAGGCAGGGTGGCTAGAACCTACGCCAAGCGCTTCCGCGAGTGGAGTAGGCAGGGTGACTCCTTATGGTGCAGATTGATCAAGACCTAGTCAAGGCGCAAAGGTGTCTAATTGTGGATTTTGGCAAGGTAGTGCCGATGTGTTACATTAACGCAGTGGCACGTGTGAATTAGAGCATAGTGGTGCTCATTTGTTCATTACAGGTGTAGCATTGTTGTTGTCTGATCGTAATGATGATCGAGTTGAGGCGTAAAAAAGCGCAATAACTTTTGGTGGACGAGATTGATCTTTGCAAAATAGTGTCTGTCCATGATTTGGGACACAAACAATATTTCTAGTTGCTTTAAAGGCTCGTTAATGGCTGTCTATGGGACATGATGAAGCGGGTATTCCTCGTAGCACGATCGCACGAATTCTAGCAATATGGGGATACTTACGCACCACTCGAAAGGAGAGTCATTCCCTATGGTGGCTATCGGTAATAGTGATGCTTATTTTGATACATTGCCTTGTGTCGGTAACCTTTGCTTATTGATGTTTGTTGTCTTGTTAGCACAAGGGCGTGTGCAGCCCGAAGCATAAAACGTGCTTATTTTTGTTAATTTAACATATTGGTGCTTGTCGTTTCCAGGATAATGTGATAATTTCTTGATTGATGGAAGTTAATGACAATATTGTTTATCTTGGCACTGTGGTGCTTGATTGTTGCTTAACTATCTTTTTTCAGGTGAAAAGAGAAGTGTGTACAGATGGATATAGATTGATACGATGGATAGTCATGGGTTCGCAGACTAACCCTAAAGGGAAGAGTTGGATACAACTTAAGATAGTTCTATAGTTGCTTTATGTTCGGGGGAATCAATGCAGCAAAGTTGTGTTCCTCAAGATTGTAGATTCGTTCATTGATAAAATCAAAGGATTATGATAAAACTCATTTGTTGTGGGAGTACTTTGGTACAGTGTGGTCGTCTAAAGGTGCAGGACAAGACTCTTAGGACCTCAAACTATTTAATGAAGTGGTCAAAGGATCACGACGATCGTTGTATGCTGGATGGAATGGCCCCTCTTGAAACAAAATGGAGTAAAAGGGAGTGCCGAGTTATTGTGGACTCTTTTAGCGGTAGACACACCATGGGTTCTCGAGGGAAAAATCTGTTGCATTGTCAAATAAAATCAAAGAGCCTAAGGGGAATGCTTCTCATAGCTAATAATTTGTCCGCAAATGGCAATTTTCTCAAGACACATTAGGTCTTAAGGCAAAAAGGAATGTGTTGCGATGTTGTAGTTTGGACCAGATTCTTCGGCAATAGATTGCAAACATGGGATGATAAAGGTTGTGCGAGTCAATACCGTTTTATCTTGGATAGGAAAAAAACTCATTTTGGCACGAAAATCTTCCTTTGATGGGGATGCTGGCTATGGTAAGGCAGAATGCTATTTGTAAAGCTACCCGTTTGGGTGAGAAACACAAGGGTGGTACAACTTGGTAATGTGAGTGTATCTGAGAAAAACTCTCCTTAGAAGTTCCTTCACAAGCAGAGCCAAAAGAGTGAGCGTGGGACAGACAAGCTCGAGGGGTATGTGGTGATGGTTTAAGTACAATTCAGATTTCACCCAAGTGTTACAAAATCCCCAATTTGGACAGTGGTGATATGGGCTAGTACCGACAAGCTATTTGGTGAGGCGAGCTAATAAAGTCATGGCTTAGGTCAAAACTGATGTATGGACCGAGAGATCAAAAGCAAAACTTGGTTACCACGGATATGTCAGTGTTACCCAAAAAGAGAAATGTGGTGGTCAAGGAGTTTATAAAGCACCTCCCAGAGTTTGGCAATACGAAGCGTGAATTGCAGTGAAGGACGTACTGAAAAGTCCCATAGAACTTGTAAGGTACATTTTATTTTATTGTTATGTAATTGAACTAACCAATGTCGTGGTCAGTTTTTTCTTTGTGTGTATTCCTATTAATTCCTTGAAGGATGTGGGGCAATCGATTAAAGAACCTGATAGTTTGAAGGTTTGGTAGGTGTCAAAAGCCATGGTCGTATGCAACAGAGATAAATGTCAGCTTCATGTAACAAAGGACACGATACAAATATCACACCCGTTTGTAAAAAGATGATGTCTGTGCATGCACCATGATTCTGTGTGTGTCGACAGAAATGGTGACAAACGCGAAAACGTGGAACGAGTATTGCCCCAGAGAGGGAACACACCCAGGTGCTGGGACGTCAATACGGGGTGGTGGGTCAATAGACCTTAATCGGTTCAAGGAACTTGAGGCCGCAGTGGCTGCCATGAAAGCTACGGCATCAAATGACCGGCTTTGAGCAATAAAGGAAACACAGCAAGAGTTGACCCAAGCTATTAAAGATTTTGGTAATGAAAGCAAAAAAGCATTTAGTCATATGAAGTTCGAACTAGATGAGATCAAGACTCAGGTTAACTTGATACAGATAACTATGGGCAATTCAATGACAGCAGATAAGGGTCCAAGGACTAGGGTTTCGGAACCTCACCGGTATGAAGGGAACAGAGATGCTAAGGAGCTTGAAAATTTCTTGTTCGACGTCGAGCATTATTTTCGGTATACGCATACTAAAACAGATGAAGACAAGGTCTCGATGGCCTCGGTGTATCTAATAAAAGACGCCAAGTTGTGGTGGCGGTCCAAATTTATTAATGGTGTTTGTTCTATCAAGATATGGAAAGAGCTTAAGGAAGAGTTAATGGGCTCATTCTTTCCCAAAAATGTAGAATATAATGCTCAAAAGAAGCTAAAGGATTTAGCGAATACAAGTTCTATTCGAGATTATGTAAGGGAATAAAGAGGTCTTGATCCTACATGAGAATACTTTACTGACTAGATGTCATGGGCATATGGGGAAGAGTTTGGTATCCTGCGAAAACCTAAGTCACACGTAGAGGGCACAAGTGAGACATCATTTTGAAGTCCACAACACAAGACTAATGTTGATATGATGTTTGTGGGTGTTGATATAGGTTCTTTTGCTGGCGTGATAACAAGATGAACTTTTTTTAATAAGTGGATAATGGGGAAGACATCAATAGATGAGGGAAACTAACTTACCCATAAAATATAGGCCATGTGTGCCAAGAGATCAAATGTGTACTTTTGTGCTTAATCAACAGTTATGTCTGTTACAAAGGGAGTGAAGGAGAAACAAAATAAGCGTGCAACTTGATTGGCTATTACAAGGGCCATATAAGACCATTGAGAAGTTCTAATGAGGGCATATGACCATTTATTTGCTACTGGAACAAGGGCAAGGTTGTTCGAGAGAATATTGGTGTGCATTCACTTGGCAAATGGTGCGGGTATAATTGAGTAAGAAGAAAACATCACGAGTGGATGATATTAGCTTGTCATAGAGACTGCGTTCTCAAATAGTCAAAACACCTGAGGTATACATACAAAGGCATACCATGATTGGTGGTAGCATAAGGCAATGTGTGCCAACCAAGTATCATACGAGACTTGTGTGAATATGTTTTCATTGATAAAATTTCTTGTATATCTTGTAATACAAGATGTATTGAGGAGAACAAAAGGCAAGTACAATTCTATACGGTGTTGGCAACTAGAGATCATATTTGCATTATTAAGCAACCAAGTGCAACACGAGCATGTACTGACAAACTTGGGTTAATATTGATGATATATGTATGGTGACACATTCAGTACTTTAGAGGTCTCGGTACGAGATGAGGCAAAGTTGGCGAAAATGCTTAACACTGAGGAGCAAGCCATTGAGTGACGAGTCATAACACGTTTGCTCATGGCCAGGTATGTTACTTTTGTATTTGTGTAGGTTAATGGGCAGATCGTGGAGCACAAAGAAACTACAAGGCACTTGTTCAAGTGGATTAATGGTTCGTTACTTGTCTTTTGCTCGAGCCACAATCGGAGTAAAAGTAGGGGAGCATGAATCTAAAACTCAACATGAAAGAAGTCGAACTGGGTCATAATGAGTCCGTGGTCAGTCTAGACGGTTACGGATGTACAACATAGTCAAAAGGAAGATAAAAAGAACCCAGGATCGAGGCTTGAATTAGTGCTTGAATGATCAAATGGCGGGACAAGAAGAACATATCAAATCGAGCATGAATCGAAGATGTGCTGCCATAGATGTCCATATCGACTCAACAAGTGATGAAGAACTGGTGTCAACATCAATGAGAGCAATCCATTCTTGGAGTACATCGATGAGGCCATCAATAGAGGAAGTGGGGGAAAATGTCAGAACTATCCCTTTTGGGGCTACATCGATGAGGCCATCGATAGAGGAAGTGGGGGAGAAATTCAATGCCATCCCTTATTGTATTGCGACCCTGCCTTGACAAGCCCGTTCAGGACCGAGCAATGGTGGACCGAGCGATGATATGAGCAATCATTGAGGAGCCACCAAGTCAAGGATGCAAGTTAAAATGCTTTGGGAAGACGATGAAGGCCCTATCCAGAAAGTGTCCTCATTTGGGAATAAACAACGTCTACTCACAGCATTCCTGGTAAATTTATTTAGCTCTTTAGGAGGAAGTGGTCTGGTGTCGGGTCTCCACCATCCCCTCGCCTGGGCTAGCGACGAGCTTCCTTAGTGTAAGCGACCTACTCCTAGGCCCATGTGGGGCCTAGTGGTTGGCGCACTATCTCCTTGGGAGGAATACCTAGGGACAGTTTAGGACCATAGAACCCGATATCGCACTCGTGGCTGAAGTACGAGGTCAGAGTGCAGCTATAGCTAGGCCCTACGAGATTCGAAATTCTAAAGCCTTAGCGCATTGTGACCCTGAAAAGGTTAGACCGAGATAACTCCTTGGACAATGGGACATGAAAAAGGTTGATTTGTCTAGGTAACACCAATTTCAAGTGTCGCACAGCTTGCCAACCGAGTAAAAAGAGCATGTCTGTAACACCATGGATGTGGAGTTCATACATTTGAGGATGGCAACAAATATGTAAGAGAGTCCTTCATGCAGTCCATGTACCGTTTGTATTTGTATGTACGATTTCACAATCATTAATCTTCGCATAAAAACCTCTGCTGCTAGTAACCTAGTGTTTCAGTTCAGGTGCCTTGTAAAAAAAGCTACTATGTTTTTTCAAAAACAAATTACTACCATAAACTCTTATAATTTGCTCGTGATGTCAAAAAGTCAACTCAAGAGTGAATAAAACTGTGTCAGCTGCAAACAAAGCAGCCAATGCCACCTGAGTGGTGGCCGTTAAAATTGTCCAAAAACAAATTCATCACGACATTAGTGAAGAACTACCAACTACAAAAGCCTAATACAAGGAATGTAGACCATTAAAAAATGATGTTTTGGCTTATGAATTCACCATGAAAGAGCTTTCTACTGTTCTCTTAATTTTTGAGATGAAGATAGCTAAGCTCCTGCTTGGAACCATGTTTCAGTCGTTCAAAAAAGATAGTTAATCATTGAGCCTAGTAATGCTTCTCTAGTTTTCTTTTAAATGAAAATAGTTGTATTTCTAGATCTCAAGACTCCGGATAAAACCATCCGACTCAGTCAACGCTAACCTTCGTATGTACATCAATGAAGGATTAAATCCAAAATACATTTTTGAGCAATATCAGATGATCTTCAATTATTGCTAAATATGCAGAGCATTGCAGATCACTCCAGAAAAAAGGGTTCAATATAGACCAACATAATTCAATCTTAATTCGATGCAAAGTAGCAAGACTATCATAAAACAAAGTACTCAATATTTTAATAAAATAAAGATCCAACACCCGAGTTAAGACAAAATTTGAGAATTAAGTACGCATTACTTTGAATAGAATGCCTCTCAATTTCTTTGTAGCCAAAACAAACAAAAACATCATACCGAAGTTGAATACTCCATCAAAGGTGGCTCAGCTCTCAGTTTGTTCCCTCAGCCTCCTAATTGTACTCCTCACAGTAACGGCACTGGCAGTGCTGTAAATTAACAAGCAAAGTACCTTGTTAATTACATGGACGTACAACTAAATGAATTTGAAATGAGAAGTAGTACAATATAGATGCTTACTTCAAAGTATAAGCACCACCGGCTTTAACTTTCCCACAATCCTTGCAGCCCCAGATTCCGACGGCCTTTCTCTTCACTGCATACTGTAGCAGCAGAGATTGTTAGAACAAATAGATGCAGATCATATATATAAACAAGCACACCAAAAGAACATGAGCCTTGCTACTCAGATATAGGATCATGCGGATAACCAAAAGTGTCGTACCTTTCCACAGAACTCGCAGAAGTACTTGTTGTGTTGACTAACCTCCATCTTCTTAATTTGCTTCCTCAAACTGGCACCATAACGGGTACCTTCATTAAGAGGCAAGAACA
This sequence comes from Hibiscus mutabilis, assembly GCA_019671005.1. Lineage (NCBI taxonomy): Eukaryota > Viridiplantae > Streptophyta > Magnoliopsida > Malvales > Malvaceae > Hibiscus > Hibiscus mutabilis. The sequence goes on from CM033714.1 coordinate 72,524,247, forward strand.
TACCATGGAATAAGAAGTGGAACTTCAGTAATTAAAACGCTAAAATCAAGTTTTAATTTAGAATCATTTCATGTGTAAAGCTACAATGGTTAAAAACTTCAAGCATTTTAGATAAAAATCAGAAAGGTAACAATGTCCAACAGTCAAAACAGTCAAATGACAATCAAATACCAATTGTTTGTACAGTATCAAACCTTTCTATGGACAAATTTATGCTACAAAGCAAGACTTCAAAAATAATGAATCACCTACCATATTTTCCAACAATTCCGGCCTTTTTTGTTCTCTTTGTCTGCACCGTCAACAAAAGCACGGAGTTAATGAATGACACCGAGAAACATAATGAACAGATCAATCAATCAAAGCCAGGAGATGATATCTAATTGCTACTCTAGCATTTTAGCCATTACATTCTAATTCAAAATAAATGAAGAAATTGTTAACTACAGATCAATAGCAGGCGACCGAAATTGACATTAAGGCGAATTTATGAATAACCCATCAACTTTATTAACCTAAAAATTATAATATGAGTGTCAATCTCCCCATCTAATTTCCTTTCGCTTATACGCTGCACCAAAAATTACAAAATAAAATAAAAGCTGACAACAGCTATAACACAGTTGATATTTAGCTATATAATGGAAAGGTATCCTATTTCAAAGCTATAGAATGGAATCATATCTTATTTCCAAATTGCTAATACACAATTAACACGATTTTTGAGGACATCATTTTCCCGGAAAACAAACACGTAAATAGATGATGCAGAAAATAAATTGTGTATTCAAAGGGAGAAAGAAGAGAATACCATTGTGGTGTTGTTGGGAGGATCTGTGTCTGTCTGGTTCGGACGGCGAGGAGCGGCTCTTGGAGAGGAAGCAAAAACGAGTAGTTAGGGTTTTCTGGTTCAGGTTTTATAGAAAACTTGAAATGACTGGGTCAAGCCAATCGGGTATTGATACAAATCATGGGCCATGGACTATCCATCCGCACATTTCCAAACCACATTTTTATAAACTCGGGTTTCCTTCATTCAGCACAAATCCCTCTTTAATAATGTTTTTTTATTTAAAATTAACTAAAAATACTTAAATTTTTTAAAATAGATATATATATTAAAACTAAAAATCAATTGGTTTAATGAATATGTTTTAGAGCCCTTAATTAAGTCAGAACTTCGAGTTCTGACATTGTGAATAGAATAATTCAATTGGGAGGATTATTTTATAATGGACATCTATAATACATGATCTGAATTTATCAACCAATAAATTAAATATTGATCATTATATAAAATACTAAAATATTTAAAAAAAAATGAGCCTATAAGAGTTAATGGATCATGTTAGATAAATTTATTCGAGTATATTATTATAATAATATTAGGCTAAGGCCTTTTTATCATTTGGGCTGTGATGAAATTGCAATAACCAACCCGTGAGAAGTATCGTCAGCCCAGTTATGGCAGTGTCGATCGAATAATAAAACCCAACCGGAGGGCTAATACCGGAGGAAAAAGAGCAGCAAAGTAACAATTAATATGGAAAAATCGTTCACTCTCATTCACATGGTTGCCACCGCCGGCGTCTTCTCCGCCGTTTCTTGCTGGTAACTATTGGATTCACCACTTTTTTCATTCACTTGCTCTAGAATCTCCATTTATTCCCTTTTTTGTTCTCAAAATCATTGATTTAGGTACGGATTTATGTTCGGCAGAGAATCAGCTCGTAAAGAACTGAGAGACTTGATCGAAAGTCTTCGCCGCGATAATTCTAACTCCTCTTCTTCGTCACCTCCCCCGCACTCTTGATCGGTACTTTTTTAGTTTGATTTTGAGAATTTATTTCAGAATAAGTAACTTTCAGATTTTGAGTGATGGAATAGACAAATAAATTGACAACTTATGCTTTTTTTCTGTAGTTTCTTATTTGTAATCCGGTGTTTGGTTAGAGGGGAATTGGATACTTTTCCTAGGATTTTAATCTGTGTCTGTTTCTCGTGATAAAAAGAATTCTCAATGTATCAGATTGCCATGTTTTAGACTGCTTTAGTAATGGCTTGTGTTGCTTCTTATTAAAAGAATTCCCCAGTATATGGCCGTTATACCTAAGATTGAAGTAAAAGATCATAATGGTAGGAGCTATTATAACTTCTGCTTCTATAAAAACCGATGTTACTTGGACTCAGGTATGAGCCTTCGATAAGTATATGTGTCCGGTATTGGTCCAATTTTATCTGTGCTTTTCCATGTTTTCAGAGGGTCACAGTGTTCATGGTTAACTCATAGGTTCTGTTCTTAGTGCAATTAGAACAGACATCATCTTTAGACATTATGATCGTAGTAGGAATTGTTAACCATGAACACCCCTTTCTTCATACTGATGTCTGGAAGTGTCTGATACTGGTATCGGACATGGGTACTTAAAAAAAGCGAAGAGTTGGAGAATATATGTAAAAACTAACTACCTCTTTTCAGTTCCAGATCATTCGTGAAATCTCTACGCGAGGATACTACCTGGTGGATCCTGCATATATGTTTGGATTTTAGGCATTGGATGCATGCATTATTACTTTTATATATTAACTGCTTAAATCGGTACTTTAACACTTTGGTTCTTTGTTCTATCTATCAACTGTTAATTGGGAACTTCTGGTTTCATTTCCTTTTTGCAACAATGGGTTTGATTGGTTTATTTAACTTTGAAATTTGCTATACTGCTCCTGTCTCAGTTGAATATCCAAATTACTGCACTTTTTATCGAGCAATTACTGAATCTCTTTGCTCATAAAGTTGAGCTCCAAGAGTTGATTGTGGCATTATTCACCAATTTGGATGCATCGATTTAAACTGTTTCTAGATGAATGTCCTGATAATAAACTTTGTTCTGGATTGTGGCAAATTCAGCTATACGGAAGCCTCGAGGTCAAGGAGCTGTGACTGGACAACTTTTCGGAACTTGGCAAAACTTTAAGGAGGCCTATCAGGAACAGGGTTCAGAGTGCTCCTCGGAGTTCTATGACGGTGTATTTCATGTATTGTAGTTTCTCTCTAGACAATTTTTGTAATGATTTGGTTTATTTGGTTCATAACATTATATCAAAGCTTTTCTGCTATGGATGGAAAATATTACATGTTTTTTAATGACTTCTAACATAGCCATTATTGCTTTTGATTTTTAGGCCATTGTTAAGCTGGTATTTGATTTTTTTTGTTTTGGCCCCTTATTCAAATCCATGCAATCTGGTAGACCTTAGATATCATAATACCATCCAGACATAGCCCTACTTATTCCCCAATCTGCCTCCTACAAGCTTTGGTTATCTCAAAGGAAAAGCCTGAACCTAAACCTAATGGTTCTAGAAAATGATTTTTCTACTTAAGACACAGAAAACATTCAAATTATAATTTTTTAAGATCAAATTACCATTTCATCTTTGATGTTCAAAAAAAAAAATTACCATTTCATTTTGTGAATCAAGACCAAGGAGTTGCATGTGTTAATCACACATAATACCATCTCATAATATTCTCCATAAATCAAACATAAATCTTGATTAACATATTAAAACAATATTTTAACAACATAGAACACCGCTTTTCTTAAAATAATGAATCTGCTGATGTAATTTTGTTGTCTAGGAGTCTGAACCTCCAATCAGTTTCCTCTTCTACACCATTCGAAGAAAGAAAAAAAAGACAAACACCCACCATCTCTTTTAAGTTTTAAGTGCTGTACCTAATAGTGGAGAACTGATGGGTGATGAAACCCTTAAACTGGCAAAATAGCCATTGTTTCCCTGGTGGGAGCTTGGTCTGTTTTGTGGCACTGGCAAGGACCCTGTAGAGGGCACAAATGCCTGCCTTTTCTCACCAGGAAAAAACCCCACCTTTTTTCCCACCTAAAATTCCTACCTTTACCTTTCTCTGGAATTGATAAAGAAACCTAAAGCCTTAAGGGCCCAGGAATTTGACATAGAAAGTGCAAATAACACAATAAAGCTTAACTCAGCTTTTCCAGCAAGTTCCACTCATTTTGATTTCTCATTCAACATTCAGTAAAAGAAAGAAGGAAAATTAGTACAAAAATAGTCCATGAAGAAGTCAAAAGAGCTTTCTTCAATTTGATTCATTGGCACTTGTTAACAAGGGGATGAAAGAAATCAAATCCAATCATCCACCACAAAGGAGAGCCATATCATAGAGCAGATCTAAAACACTAACTCACTTTCTCATATCATACTATAATAACATTCACAGTTAAACCTCCGCATCATCATATATGTTTGGGATTCAAAAAACCAAAAAGAAACCCTCAAATAGGCTTTCTTGTTCTTGTTCTTCCTCTTCTCTTTCTCCTTGGCCTTTTTCCTTAATGGATCTCCAAGTCATTTGTTCCTTTGCCTTTCTTTTCAAGAGTTTATACAAGGGAAGATATAAGATATATGTTTTTTTTTCTTTTTTTATTTCCTTTGAGAGATGGTTATTCAGGCAGCTGCAACAGTGCCTGGTCGGAAAGGGTAGTTCCGAGCTTTTACCGGAGAAGTTGTAGCTTTCCTTTGATCCTTCTTCCTCAAAGCTTTCATGGATGATGCAAGGCTATTGCTTTTCTCCTTTGCTTCATCTATGTCTATCTGTTCTTGTCTACACTCTTCACTACAAAAGGGCATATCCCCTCTGCAACAACAAAAACCAAAAAATACCAATCAATAACAATTCTAAACCCCAAAAATCCAATCTTTGGTTCCAAACTAGAAGATTAATCAGATCTTTCTGCAATATTATTCACTTATTTTCAACATAAACACCAACCTGTACATGAAGATGTCTTTGTTACCCCCAAGAGGCTTCTTGCAAAGGAAACAAGCATCCAAGAAATGGGGTTGATTGAAATCCTCAAATCTAGCAGACCTTGGAGATGAACATGAAGAAGATGATAGATTCCTCAAACTAGTTCTTGTGTAACAAAGGGATCTTTGAAAATACCCGTTTTGGTAATGGGTACCCGAATACCCAGCCTCCATTACTGCAAGAGAAGCCAAGCCTTGATCTTCTTCGATGAAACAATGTCTCCTTGAACGTCCAGATGGGTTCATTTTTTGGTGCTTTTATTAATATTTTTCTAGGGAAAAAGGTTTGGCTTTTAGGGTTCTTCGAATGGAAAGAGAGATTGGAAAATGAGAAAGATGAATTGGTGCAGAAACGGTGTGTGGGTTTGGATTTATAGTGGGGGAAAAGCTCAAAGCTTTGTTCTTGACTTTATATTTTGCCACGTATATTATTTATTTAATTATTTAAATATTAAGTAAATACAGTAATAGTTAATTTAAACCACTTGTTTTTATGTGAAATAAGATCATGCATAAAAAACTTCACTAATAATATATTAAAGAGTTACACTTATTACGTATAATATTAATTTATTGACTGACTAATTAAGATTAAATATTACAGAGATTCGTTAACGAGATGATCATATCAACTTAATTGTCTTTGGTCAAATATCAAAATTTAAAAAATTTATCTCAAGAAATTTAACATTTCATTATTCTAGTCAAATCATGCTAGTTACATTTTTTGATTGTCCTTTAAATTTTTAAAATTTTATTCTGATTAATTTGGATCGATTTATGTCGTACACTTAATTTTAGCGTGCAAGTCGCCTAATAAAAATTTTCTGCACACAATACCTAAAACTTAAGATTCATTCGAGCGATATCAAGCTGCTTACAATTTGTACCAGCTCCATAGTAGTTACACTTTTTAATATATATTAAAACCAATTTTTTAATTAAAAAAATTAAATACCCTTAAACTAAACTTTTAAGAAAAAAACGAAATTTGAGTCTAAACGAAGGGTAAAAATGTCAAATGAAAAACTAGAAATAATTTGGAAGTAGAGAGAGATGCGGGTTTTTTGAGCCAATAGATTCACTAGCACGGATTCCTGAAAACCTGCAGCAGTTTTTTATTTATTTATTTAGTTTAATTGTTTTTTTCTTTTTTCTCAAACAACACTCGTAGAAAAAAAACTTTCATTGTTAATATATTAAATAATAATATTTGAGATAAATGTTTTTATGAATTGAATCATTTAAGATTAACTTAAAATAATCCATTACATGCGAGAAAAATCAATTAATAAATATAACCGTTGTCTAAGTAATTCTCAAATTATTCTGATTCAAATTTCATTATTTATAAAACTCTTGTTGATTATCAATATGGACTATACATTAATTATTTTTAATGTATTTAACCTTATATTAAATGGTGAAATATTTGAAAAGGAAATGGCAATTTCGCGATTTCAAGCTCAAGTCTCGTGTTTTGGGACTAATAATAAATCATTAAAAAAACAAGAAAGGCCCACATATTCCGGTGTCCATATTCTAATGTTAATAAGTGAGGAAAAGCCCCACGCTTGTGCATTAGCGCGTTAACATTAAACGAACCTTTGTATCCAAAGACCAGTACTACTAGTTGTACTAAAAATGAACCAACTACCATTCCTAAATTTCTAATTATAATTAAGGTAAACTACACTCAATTTTAATGTTTGTATCGAACATATTACTGAATTATAAAATGATATTGCTATATTACTGAATTTTGGTAAATTATATAAAATATCATTCGACCGTAACGGACCGTTAAATGCAAAACGACTTCGTTTTGTTAGGAAAATAAAAGAAATCACTGGCTCAAACCAAAAACCCCAAAGATTAAATGTTTACACTAAACAACTAGGCCAGCTTAAAAATTTGATATAATCCTAACAAAAATAGTATATAAATAATAGTGCAGTTAAACTTAATTTCATTTATATCAAGATATCATTTTATAATATTTAAAATATAATTTTATAAATATATTAAATTTATAAATAAATATTATTTATAATTTATATTACAAAACTAAAATATTATTTATAATATATACAACTAAACCCTAAACCATATATGTAACTAACTAAACTACAAACCCTAAACTCTAAATATATATGATTAAATTTGAAATCCCAAACCCCAAACTCTAAATAAACTAAATCCTAAATCTCAAACATAAAACGCTGAAGCATATAATGTAACTAACTAAACTACAAACTCTAAATCCTAAATATATATAATTAAATATGAAATCTCAAACTCCAAACCTTAAAAACTAAATCTTAAAACCCAAAACCTTAAAATTAAAATATTATTTATAATACATATCTTGGGTTTTAGGATTTAGTTATATATATTTAGGGTTTGGGATTTTAGATTTGATTATATAGGTTAAGGTTTGTAGTTTAGTTAGTTATGTGTATGGTTTAGAGTTTAGGGTTTAAGGTTTAGTTGTATATATTCTAAATAATATTTTAGTTTTGTAATATAAATTATAAATAATATTTATTTTATAAAATTATGTCACGAGATAAATGAAATTAAGTTCAACTGCATTATTATTTATATACTATTTTCGTTAGGATTATATCAAGTCTTTAAGTTGGCCTGATGATAATCTTTCATCCTAAAAGTTCTTGATTTGAGCTTCCCAAATGTAGTGTTTACTTAATTTTTTCTTAACAAAACGACGACGTTTTGGCCTATTTTAGGCATCAAAGCAGTTATACCAAACCTACGTCGTTTTACATTTAACAAACGGTCGAGTAACATTTTATGTGGTTTACCAAAGTTCAGTGGTATAATAGTAGCAAAAAACAAAGTTTAGTGGTATAATAGTATCATTTTATAATTCAGTGATATGTTTGATACACAAATTAAAGTTTATTGGCATTTCGTGTGGTCTACCCTTATAATTATTAGCGGTTAATTAAAATATTTATAAATGAAATAGTTTCAATAAAATGTAGTTAATTAAAATATTGATAAAAAACAATGTATAATTGATATACATTGTACTCAAATTTTAATTGATAATTAATTTAGATTTTTATTATAATTTCTAGTAGTTGAAGTTTACTTGATAATTAATAGGGTAAACTACATAAATGGTCCACTAACTATGACTCAATTCTTCTGACTATGAAAAGTTACAAATAGGTCCCCTGACTAATTGCGACTAACAAATCGGTCTAATTTCGTTAAAAAATAAATTGCTAATGACGTGTCAGTTAATAAAATATGTATAATAATAAATTTAGCCTTTAGCCTTTGACCTTTACATTTTATTTTAATTTGATCCTAAAATTTTATTTTGATTCGAGATCTCTATGTTTTATGTTGGGTTGTTTACTTAATTACTTCTCTCATTCGTGGAGATAAACATAGTCGAATCACATTAAATTTTATTTTTTATGTTCGTCTTATTTTATGTTAATTTCGTTTTTTTTTTGGCTTTTAAAAGGTGAAAGTTCTAAAAATAACATTTTAATTAATATGTAATAAATATTATTATATATTATTAATTTATTATATACGAGATTTATGAATTAATTTTGACATAAAAATATAATATCTCTAGCTAATCAATAATATATATTATATATTAAAACAAGTAGAAAGTAAATTAATTTCATTATAGTGAATGGAAAGTACATGTATTGACAGTACAAAATAACAGTACCAGTTCCTTTTATTTTAGTAGTGCACTTCCAATCAATGAGTAAAATTTCGTGAGCCAATATATTGTTCACAACGAGAAATTCTATCATAGGCTCGTTCCATCATCTCATCCATAGTTTCAAATAATAAAAATTAGGGAAAACTACCTAAATGGTACCCCCAACTATTACCGAAATATTGTTTTAGTACCCTAGTTATTTTTTGGCAAAATGGTACCTAACGTTACATTTCGTTTTTATTTTGGTACCCGCCGTTAAAAAACTAACTGTGTGCTGACTAGAAGAGAGAAAATCACATGTGGCAGCCTGCCACATCATTTTCTCTCTCCTAGTCAGCATGCCACGTCGACTAAAATCATAAAAAGCACACGTGGCATGCTGACTAGGAGAGAGAAAATGACGTGACAAGCTGCCACGCGTGATTTCTCTCTCTCCTAGTCAGCATACTGTTAATTTTTAATGGCGGGGTACTATTTTGAAAATGAAACATAACGTTAGGTACCATTTTACCAAAAAAATAGCTGGGGTACTAAAACGATATTTCGGCAATAGCTGGGGGTACTATTTGGATAGTTTTCCCTAAAAATTATCAATTTTATTATTTTTTTCGTGTCATCTTGTGGATGAAAAATGTTAGTCAAATAATGATAAACAACTTGAAATGAATTGATGAAATGGCACGTTAGTATGAAAAATACTTTTATATTTTATAAAATTATTTTTTGACCGATGTATCATTCTATAAAGTCAACATATTAGTCTACATGGCACTGATATGTCAGTGTGTACTGTCATGTAGGATTGCTACGTCATTTTCAAATCATTTGTTGTTAATTGATAACAGTTTTTATCCACGAATGAGTCATTTTTTACTAAATTGAGACATTGAGGATTAAAATACTTCAAAAAAATATGGGTTTAATGGACTATCTAAACAATCGTTAGGTGTATTCTCTTAACATCATGCCTAAATTAGGTTTGAGTGAACTTGTATTTGGGAAAACACATTACTTTTGAGAGGATTTTCAGTTTGCTAATCTTCTTCTTGTAAAAGAGAGTTTTTCTCAAAGCTTTGGGGTAGAAAGCTTTGAGTTTGTAAAATGTTTCTTCTTGAGCTTAGAAAAGGGAAGAAATTCTTAGTAAATTTAGAAAAATCCTTAGCGTGAAGCTAATGTAGTGGATGTAAACCTTGTTAGAAGATTGAACCACTATAACTCCTTGTGTCTCAATCTTTTTATTTTCCAATTTGCTTCCATATCTTTTTAATTGCCAATTCACCCCCTCTTGGCCATTTTCACCGTTGATTGAATATCCTAACAATTGGTACCAGAGCCACACTCATTGGAAGGATTAACATCCTCTTGAGACAATCTGAAGGTGATTCAATCAACAAACAATCAAGCCATGGCCTCTACTTTCGGGAACAACCTCTACGAGTCTCAATCCATCTCCAAATCGTCTTATTTTAATAGGGATAACTATCCTTATTGGAAGAATTGTAATGTCTTGGCTTTGGGCCTAGCGGTTTATAGGCTGGTTAGACGATCTAGTGGACCAGGTCAGAGATTCGAGTCAGATTCATGATTAAAATTGTATTAAATATTTTTGAGTGAGAAAATATTTGGAAAAAATATATAAAAATCATTGATAAATATATGGATATTTTTGGTAAAGTCAATTTTGGAAAATGAGTTTTGGAAATCGGACATTTTGATCTAGTGACTAAAATGTAAAAGTTGAAAAAATATTTTGTAAAAGGGGTCAAAAATTTGAATCCTTAATGAGCTATTTGCCCAAATTCTAATATCAGACTTTTATCGCTTAATTGGCTATTTTAAAAGGGTTTTGGAAAATATAAATAGGTTGGGAGAATTAATTTTATAATTAATTGCTTGAACAAATTTCACGTAACTAACTTTCTCTAAAAAGATTTTCTCTCAAATTCTCTCCAGCCAAACACTCTTTTCTTCTACAAAATATTAAGGTAAATTCTTGTTTTCTTTAACCTTTTGATTTCAAATAGATTCCTGATGGTTTTCTATTAAAGCCTTTTTTGTTTTAATCTTGTTTTCTCATGTAAATCAACTTAATTAAGGGGGAAAGCAATCTATTGGAGGTGGGCTTCATTTTCTCTTCTAATATAAGGTTCTTTATTGAAATTCCCAAGTTCTTGACTCTTTATAAATGATTTCTAATTAGTTTTAATGATTTAATTATAGACATGGTTAAATCAAGGTTTAATTGATGAGTTTATGTGATTTTCTAATTAGATATATTTTGTTGGGTTTTTGATTGGTTTTAATCAAGATTTTGATTATGTATAATTTTAATAGATTTATTTTAACATTGGAATCCCGAAGCTATGCTAATCTCTAATTTGCTAGGTTGCTAGTTATGTGTTTTTGAGGAGTTGTGGAGGTTTAATGTTTTCTGGAGATATAAGGATTGATTTGGATTGTTTTTGAATGTCAATTGATGTTAATTGATAGGTTGAAATGTTAGATTATGGCTGGGTTATGTCTAGGTTAAGTTGAAAGGTGTTTTCGGTTGTTTTTGGAAGGCGTTTGATAAATGTTTGTGAGGCGAAGTTGAGAAGTGGTGTTGCTGGGATTATGAATGCATGATGATGCATTAATCCTCTGTTACTATGTGATTAAAAAGGGGAGAGTGATCCTAAGGTCTTCGGTGAAGCTTCAGAGGCTTGTTTTCGCATCAACGATTAAAGTTTTGCGTGCTGGTGAGTGAGAACGTGGATTTCATCTTTGAAATGGTTTAAAGGTGGTTTATGAGAGTTTAAACTTAGCTTGAAATACTGGTTTAAACTCGGAAGTAAGAATAAAGGGATTTATCTCTCGGTTGTGCTTTAATAAAATGGTTTTATGCACTTATTTTGAATTACGTGGTACCTACTGTTAAAGCATGTTTTAAAGTATGTTATATACTATTTTTGATCATATAATGATAATGGATGCATTGGTAAATGATCCATATAAGTATGTGGAAATACTTGTTTTAAAGCAAGGTTTAATGCTTTGAGAATGGTTTTGATTTGATGCATATAAAAACAGTGAGGTACATGGTTAAATATGAATTATATTGGCAAGTGATATGGTTTAAAATGTTATCGGATATAGTTGGCCGTCCATAGGATTGATAGTGCACTATAAAAAGTCGCTTTGGATGTCGAGAGGTTTATATGGTGTACATAATACTCCATCCAAGTATCCTAATGGTTGAGGGGTTATATGGTACCAAAAACTCCTGTTAGTAGATTATGCATCTAACTGATGATTGGAGTTGGTGTCCATGGGTTGTGAATGTACCATTGTATTCCGGTTGAGATGGCATGAAGTGTTGAGATGACACTTGTTGAATCTGTGTATCCGATGTAATATTTTGGAAAGTGGAACTTGGTTTATGATCACTTGAAAGCCAATATAATTGTTTATGTATCATGTTGATGGATGTTAATGTATAATGTTGGTTTATACATGTTTTACTCTTTAAGCTTTGCATATGGTTGTTATGCATGGGAAGACTTAAATTGAGGGCTAGCATTGGGACATGTTGTTGATCCATGATACATGTTGCATATGATTTAATATGAAAGTGTTAAGTGCATGGTTTTCAAGGCATGATGTTTTAAATGATGATTGAAATGGTGATTTTAACGTGGTTTCAGAAAATAATTTAAAAATGCATTGATGGTGTGTTGTTTGAGCACTCCTCATTAATCCTTATGTGTTTACACTCTTTTTGTCCATCAATGTAGAGATTTAAAGGTTGCAAGGCGGCGTACGGGCAAGTGTATACCAAGGACTTCGGGATTTGAAAGTATGATTTCAATTTAGACTTGTAGTAATAAAGGCAATGTGGTTCATTGTTGGTTTGGGAGGTGCTTTGGTAAACTCTCTATTTTAGCATGTTTGCTATGTTGTTTTTGGGTTCTAAACGGCCTTTAATGCTTGGTATTGCTTGGGTTTATGATTCATTCTTGGGATAATTTGGTTTTTAGGAAGCATTCCTCTAGTTTACTATTTGAAGCATAATGCCATAATTGGTTGGTGATCCTGTGATAAGTTGTTGTGGATTGATCCTTGGTAATGTTGTGATTATGTTAGAAGTATGTTGGAATGTTATGGTATCTCAGAAAGCTTGGGAAATTAGCAAAATTGGACATTAAAGGTTCAAGCATATCGGTATGCGTATTCCTGTACCGGTATGGGTAAGCTATTTTAGGGTCTGTGTTTTGGTACGCAAGGAAGTGTTTCGATACGAGCAAGAGCATTTCGGCAAAGCGTATCAATACGCCATAGCCTTATCAGTACGGTTTTAGGCCACTATAATTTGGTTTTTTAGAAATGCCAAAGCGTACCGATACACTTGCTCATGTATCGATACGGGAAGTTGTTAATTCAGTTATCGTGATGTTTGGAAGTTTCTATTTCTTCCGTTTTGGTCCTTGAATGTTATATATGCAATTGCATGAGTTTGAATGATCATTTTGAGATGATTTCTGACATGTAAGCATGAAACCTAATTAATTAAGGATCAGTAACTTTAAATGAGTTAAGTCCCTGTAGTTTTCTAGAATTGCTATTTGCCCTTAATTGTAATTGCGAGCAATTGGATATCGATTCGATGCCCAATTGAGTTGAGTTTTCACCCACTGCCAGTATGTACACCATAGGTTAATATTTTTCATCTATATAAGATAAAAAGAAAAAAAGAGATGTAATTCGAATTAATTTTTACAGGTTTGTTTCGGTAAACCTAATGTAGCTCGGTTCGGTCTTGCGGCTAGGCTGGGTCAAGGGGGATACATTTTGTGGTATTAGAACTAGGTTTACGATAAGTGGGATGATATTATGATTGTTGAAATGTTATAATTCGTTGATCTTTGTTGTTTGCTATGCACGGAGAATGTTATATGCACATTGGTTGCTATATGCCATGTTAGGGTATGTTTTGGGGACACATTGGCTTATTACTACAGTTTGTAATGTTTTGATTTGAAATGGAAGTCTTGGATCCTTGGTTAAAGCTAGCCTGATTATTTTGTTTTGATGTATTATCATACCTTAGATATTTTAACACGATGGGACCGAGGAGAGAGTTATGATCTGGTACGATTGTCGCTGTCGTTGGGCAGGAAAATCAGAAGGATGTTGTACCTTCTAAAAGATTGCCACCCACTCTGCCTATTCCACCTGAGAATGTGGAGAAAGCACCACCTGCACCAGCTGGGCTAGTGTTGGGTGATATAGTGTCTTTGATATAGGCGATGACTAGAGCTTTTCAGGCTACTATTGCTGGAGCACATGTGCCTGCTCCAATTATTGGGCAAACGGGGTTGCTGTTGGAATGTCTCTATAGTTTGGAAGGAATTAAGTATCGTGGGTTGGTACTTGAGGCATCCGAGGCGTAGATGGCCAATACTGTTCGGATTTTGGACCAAATAGGGTGTAATGACACCCGTAAGTTGGGATGTATTGTATCCCTGTTGCAAGGTGATGTTTATAGTTGGTGGATAATTGTAACTGCGAGCATAGAACCCAATAATGTGGATTGGGAGTTTTTCCAAGCTGCCTTTAAGAGAAGTATATAGGATTTAGATACTTGGATGAAAAGAAACGTGAGTTTATGGCTTTAGTTCAGGGCAGTATGATTGTGGCTGAGTATGAGGTTTAGTTTGTTCGGTTGAGACAATATGCTCTTAAGCTGGTATTGGATGAGAGGCATCATTGTGACCGATTCTGTTACGGGTTGGTACAGGGTGTGAAGATTTATATGTTGTCTTTTGACTACACCGATTTCGATGTGTTGGTTACACAGACGAAGAATATTGAGTAGAACTTGAGTTTATCATCCCGTGTGAGTGGTCATGGCTCGGAAAAAAGAGTTGTAGACTCTAGTTTTGGTGGTGGTCAGTATAAGGAGCATCATAATAAAAGGTATGTGGATACCTAGGCTAGATCAGTTTTTAATACCTGTCGGGTAAAAGAGTTGCAGACTCTGATTCTAGACGGGGTAGAGGTAGTGCTGGGTGATAAGTGTTCAAAAGTACTATTTTTCTTACCCTTTTTACTCATATTATTGTTAGACTTAAACTCATATTAGTTGCATAATTAGTCATTCATGCATTAATTCATGTTTCTTTCCATCGTTGAGCTTGATTACATAACTTGGTAGTTTTTGTGGGAAAAGATACTGCTTTGGTGTGTTTTGTGTGTATGTGCAGGATCACTTGCCAAAGCAAGGCTAGAGCTAGTTGCCAGGGCAATGCATGAAGGAGATGCCGAGCTAGTTGCCAGGGCAATGCATGAAGGAGACGCCGAGCCAGTTGCCAGGGCAATTGTCGACAAAGAACAAGGTGATATGGTAGTCGAAATTGATGACTAGACAAGCCCAAGATGACGTGGAGCAAAGCCAAATCCCAAAGAAATTTGATTTCCATAAAGAGATTAAAGAATAATTAAATTCCAAGAAGATAGGAGAAGTTCTAGTAGGAATATAATTATAACAAAGAATTATATTCTTTAAAGATAATTTAATTCCAACTTAACTTCCTCCTCAAAGAAGGACTTTGACCTAGCCCTATAAATTAGAGGGGAATTTCGACAATCCAAAGAAAGCAAGAGAGGGGAATTTCGACAACTTCAGAGGAGGGCAAGATGAGAGAATTTTCGACAAGCTTCTAGGGCAAGAAGGATTTCGACAAGCTTCAATTCTTCATCTTTTTCTTTCTTGTTCGATTGGGTTCATGCTAGGGATTATTTATCTTGTGTTTCTTTGGAACCTAGCCATGAACTAAATCTATTTGGCTATGGTTATTGTGTTTTGTGGTTGTGAGAAACTATTGGATTTTGTTTAGGTAATAAGAGTTTGCACTTTTCTATTCAAGGTTTATTCATTCTTGGTTCTTATTCTTGTTTGCGAGTGAATTGGGAGAGGATCTCGTAACTTCATCCATTTACCTAATATCGAGATAGTTAGATTCAAGAAACGAATGAATATGATCTTTATTCAATCTATTGATGGTGAAGATTAATCCAGCTTAGGAATAAGTCAAGGATTTCAACGGCTAAGAAGAGCGCAAGATTGGTTGTTGTTCACCCTTGATTCACGCAGGGATGTATTATCAAGGCATGCACAAGTAGCTAGAGTTTCGACTTAGGGATAAGAAGAAACCATTGAAGAACGCTCTGCCGAACCTTGAAGGTTGCTGACCAGACGCTCAAGTAGTTGCCCAACTAGTCGCCCAGGCAACCATCGATTAGTTGCCAAGGCAACCCCGTTGTGCAAGTTGCCACGGCAACTGAGCTGCCCGTGCACTCTTTTACCAAGACGATCCAATCGGCTATCACACCTCAACTCACGATAACCTGGCCTATCTCTCTCATTTGATCTCATTTATTCTTTTACTTTATTGCCTTCTAGTTTAGTTATTAGTTAAACTCCTATAATCCTTTATTTGTGTTTTTACTTTTTACAGTGCAAGAGACTAGATTCTTGAAGTGGCACCAATCCCTGTGGAGACGATATCTTTTATACTATAACTTGCAACGTGTATACTTGCACAATTGCGTAGCACTTATTACGCGCAACAAGTTTTTGGTGCCGTTGCCGGGGAATTGGCAATAGCAACTGTTTTTATTTTCTTGCACTTTCTTTTTACTTTTCTTGTTTAAGATTCAAAGGGCTAACAAACTTTGGTTTTGCATTGGTATATGACCAGGGCGAGACCGATTACACCAGAATATCCCTTTGATCCAGAAATCGAACGAACCTTACAAAGACTTAGACGAAGGATAAGAGTAGCAATGGCTAATCAAGATGGTAATATGAATCAAGATGTTCCAGCAGCAGGAGGAGTGATTCTTGCACGAAACATAACTATTCGAGACTATCTTGAAGAAGATCTTAATGGACTTAATCCAGGAGCTGTCGCACCTGAAATTAAAGCCGACCACTTTGAGTTAAAACCGATAATGTTTAATATGATCAACACAATTGGTCAATTTGGCGGCTCAACAACTGAAGATGCACGGCAACATCTTAAATCTTTCCTCGAGATTTGCAACTCGTTCAAAATACACAGAGTCACCCCCGATGTCTTACGATTAAGATTATTCCCCTATTCACTGAGGGATAGGGCGAAAGCATGGTTGAATAGCATTCCTGCCAGATCAATAGCATCTTGGACCGATCTTTGTCGTGATTTTCTTCCTCAGTTTAATCCTACAAATTTGACTGATAAGCTTCGTAACGACATTACTTCTTTTCGGCAGGCAGATAATGAATCCATGTACGAGGCTTGGGAACAATATAGAGAACTTCTACACAAATGCCCCATACACGGATTCCCGCTGTGGACTCAAGTAACAATGTTTTACAACGCTGTGAATACACCAACAAGGATGATGCTAGATGCCTCAGCAAACGGCATACTCCTAGATAAGTCACCAGAGGAAGCAATGCAAATTCTAAACATGCTGGCCAAGAATGATTATCAATTCCCCTCTACTAGAAGAGGAGGAGTTAGACGCCAAGCCAAAATACATGAACTACGATCATCAGATTCAATTTCGCACAATTGGCCACTTTAACCTATATGGTCCAGAACATGCAAAAACCAAACAACACACATGAAGTCAAGGTAATGGATTCTGTTTGTGAGTTATGTGGTGATAACCATGATTCTTCTGAATGTATGCAGAATCCGGAATCCAGCTTCTATGTGGGGAATTACAATCGGAACAACAATGTGATGTCCAATACATACAATCTAGCCTGGAAGAAGCACCCGAATTTTTCATGGAGTAATCCCAACAATACTTTAAACTAGAACAATCATAATGCACAAGCATCGGGATTCCAGCAGAATATGCCACGGCAACAGTTGCCGCAGCAACAACCGACAACATCTAGTTCTTTGGAAAATTCTCTAAATGTTTTTATGATAAAAACTGAATCTTATATGGCTGAGAATAGTAACTTCATAAAAAGAACTGATGCTTTTATTAACAGGACCGAGATGAGATTGCAAAACCAAGAAGCGGCAATCAAATCATTGGAAAATCAAGTTGGACAGTTTGCTCAAAATCTGAATACTAGACCGCAAGGAGGTTTACCTAGCGATACTGAAGTCGCAAGAGGAATTGGCCATGAGCAATGTAAGGCAATCACCACTAGAAGTGGCCAACAACTTAGAGAGGCTCAAACCCGCTCATCAAACAAAACTCCACAAAAAGATCAAGACGAACCTAGCGGCAAAGCCTCAGATGCTGAACCAGGAATTGCCGCGGCAACCGGTAATAAGCATGCCTCGGCAACCGACGATAAGGATGCTTCGGCAACTTGTGAAAAGCATGACTCGGCAACCCCAATTGATAATGCCTCAGCAACTCCAGTTGTTCCGGCAATGCCAGGTTCCAAACCAATGAAAGGATCAAAGATATCCGACTTCCACCACCATTCCCACAAAGGTTGAAGCGACAAAATCAAGAATATCAATTCAAGAAGTTTCTTGATATCCTAAAGCAAGTCCACATCAACTTGCCATTGGTGGAAGCAATTGAACAAATGCCAAATTATGCCAAGTTTCTTAAAGACATTGTGTCCAAAAGAACAAGGCTAAGAGAGTTTGAAACAGTTGCCGCAACAGAGGGATGCATGGCAATGTTGCACAATCGTATGCCACCCAAGTTGAAGGATCCCAGAAGTTTCACAATACCCTGTTCCATTGGAAACCACTATGTCGGGAAAGCGTTATGCGACCTTGGGGCTAGCATAAACTTGATGCCTAAATCAGTTTTCTAGAAACTAGGAATCGGGAAGGCAAGACCTACAACAGTTATGCTACAGCTAGCCGACAGATCCTATGTGCATCTAGAGGGAAAAATCGAAGACATACCGGTAAAAGTTGATAAATTTATTTTTCCAGCTGACTTTATTGTTTTGGATTGTGAAGCAGATGAGCATGCACCTATCATTCTCGGGAGACCATTCCTAGCAACATGGAGAACCTTGATCGATGTTGAAAAAGGAGAACTCACAATGAGGGTGAAGGACCAGCAAGTTAAACTAAATGTGTTCCAAACACTAAGGCATGCCGATGATCCAGAAGAATGCCAACTTCTTCATGCCACGACAGAGTTTAACTTCGACGAGGAATTTAGTTGCCTCGGCAGCTACATTGCCGATCAAGAGGAACCTGAGGAGTATAAAGAACCGGTCGATGAGGAACAACAAGAAGAGGCAAATTGGCTAGTCAATCGACCAGGTACATACTTTGAACCACTGGATTACTCAGGTAAGGAAGGTAAACTCAAAAAACCCTCTATTGAACAACCACCGATTCTTGAGATGAAACAATTGCCAGAGCAACTAAAATATGCATACTTAGGAACCGATAATACATTGCCTATAATTATTTCTTCTAAGTTACAGCCTGAGCAGGAAAAGAAGCTGATCAAGATGTTGAAGCTACACAAAAGGCAATAGGGTGGACAATTGCCGACTTGAAGAGAATTAGCCCGGCAGTGTGCATGCACATGATTTTGTTGGAAGATACTCACAAACCTTCAATTGAGGCCCATAGGAGACTGAATCATGCCATGAAAGGGGTTGTAATGAAAGAAATCATCAAGTGGCTTGACGCCGACATTATATACCCTATCTCTGATAGTACATGGGTAAGTCCGGTACAATGTGTACCGAAAAAGGGAGGTATAACAATGGTAAGTAATGAAAACAATGAGCTTATTCCAACCAGGACTATGATCGGGTGGAGGGTTTGTATGGATTATCGAAAGCTAAACAAAGATCACTTCCCATTACCCTTTATTGATCAAATGCTTGACTGTCTTGCAGGTAAACCCTTTTATTGTTTTCTTGATGGTTATTCAGGTTACAATCAAATTGCCATAATACCAGAAGATCAAGAAAATACAACCTTCACATGTCCATACGCTACTTATGCCTTCCGAAGGATGCCGTTCGGATTGTGTAACGCCCCAGCAACCTTCCAAAGATGCATGATGGCACTCTTTTCAGACATGGTCGAAGACTTCCTTGAGATCTTCATGGATGATTTTTCTGTTTTTGGTAATGACTTCGACAGCTATCTCGGTAATTTAGAGAGGGTGTTGGCAAGTTGTGAAGAAACTGATTTAGTCCTCAATTGGGAGAAATGCCATTTTATGGTAGATGAAATAATAGTGCTCGGCCACAAGATTTCATCCAAGGGAATTGAAGTAGACAAAGCCAAGGTGGACGTGATCGAGAGATTACCCCCACCAAGTTCGGTTAAAGGAATTTGAAGTTTTCTTGGACATGCAGGTTTTTACAGGAGGTTCATTCATAATTTTTCTAAAATCACTAAACCCTTGTGCAATTTGCTTGAACAGGATAAAGTCTTCGATTTTGATGATTCTTGCACCCAAGCATTCGAAACCCTAAAGGAAAAGCTTACCTCGGCACCCATTGTCGTTCCACCAGATTGGACACTACCTTTTGAGCTCATGTGTGATGCAAGTGATTTCGCGGTAGGAGCAGTCCTAGGCCAACGCACAGGTAAGACCTTCCATTTGATATACTATGCTAGTAAAACTCTTAATAGTGCTCAAGTGAATTACACAACAACGGAGAAAGAGTTACTAGCTGTAGTTTTCGCATTTGACAAGTTCCGATCCTATTTGATTGGTACAAAGGTAATTGTTCATACGGGCCATTCGGCAATCAAATATCTATTTACTAAAAAGGATGTCAAACCTCGTTTGATTCGTTGGATATTACTTTTACAAGAATTTGATATTGAAATTAAGGACAGGAAAGGAACAGAAAATCAAGTGGTCGATCACTTATCACGTTTAGAACACAATAGGGAGGAGGAAGCGGATCTAGAGATATACGATGCATTCCCGGATGAACAAATTTTAGTTGCCTCGGCAACCATGGACGTGCATGCCTCGGCAACCCTCGACGCCTAGGCAACCATGGACGCGTACGCCTCGGTAACTCTCGACGCCGCAGCAGCCTTTGACGCGCATGCCTCGACAATTTTGGGAGCAGTCACCACGGCAACACATGCCGTGGCAATACCCTAGTACGCGGATTTAGTTAATTTCCTTGTTTGTGGTATTTTACCTTATGGCATTACTCACCAAGGGAAGAAGCGGTTCCGCCATGATGCTAAGCATTACTTTTGGGACAAGCCTCTTTTGTTTAAACAATGTGCAGATCAGGTTATACGCCGATGTGTCCCTGAAGAAGAGCAACAGAATGTACTCCGGCAATGCCATTCTTCACCTTATGGAGGAACTCGTACCGCGGCCAAAGTTCTGCAATCCGGTTTGTATTGGCCAACATTGTACAAAGATGCCCAAGACTTTTACAAGCAATGTGATTGTTGCTAGAGGACGGGCAATATCTCTAGACGACATGAGATGCCACTCCAGAACATCATCGAGGTGGAATTGTTCGATGTATGGGGGATCGATTTTATGGGACCTTTCCCATCTTCATTCGGCAACCTCTACATTCTACTTGTCGTCGACTACGTGTCTAAATGGGTGGAGGCAGCTGCAGTTCCCAACAACGATTCCAAGACCGTGCAACGATTCTTGCAAAAAAAACATATTTACACGGTTTGGGATGCCGAGAGCAATTATCAGTGACGAAGGCAAGCATTTTGACAACAGACTAATTACCAAGATGTTGCAATGCTTCGGCATTTCACACAAGATCGCAACGGCATATCACCCACAAACCAACGGGCAAACAGAAATTTCCAACCGGGAATTGAAGGGTATACTCGAGAAAGTTGTAAATCCCTCTAGGAAGGATTGGTCATTAAGACTAGATGACGCGCTTTGGGCATATCGCACTACATTCAAAACACCCTTAGGTATGTCCCCCTTCCGACTTGTCTATGGCAAAACATGCCACCTACTGGTGGAAATCGAACACAAGGCATACTGGGCAATCAAGACCATGAATATAGATTGGGAAAGTGCCGGACAAAAGCGTTTGTTGGACCTCAATGAGATAGAAGAATTCTATGCACACGCCTATAACAATGCACGAATCTACAAGGAGAAAACAAAGCAATGGCATGACAAGAAACTATTGCCGCGGCAATTCATGCTAGGGCAACTAGTTCTCTTATTCAATTCTCGGCTAAAAAATTTCCCGGGAAAGCTAAAATCAAGATGGTCGGGACCATTCGAAGTTGTCAAACCATTCTCCCATGGTGCTGTGATAATCAAGTCCATCTCTGACAACCATGAATTCAAAGTTAATGGACAAAGATTGAAGCACTACAATGGTGCCCATGTGGAACGTAACAAAGAAGTGGTCAACTTAGGAGATGCATGAGCATGCTCTCCCTTTGATATTTTTTTATTTTTTTATTATTTTTGATTAATTTTTTTTATTTTATTTTTTGAACTATTTTTTTTATTTTTTATTATTTCCGATTATTATTATTATTTTTTATTAGTATAGATTTTTTTTTATTTATCTTGTTAAGTTTAAGAATCCCATTACACATCTTTATTTATTTTCTTTTATTAGTCTATCTTTAATTTTAATCCTTATTTGATTTGTCTTTGAATTGTAGGAAAAGAGTTCAAGATAAAGAGGAATTTTAATCCAAGAAGGAAAACATCTTCAACAAGAAAATTAATGGGTTGAATCTAAGACTTATATAAAGCCTCCAACTTACCCTAATTAAACCCCATTTGCCGTCACCCTCTCCCTAAACCAAAACCCTTTTTTTCGTCTTCCCCTAATCCCACCCACCATATTCACCACCTATCTTTTCTATAAAAACCCATCACCCATAACCTATTCCTATTTTTTATCTTGCAACTCTTTAGTTTCTTTTATTTTCTTTGTTTTTACAAAACTCACAACCAAGATTATCCATGGCATCCAAAATTAAATTTTTAGTTCATCCAAGTTCCTCCAAAGAACCAAGATACAAGAAGTTTGCTACACCGGTGGTTCCAGAAAGATTTCACTCCAAGTTTGAAAGCTGGAAGATTCATGAAGAACAAGGCTTTGAATACTCCAACTCTCATCAAGATTTCAGCCTTGAACCATTCATCTTCGAGAGGATTGCACATCAAAAGTGGCAAATCTTTTGCCATCAACCAGAACCGGGCAACATCTCATGGGTAAGAGAATTCTATGCTCACTCACCTAACCCGGATAATCCTTATGTTTTTGTTCGTGACAAAGCCATACTCATAAGCCCCGAAAACGTCAACACCTTTTACGGGCTTTACATTGAGAAGGACGAGCATCAAGCCTTCGTTGATTAAATCACGCCCAAGCAACTCGACAAGGTGCTTCAAGAACTCACTCAACCAGGAACTCATTGGAACAACGGTAAATGCAAGGGCACGGTAAATCGCCTTCGGCTTAAACCCGAGGCAAAACTATAGAATAAGTTTGTTAAAACTTCTTTAATGCCCCCACACACAATACTACCGTTGATATACCACGTCTTTTGCTCGTACATTCTATTTTGCATAACCACATCATTAACATTGGAAAAATTATTTGTGATGAGATTTTTGTATGTAGCTCAAAAGATAAGGGTTCTCTTTTCTTCCCTTGCTTAATTTCTAATATTTGCAAGGATATGCATGTCCCAAGTGAGTCCACCGATGTAAAGGCCCTCCAAAGTTCGGTTGGAATCAAGCACAAATTCGAAAGCTAATGGGAGAGGCACCGGGAAATTCTTCAAGGCCTCCAATTGCCGTGGCAACTCTTACCGCCCCAGCAATCCCTAATGCCCAAGCACCTAACACCCGGGACATTTTGAAGCACTCTTGCAACCATTGGCAAGCCACCTAAGGCAAATTGAAGACTTGCAACTAATGTTCATACGGTACATGAAGGAGCACAACAATGCCATCACCCAAGTCATCCTAGAAAAGTACCCGGACAATCGCGTGCCGTTCCCAATCTTTCCTGCCGAGATCCTTGCCCCGAGAACTAATGAAGCAGTCGCCACGACAACCACAACAGATGATGTCGCGGCAACCTACATCGTGCCTGCACAAGCTAATGCCCCGATAACCAACCCTGAAGATGCCACTGCAACCAAAGCTAAGGACATCCCAACAACCACTGCAAAAGCCAAAGGTAAAGCACTTATGCCCGAATCAACTCGGACGAGTCCTCCATTGCAGCAACAAAGACTACATTAATTGAATCCTCAAAGCGAAAAGCCAATGACACTGATAAAGATGACGATGGGGACAACCCCGTACGAGGATCGATTCCACCACCGACAATAAGAAAACAACCATCGCGTTCAAGCAAGAGAATCAAGACACCGACCAAAAGGAAACTAATCATCTACGATGACGAACTCTCGGAGTAAGTCCTCGTATGCATTTTATTTTTCGTTATCTTTATTCTTCTTTAATGCATGCATTGAGGACAATGCCTCACTCGAGTTTAGGGGGATTGTTATTAGTAGTTACCATGTTTAGTTACATTCATCTTAAATATTACATTTAGGATACATAAATTGCTTAAATTGCTTAGATTTGATGAATATCCGATGATGACTTTGCCAATGCACTTAATTGATAGAATTTTTATTCTAGGATAACCATGGAAAAACTTAGAATTTTACTATGATGCTAAATTTGATGAAACACTGTTGTGGTTTGATTGATTTAAGGAATTCTTGTGAACTTAGGTTGATAATTAAATAAATTGGGGGATTAGAATAAAAATTGGATGAATGCTAGAGGTGCCCGAAATGGCTCTAGCATGTGCTAAAAAAATTGATCGCTAGAGGTGCCCGAAACTGGCTCTAGTATGTGCTAAAAAAAATTGATCGCTAGAGGTGCCCGAAACCGGCTCTAGTCGAATAAAACTAAAAACAAAACACTAGAGGTGCCCAAAACTGGCTCTAGTTAAAACATGTTAAAAAGAACCCAATGAAGTAATTTGAAAACCTCTTGTTTGCATAGAATCTGAAAAATCAACTTGCACACAACTCCGCACACACTCACAAGCATTATAGTTTTATTCCGAGTAACTCCTAAGTTTTCCGAAAAATGAAAAGCCAATCATACTTTGTGCCCCGATTCTGAGAATCTAAATCAAGTTCAAAGCTAAGTTTGTGAAAATTGAAGTCTTGGCAGGTAATTATTAGTTTGCATTGCTTGAGGACAAGCAATAGTTCGAGTTTGGGGGTGTGATAAGTGTTCAAAAGTACTATTTTTCTTACCCTTTTTACTCATATTATTGTTAGACTTAAGCTCATATTAGTTGCATAATTAGTCATTCATGCATTAATTCATGTTTCTTTCCATCGTTGAGCTTGATTACATAACTTGGTAGTTTTTTGTGGGAAATGATGCTGCTTTGGTGTGTTTTGTGTGTATGTGCAGGATCACTTTCCAAAGCAAGGCTAGAGCTAGTTGTCAGGGCAATGCATGAAGGAGATGCCGAGCTAGTTGGCAGGGCAATGCAAGAAGGAGACGCCGAGCCAGTTGCCAGGGCAATTGTCGACAAAGAACAAGGTGATATGGTAGTCGAAATTGATGACTAGACAAGCCCAAGATGACGTGGAGCAAAGCCAAATCCCAAGGGAATTTGATTTCCATGAAGAGATTAAAGAAGAATTAAATTCCAAGAAGATAGGAGAAGTTCTAGTAGGAATATAATTATAATAAAGAATTATATTCTTTAAAGATAATTTATTTCCAACTTAACTTCCTCCTCAAAGAAGGACTTTGACCTAGCCCTATAAATTAGAGGGGAATTTCGAGTGAATTGGGAGAGGATCTCGTAACTTCATCCATTTATCTAATATCGGGAGAGTTAGATTCAAGAAACGAATGAATATGATCTTTATTCAATCTATTGATGGTGAAGATTAATCCGGCTTAGGAATAAGTCAAGGATTTCAACGGTTCAGAGGAACGCAAGATTGGTTGTTGTTCACCCTTGATTCACTCAGGGATGTATTATCAAGGCATGCACAAGTAGCTAGAGTTTCGACTTAGGGATAAGAAGAAACCATTGAAGAACGCTCTGCCGAACTTTGAAGGTTGCTGCCCAGACGCCCAAGTAGTTGCCCAACTAGTCGCCCAGGCAACCATCGATTAGTTGCCAAGGCAACCCCGTTGTGCAAGTTGCCACGGCAACTGAGCTGCCCGTGCACTCTTTTACCAAGGTGATCCAATCGGCTATCACACCTCAACTCACGATAACCTGGCCTATCTCTCTCATTTGATCTCATTTATTCTTTTACTTTATTGCCTTCTAGTTTAGTTATTAGTTAAACTCCTATAATCCTTTATTTGTGTTTTTATGTTTTACAATGCAAGAGACTAGATTCTTGAAGTGGCACCAATCCCTGTGGAGACGATATCTTTTATACTATAACTTACAACGTGTATACTTGCACAATTGCGTAGCACTTATTACGCGCAACACTGGGCGTGAGCCGCATGGTTAGGATCCCAGGTTAGATTAGTTTTTTAATACTTTTTGGGTATTTGGATCGTGTGATCACATGAGGCGAGACTATCTGTGTTTGGCTCGTGAGGGACAGGCTCATGCTGCTATTGTTGCTAACTCTTGTTGGAGTTGTGGATCGAGCGATCATCTGAGGTACGATTGCCCATTGTTGGTTGGTGGTGGACAGGCTAGGGCACCTACAGTTACACCACAACAAGGCCGTGGTCGAGGGTAGTTTTAGCATAGGGATGAGGGTCGGAGAATGATGGCTCACATCATTGCTATTCAACCTGAGGGTGGTGGTCCTGCGAGGGTGTACGCACATCGTGAGGGATGCAACGACATCGATGCGATTGCAGGTACATTCACTTTGCAATCTTTACCATTTTTTCTTTGGTTGATTCTGGTTCTACGAATTCATATATCTTGCGTGAGCATGCACGTCTGCATGATATACCTACTGAGGTGTTAAATATGGGAATGCAAGTAACTAGTTCTTTCGATGAAATAGTTCTTACAATAAGTTTATTTAAAAGATGTCCTTTGACTGTTCAAGGTCATGTGTTTGCAGTTGATTTGATGGTCTTGCTGTTTCATGGTTTTGATATAATCCTAGGTGTGGATTGGTTGATCGAGCATAGAGTTATGGTTGATTTTGAAACTAAGTAAGTTTGTCACATCCTAAAAACTGGCCTAGTCAGAGTAAGGCTCCGGTGATCGGAAATTCTGTATCGGATATACCCGAAAGTGTAATTTCATGATCCTTGTACCCAATTTTGTAATCAATGAAAGTTTGGGGGCATTAAATTGACATATGGACCTTTTTATAAGAAATTCAAAGCTGAAATACTAAAAATAAGTCAAGTATATCGATACAGTGAGACCAATATTGATACGGTCTAACGACCATAACTAACTTGCCTATTTTAGCCTATGCGTATCGGTACAGCTGGACTGGTATCGATACAATTTTGAATTAGGCATTTCGATACATCAAAGACCTGTATCGGTATGACCTAACTACCATAACGAACTTACCTGTTTAGCTTAGGCTAATCGATACGACTATATAGGGTATCAATACGACCATTTGTAAAAATCTGTTTTAAGGCCCTAATTGAAGGAAATGAAAAGTAAGGTGCTTAGTCATCTCCTTGCTTGTCCCTTTCACGTGAAATCCATCAGATTGAATGATGGATGGTTATCAATTACCTTAAAAATGATAAAAGGCATGAAAAGATGGGAAATAATTATTTAATCTTTCCCTTGCTAATATGAAAAGATGGAGGTGGGGCATTGATAAAAGGGTTTAATCCTTTAAAATAGGAAGATTTCTTCCCCGTTTGAACCCTCTAAAAGCTAAACTCACCCTTTTCCATCCAACAAGCAAGCACCACCATTGTTGTCTTCAACCTAAGCTCAAGCACACACCTCTCCTATTAAGTCTCTTAAGTCCAAGCTTTCCTTGATTCAAAGGTATCATTTCATAGCTATCGATCAGGTAAGTGAAAGCCCTCAATCAATTATTGAATTCCATGGATAGTTGGAGTTTAATTTTAAATTAAAATTCTAAGCCCAATCTTGGAATGAGTACTATATCGTTATAGTGATTATAATAATTCCTTGTGTTTCTTCCTAGCTCAAAAATTTGAAGGAAACAATCCGTCATCTTCAACGAAGTCTAGAAGCAGAAGAGTCGAAATCTGGGAATCTTGAAAGCTTCGAAATTTAGGTGTGTGTAGTCGTGTCAAGGGATAGGCAAGGATCCATCCCGTTGCATTCGTTTAGCATTAAAATTTGTATTTTTGTTTAAGGGCTCAAGTAGAGCAAGCTTGTATGGATTCTAATGGTAAGCATGGTAAGTCCTTACATCACTTGGACATGTCTATGAGTATATGTGTGATGTCTGATATGTTATGATTATGATATGATATGTTATCCGATATGATATGATTATGCTATGATATATAGAGCTAAGGCTCAATTTTGTTTCCGTTGTGTTATGGCCTAAGGGCACCAAAGGTAAGATTTGTGATGATAAGTGAACTTGGACATTTGTGAACATTGGATACAATTGGCATGCCATAGGGTTATTTGACCTCACCAAGTAAGGGATTGGACTACGATTCAGGGTACGACCTATATGTGGGGGAGAAAATGATGAATTATGTAAGGGACATTATTCGGAGCTACGGCTCAAGGCTACGGTCTATTTTTGATATGTGTGGTGTATAGGGAATCCGTGTATCCATTGGTTACCATGTCCAAGGAATTGATATGTGATTATGATATGTATTTTGTATATGTAAATGTGTTATTTGAATTAAGCATGAGACACAAGTATGATTTGTGCACTAAATATGTCATTCAAGCATGTTACTATGATGTTCATATTACTCGTCAAATATTTGCATTTGTTATAGCTACCTCACTAGGCTATGTAAGCCTAACATTCATGTGTCTCATGCATTTCATTATCTTAAAGAATTCCGGCCTTTGATCGTGTGTTGCGGTTACAAGTCACTCCTAAAAATCATATGTATGCTTATCTTTTGTCTTGAACTGCATCCTGGCTCCTCTTCGACACAAGGGGACAATCTAAGGGCATAAGTAAGGCCCGAACGAGTGGGGCAGAACGACCCACCTCATCCTCCTCCGATGCCTCCCGCTCAGCAGGAGTATTTGATGTCAATGGCTGAAATGATTAAACAAGTGGTCGTGCCTCTTAGGCAAGAGCCGCCACCGCAGCTTGCCAAAGCTTCTCCATCTATTTTGAGAGCCCCTATTGAAAGGCTCCGTCAGTATCCAGTTTACACCTTCACAAGACAAGACCTAGATAATTTGGAGATAGCAGAGTATTGGCTGGAGAATACTCTTAAAGTTCTGAATAAGCAAATGAAGTGCCCCGAGGGACACAAGCTGGAGTGCGCTCTGGCGCTGATATTTGAAGAAGCTCAGAGCTGGTGGGACACTTTGACGCTCACGGTACCCGAGCATAAAGTTACGTGGGACTTCTTCCTTCAGGAGTTTCGCAAGAAATACATCAGTGAGCAATACATTACTGAGAGGCGTAAGAAGTTCCTCCATCTGAGATAAGAAGGAAGACCGGTAGAGCAATACATCCACAATTTTTTTCAAGTATGTGAGGTATGGTGCTGAGATCATACCCGAGAAAAAAGAGAAATGCAGAGTGTTTATTGACTGTCTCTGCGATGAACTACATTATCTTTTTGCTACTTTAGAGATAGGGGATTTCTAGACATTGGTTAACAGAGCCATTGCCACTGAAGCCTCTTAGAAGGCTTATGAAAGAAGAAAGAGAAACCAATCCAGATTCGACAAGAGATTCTGAGACGACTCTAGACCTCATATGCCTTAAAAGAAAGGTAGACAGTAGGATCATAAGTCTACCACATATCAGCAACTACCAAGGTCGGGATATGGGCCACATTCCTAATATCTGGGAACATCTGTTGCTCGTACAACTTTAGTTGATAGTACGGGCAGTTCCGAAAGAGGTTCACAGCTTCCTTTGTGTAACTTTTTTCAGAGGAGACACCCTGGGCAGTTCTACAGACAATCTAGATCATGTTACCTCTATGGAGAGCCTGGTCACTTCATTAGGTAGTGTTTGCAGAATCCAAATGCTCCTACCACTGTGGCTTCTCAGAATAGTTCGAATAAGGGAAAGAGAGAAAAGCAAGTGCAGTCTGAATCAACGGGGAGACCTCGCAACACTAACTCTCATTCAGTTGGGCGTGACCCTTAGACCTCAGCTCAGATGTATCATGTTCGAGGTCAAGAGCAAGAGGATGATCCTGATGTGATACCAGGTATGGTGGAATTATGTACCGAACTTGTTTATGCTTTGGTAAATCCAGGCTCTACGCATTCTTTCATTAGTGAATCGTTAATTGAAAAGTATGCTCTAGAATCTGAACCAGTTACTTCTGAGATTGTTGTCTCTAATCCACTAGGAGATAGTGTGGTTATTCGACCGATCTGCAAAGCTTGTCCTTTGAGGATCCAAGGGATCCCATTCTCGGCTAATTTGATGGCCTTTCCATTCTATGAGTTCGATCCTATCATAGGCCTTGATTGGCTAGCTGAATATCAAGCCTGGGTAGATTGTTCAAAGAAAAAGCTCTACCTCTGTGGACTCGGTAAAGAAAGCATAACCTTGATGAAAAATGAATCTAAGCCTAGTAAGGCTACCTTGTGTGCTATGGAATCCAAAAAATATCCAAAGTTTGAGAATTTACCGGTAGTGAAAGAATTTCTTGATGTGTTTCTCGATAAACTTTCGAGACTCTCTCGAGCCCGAGAAATGGAATTTAGAATCGAAGTGCAACTGGGGACCACACCCGTCTCTATCACTCCATACCAAATGACTTCAGTTGAATTAAAGGAGTTAAAGGTCCAAATTCAAGATCTCTTGGACAAGGGATTCCTCCGATCGAGTTCCTCACCCTGGGGAGCACCGGTTTTGTTTGTAAAAAAGAATGATGGGTCAATGCGTCTATGCATTGACTATCATCAGTTAAATAGAGTGACCATTAAGAATAAGTATCTGTTGTCAAAGATTGATGATCTCTTCGAACAGTTAAATGATGCTTATGTCTTTTCTAAGATAGGCTTGCGATCCGGATACTATCAAATGCAAGTGAAGGAGTCTGATGTTCCAAAGACTGTCTTTCGAACTAGATATGGACACTATGAGTTCTTGGTAATGCTTTTGGGCTTACCAATGCACCTGCAGCCTTTATGGACTTGATGAACCGTGTGTTCTGGCCCTATCTAGACAAGTTTGTGGTTGTGTTCATAGATGACATTCTAATCTACTCCAAAGACACATCCACTCATGAAGAACATCTCTGAATTGTGCTACAGACTCTCCGAGAAAAATAGCTATACGCTAAGTTTAGCAAATGCAAATTCTGGTTATCTGAAGTATCTTTTCTGGGATATGTGATTTCTTTTGCGGGAATTCAAGTTGACCCAAAGAACATTCAAGCAGTTCTTGACTAGATTCATCTAAAGAATGTTGGAGAAGTTCGTAGCTTTCTGGGCCTTGCATGCTACTATCGTAGATTCGTTAAGGGATTCTTGATGATTGTTGTACCCTTGAGAAGCTCCTCCGTAAAGAAACTCTTTTTGTATGGACCATGGAGCAACAAAGATGTTTTGATCAGCTTAAGCAAGTCCTAACCCATGCTCCTATCTTGGTACAACCCGAGTCAGGCAAGAACTTCACCGTATATAGTGATACATCCCACTTGGGATTAGGTTGTGTACTTATGCAAAAAGGAAAGGTTATTGTCTATGCCTCACGTCAGCTTAAACCACACGAGTTGAACTATCCGACACATGATTTGGAGTTGGTCGCCGTTGTGTTTGCCTTGATGATTTAGAGACACTACCTTTACGACGAGAAGTGTTACTTGTACACTGATCACAAAAGTCTAAAATACATTCTGACTCAGAAGGAGTTGAATCTTCATCAACGTTGGTGGATGGAGCTTTTAAAAGACTACGACTTGACTATTGAGTACCACCCCGATAAAGCCAATGTCGTAGCTGATGCTCTTAGTCGAAAGTCTATTCCCTCTCTGAAGTGCTTGAATGCTCACTTCCGGCTCAAGAAACGTGGCAAGTTATTGGCTGAATTGAGAGTTCAATCAACCATTATGTCTCTAATCAAAGCCCTCTAGGAGTCTGATAGAGAGTTGTGAACTCTTATTGAAAAGATCAAGAATAGGCCAGATTTTGATTTTGCTATGAATTTTGATGGTCTGTTGTGTTTTTAAAACCGTATCTGCGTCCCTGATGATGATGATATCTGGGATCAAATCCTGAATAAAGCTCATTCGAGCTTCTTTTCTATCCATCCTAGAGCTATTAAGATGTCTAAAGACCTAAAAGAATTATTCTGGTGGTCCGACATAAAAAGTGAGATTACGGACTTTGTGGCTAGGTGCTTCACTTGCCAATGGGTTAAAGCCGAGCACAATGTGCATACTGGTCTTTTGAAACCCATTGAACTTCCATAATGGAAATGGGAACATATTACGATGGACTTTGTAAGTGGCTTGCCGGTGACACCGAAGAAGAATGATGTTATTTGGGTCGTAATGGACCGATTCAACAAATATGCTCATTTCATTTCAGTGAGAATGGACTTTGGTTTGCCTAAGCTTGCTGAGTAGTACATTCGAGAAGTCATCCGTTTACACGGAGTTCCTATGTCCATTATTTTCGATCGCGGTCCACACTTTGCATCTCGATTTTAGAGGACCCTGGAAAAGGCTTTGGGAACTCGGGTGCACATAAGCACTACTTTCCATCCTCAGACCGATGGTCAATCCAAAAGGGTTATTCAGGTTACCTTATTTCTCTTTTATCTATGTGTATAAGTAATCCATATGAATTTCGATTCTTCATTGTAGATTCTAGAAGATATGCTCCGAGGATGTGTTATTGATTTCGAGAATATGTGGGAGAAATCCCTGCCTTTGGTAGAATTTGCTTACAATAATAGCTACCAAGCCTCCGATTCAAATGGCCCCTTATGAAGCTTTGTATGGAAGGAGATGTAAAACTCCTTTCTGTTGGACCGAGCTTGGCGAAGGCAAAGTGTTAGGCCCTGACTTACTTCGAGAAACTGAAGAAATGGATTTGACCGACAGAAAGCTTATGTTAATCTAAAAGAAGAGACATTCAGTATGAGGTTAGCGAGAAAGCCTTCCTTAAAGTACCACCGTAGAAGAAGATCCTCTATTTCGACAAAAAGGGGAAACTGAGTCCTCGTTTCATTGGATCGTTCGAGGTGATCGAGAAAGTTGATCCTGTTGCTTACCGACTAGCTCTTCCTAAAGAGTTAAGTTGAATTCATAAAGTCTTCCACGTGTCTATGCTATGGAAGTACCAGTCATATCCTGTGCAGATCCTCGCACGAGAAGTTAAAAGACTTCGTAATAAGTCTGTGCCCTTAGTGAAAGTCCTTTGGAGAAGTTATTTGATTGAAGAAACAACGTGGGAATCAGAAGAGATGATGCATAGACAGTACCCCCATCTGTTCAACAAGGGTGAAAATTCGAGGACAAATTTTCTTAAAGGGGGGAGAGTTGTCACATTCCGAAAATCAACCTAGCCAGAGTAAGGCTCTGGTGATCAAAAATTTTGTATCAGATATACTCGAAATAATCTTTGTTCCCAATTTAGTAATCAATGAAAGTTTGGGGGCATTAAATTGACCTATGAACCTTTTTGTAAGAAATTCAAAGCTGAAATGCTGAAAATAAGTCAAGCGTATTGATACGGTGAGACTAGTATAGATACAATTTAACGGCCATAACTAACTTGCCTGTTTTAGCCTATGTGTATCGGTACGGCTGGACCGATATCGATATAGTTTTGAATTAGGCATTTTGATACAACAAAGACCTGTATCAGTATGACCTAACTGCCATAATGAACTTACATGTTTAGCTTAGGCGTACCGATACGGATATATAGGGTATCAATACGGCCCTCTATAAAAATCTATTTTAAGGCCCCAATTGAAGGAAATGAAAAGTAAGGTGCTTAGTTACCTCCTTGCTTGTCCCTTTCACGTGAAATCCATCAGATTGAATGATGGATGGTTATCAATTGCCTTAAAAATAATAAAATGCATGAAAAGATGGGAAATAATTGTTTAATCTTTCCCTTGCTAATATGAAAATATGGAGGTAGGGCATTGATAAAAGGGTTTAATCCCTTAAAATATGAATATTTTTTCCCCGTTTGAACCCTCCGAAAGCTAAACTCACCCCTTGCCATCCAACAAGCAAGCACTACCATTGTTGTCTTCAACCTAAGCTCAAGCACATACCTCTTCTATTAAGTCTTTTAAGTCCAAGCTCTCCTTGATTCAAAGGTATCATTTCATAGCTATCGATCGAGTAAGTGAAAGCCCTCAATCAATTGTTGAATTTCATGGATAATTGGAGTTTAATTTTAAATCAAAATTCTAAGCCCAATCTTGAAATGAGTACTATATCGTTATAATGATTATAATAATTCCTTGTGTTTCTTCCTAGCTCGAAAATTGGAAGGAAACAATTCGTCATCTTCAACCAAGTCTAGAAGTAAAGGAATCGAAATTCGGGAACCTTGAAAGCTTCAGAATCAAGGTGAGTGCAGTCGTGTCAAGGGATAGGCAAGGAGCCATCTCGTTGCATTTGTTTAGCATTATAATTTGTATTTTTGTTTAAGGTCTCAAGTAGAGCAAGCTTGTATGAATGCTAATGGTAAGCATGGTAAGTCCTTACATCACTTGGACATGTTTATGAGTATATGTGTGATGTTCGATATATTATGATTATGGTATGATATGTTATCCGATATGATATGATTATGCTATGATACGTGGAGCTAAGGCTCAGTTCCGTTTCCGTTGTGTTATGGCCTAAGGGAACCAAAGGTAAGATTTGTGATGATAATTGAACTTGGACATTTGTGAACATTGGATACAATTGGCATGCCATAGGGTTATTCGAGCTCACCAAGTAATGGATTGGACTACGATTCAGGGCTACGACCTATATGTGGGGGAGAAAAGGATGAATTGTGTAAGAGACATTATCCGGAGCTACGACTCAAGGCTACAGCCTATTTCTGATATATGTGGTGTACAGGGAATCAGCGTATCCATTGGTTACCATATCCAAGGAATTGATATGTGATTATGATATGTATTTTGTATATGGAAATATGTTATTTAACTTAAGCATGAGATACAAGTATGATTTATGCACTAAATATGTCATTCAAGCATGATACTATGATGTTAATATTACTCGTCAAATATTTGCATTTTTATAGCTACCTCACTAGGCTATGTAAGCCTAACATTCGTGTGTCTCATGCATTTAAGGATCTTAAAGAATTTCGGCCTTCGATCGTATATTGATGTTACAAGTCACTTCTATAATCATATGTATGCTTATCTTTTGTCTCGAACTCCTAGTAAGGTGGCATATGGTCTAAACATATTATGTATGTGCCTTTTGATGGGTGTGCAATAACCTAGAGGTGACCAAATGTCTAATGGCTAATATGGAATGTTTGTGAACTGGTTAAGCTAGTTAAATAAGATTAAATGTGATAAAAGGTAAAAACTAGGTAAATGGATCTGAAACGCCTTAATATTTTTTATGCTATTAAAAATATGAATTTTAGACTTATTGGTAAATTTTGGTAATGTTTGGACAATATATGGTAGGTTAATTCGAATAAAAACCAACAAAAATCTGTCATTATAGTGCAGGCGTATCGGTACGGGTGATGGCGTATCGGTACAGCCATGCATAATTGGGCCAAGTAAAATAGGGCGTATCGATACGCAAGGAGTTGTATCGATACGAATTTGGACAGTAAGGTTTGAAAAATAAATGGTATCGATACGGCCCAAGGCCGTACCGAAACGGTTAACCCTAGTTAGCGCTATCAATATGAAGATATGTGTATCGATACGAGTATGTTATTTCGAATATGGGAAATGAAAATTTAGCTTAGCGTACATATACGACACCAAGGGTATTGGTACGAGGTTAGTTAATTATGTTAAAAGACATAGAAGCCAGTTTTAAGAAGTTTGTAAAATGGTCACTAAAACTTGTACAACCTAATTGGATAGGTAAACAATCTTCGTTAGTAATGAAACTTCACAAGTTAATAATTGATAGGTTTAATTGTAGTCTAGTAAAAAGAAATTCTAATAAGGACCTTTAATTTGTAAAAATTATGATTTAGTCCCTAAGTTCAAAAAGGGTAAAACCGATCCTAAATTGTGTAAGTCTTAATAAGATAATTTTGTTAAGCCTTAAAAGAGATGAATAAATGATCCGTTTAAGTTTATGTACTCCGATAAGGCTTCTGAATCTCTAATATGTTTTTTGGTAGCACTTTTCGACCCAGTTCTCTACCAGGCCGGGAATGGGGTGTTACAAAGTTAGCTTGAAACTTGCTAATGATTACGAGGTAGTAATCATGGGTGAGAATTCTAAGTTCTTGTCCAATGTTTTTCAGCTTTGGAAGCGAGTCGTTTAATGGATTCAGGGTGTAAGGCATTTTTGGCCTATGTTATGAATTCAGGATCAAAGAAAGTGCGTGTTCAAGATATTTGCATAGTGTGTCATTTTTCAGTTATTTTTTAGAGGAGTTGCCTAGTTTGCCGCCGAATAGAGAGGTTGAGTTCGGCATTGAGTTGTATACGTATACAGCTCTAGCGTCTATTTCTCCCTATCGTATGGCTCTGAAAGAGTTGAAGGAGCTGAAGACGTAACTTTATGAGTTGCTTGATCAAGGGTTTATTCGGCCTAATGTTTCACCGTGGGGTGCACCGGTGTTGTTTGTGAAAAAGAAGGATGACACAATGCGGATGTGCATTGATTATCGTCAACTAAATAAGTTGACGATTAAGAATAAGTATCATTTGCCAAGGATTAATGATTTTTTTGATCAGTTTAGAGGGGTATCGATGTTTTCGAAGATTGATTTGAGGTTTGGGTGCTATCAGTTGAAGGTAAAGAATGTGGATGTGCCTAAGATTGCTTTTCGTACGTGGTACATGCATTACGAGTTGTTGGTGATGCCTTTTGGTTTGACTAATACCCCTGTTGCATTCATGGATATGATGAATTGGGTGCTCTATGAGTTTTTGGTCCAATTTTTGGTCGTGTTTATCGATGATATTCTTATGTGCTCTTGTACCGAGGAGGATTATGATAAACAATTACGAATTGTGCTTTAGGCTTTGTTGGATAATCAATTGTATACTAAGTTGAACAAGTGTGAGTTTTTCTAGGGAGGTTGTTTTCCTTGGGCATGTTGTATTGGCCGAAGGAATTCGGGTTGATCCTCATAAGATTGAGGCAGTGATGGGTTGGAAGTCACCGAAGTCGGTACATGAGGTTCATAGTTTTCCTGGTTTAGTGAGTTATTACCATAGGTTTGTGGATGGCTTTTCCAAGATTGTTGCTCCTTTGACCAAGTTGTTGCAAAAGAATGTCCGTTTTGAGTGGACGAAGGATAGGCAATGAGCTTTTGAAAAGTTGAAGGAGGCTTTGATGCAAGCTCCTATCTTGATTCAACCTGAGTCGAGTAAGGAGTTTTTTGTTTACAGTGATGCATCGTACGTTGGTTTGGGTTGTGTGTTGATGCAAGAAGGAAAATTTGTGGCTTATGCATTTAGACAATTGAAGGTGCACGAGCATAATTATCCTACCCATGATCTTGAGCTTGCCGCAGTTGTGTTTGCTTTGAAAATTTAGAGGCGCTATCTCTATGGTGAGAAGTGCGTGGTGTACACGGATCACAAGAGTTTGAAGTATTTGACGAATCAAAAGGATTTGAATCTTAGGCAACGTAGATGGTTGGCGTTGCTTAAGGATTATAATTTGACGGTTGAGTATCATTCGCGAAAGGCTAATGTTGCAGCCGATGCCTTAAGTAGGAAAGTTGTGGCAGAGTTGAGGGCGATGTTTGCAAGATTGAGTGTGACGAGGGATGGAGGTCTGTTGGCCGAGTTGCAAGTAAAGTCATCTTTGTCACAGTTGATTAAAGAAAATAAACCTTATGATGATGTGTTGGTATCGCTTGTTAAGGATATCATGGATGGGAATCCAATGGATTTTTATTTTAATGATGATGGGGTGTTGTGTTTTAAAGATCAGATAGTGGTACCTAATGATAATGAGTTCAGGCGAATCATTTTGATCGAGGCTCATGCTAGTCATTTTTCCATGCATCCCGGTAGTACTAAGATGTATCAAGGCTTGAATGGAGAGTACACTATGTTGGTTTAAAGAAAGATGTGGCTGATTTTGTTGCTAGATGCATGGTGTGTTAGCGTGTTAATGCTGAGCACTAGTTTCCTTCTGGGTTGTTGAACCGTTGAGAATACCGTAATGAAAGTGGGAAAGAATCACCATGGTTTTGTGTCTGGGTTACGTTTGATGCCCGCTAAAAAGGATTCCATTTGGGTGATTGTTGATAGGTTTATGAAGTGTGTGCATTTTGTGCATGTGCATACAACATATACTTTGGATAAGTTGGCAAATTTGTACATTGCCGAGTTGTGCGTTTGTACGGTATGCCTAAGTTTATAGTTTCGAATAGAGATCTACGGTTTACAACATGGTTTTGGGAATGTTTGCATCGAGCTTTGGGTATACGATTGAGTTATTCATGCATTAATTCATGTTTCTTTCCACCGTTGAGCTTGATTACATAACTTGGTGATTTTTGTGGAAAAAGATGCTGCTTTGGTGTGTTTTTATGTGTGTATGTGCAGGATCACTTGCCAAAGCAATGCCGAGCTAGTTGCCAGGGCAATGCACGAAGGATATGCCGAGCTAGTTGCCAGGGCAATGCATGAAGGAGACGCCGAGCCAGTTGCCATGGCAATTGTTGACAAAGAGAAGATGCAATAGGGATGTCAAAATTAATGACTAGACAAGCCCAAGATGACGTGGAGCAAAGCCCAAAACCAAAGGAATTTGATTGCCATGTTGAGATTAAAGAAGAATTAAATTCCAAGAAGATAGGAGAAGTTCTAGTAGGAATACAATTATAATAAAGAATTATATTCTTTAAAGATAATTTAATTCCAACTTAAACTCCTCCTCAAAGAAGGACTTTGGCCTAGCCCTATAAATAGCAAGGAGGTTCGACAACTCCAAATAGAGAGAAAAATAGAGAAATTTCGATAGAGAGCATTAGGGGAAATTTCGACTTCTTCTTCTTTGCTTCCATTAGATTCATGGTTTGGGGATTATTCTTTGTAAATCTTTTGAACCCAACCATGAACTAACTTGATCGGTTGGGGTTATTGTGTTTTGTTGTTGTGAGAAACAATTGGATTTTGTTTAGGTAATAAGAGTTTGCACTTTTCTATTCAAGGTTTACTCATTCTTGGCTTTTATTCTTGTTTGCGAGTGAATTGGGAGAGGATCTCGTAACTTCATCTATTTATCTAATATCGGGAGAGTTAGATTCAAGAAACGAATGAGTATGGTCTTTATTCAATCTATTGATGGTGAAGATTAATCCGGCTTAGGAATAAGTTAAGGATTTCAACGGCTAAGAGGAGCGCAAGATTGGTTGTTGTTCACCCTGATTCACGCAGGGATGTATTATCAAGGCATGCACAAGTAACTAGAGTTTCGACTTAGGGATAAGAAGAAACCATTGAAGAATGCTTCACCGAACCTTGAAGTTGCTGCCCGGGACGCCCAAGTAGTTGCCCGTAGTTGCCCGGACAACCATCGATTAGTTGCCAAGGCAACCCACAGTAAGTTGCCACGGCAACCGAGTCGCCCGTGCACTCTTTTACCAATACGATCCAATCGGCTATCACACCTCAACTCACGATAACCTGGCCTATCTCTCTTTTTTTTTAATCTATTCTTTTAGTTTATTGCTCTTAGTTTACTCGTTAATTAGAACTCCTATTATCAATTGTGTTTTTACTTTTCACGGTCGCAAAGAACTTAAGCAAAGTGGCCCAAACCAATCCTCAGGAGACGATACTGATACTCATATCACTTTATTACTTGCGACGTATATACTTGCACATTTATGTAGCACTTATCACACGCAACAAGTTTTTGGCGCCGTTGCCGGGGATTGGCAATTGGTGTTAGTTATTTTTGTTATTGCATTTTTTCTCTTAGTTTTACTAACTTTTCTTTTTGTTTGTTTTATCAAAAAAAAATTAGGGGCGCTACAAGTTAATGGACATCAACATGTCAGGAAATAAAAGCCGATCTACTCGAGAGATGATGTTGGAAGATATGAATCAATCCAATCAAGAGTTTCTTGCACCCTTTGATGATTACCTATACCAACCGAGAAAAGCCCAAAGAACTTATACCGTGGAAAAATCTTGTACTATGTGTGGAGAACATCATGTGTTTGAAAATTGCCCTCACATTTTCGGTGCATATAACTACATGGAGGACCATAGAGAGAACCAGCAGCAAAATTCTTCATGGTATGGTCAAAAAGCTCAAAAAAATTTTTACCATAACAATTTTGCCGCAACAACAGATATGCCATGGCAATGTAGTCCTTTTCAAGAGCATTCCAATTCCTTGGAGGAAACGTTACTAGCTTCTTTGGCTAGACTTGACGGATCAATTGAAGAGATTCGAGAGCTATCAAAGTCTATGGATACGAGGATAGCTCAGTGGGATGCAACCTTAGGGGATTCAGAAGATCAATTGGGGAGATCCACATATGTCATGGATAACATGCACCAACAATTCAATCCTAGGGATACTGACGTCCCAAGGCAAGAGGATAAGGAGCAATCCAAAGAAAGCTCTTCGATGTGTGGGGAACAACTAGAACCTCAAAGTCGAGAGGATGTTGAAGAGGAAGACTACCCAACACATGAGGAGCCTGAGCAACAAATTGCCTCGGCAATGATTGAGGAGCCTGAACATAGCAATGCCGCGACAACACTCAATGAAGCTGAGAACAATAATACTATAGCAAATTCTGAGGAGCCTAATGCCCATAAGGTTACAACGTTGATGTTGAAGCAGGAATCTGTAGATTGCTCTCATCTACAATTGCCACGGCAATTACACGACCACATGCAAGATCAACGAGATGATAATACTTTGCCAATGGAATATGAGCAGGTAATAGTTGAACCTTTTGAATTCTTTAAAAACTCACCTCGTCCATTGCAGATATGTCTTGAGGAACCGAGGTTGGTAGATTTGAAGCCATCGAAATCTCTACTGATGGAGATGTTTGAGAGGCCAAAAGAAAAAGGTGTTTGGATTCATAAAGCTCTTCAGAAAATTGATTCTTCCCTTGACTTAAAGCAAAATTTGACAATTGATTGCCACGGCAATTGGCTTGAGCAGCAATTGCCACGACAACAAAGGCTACATCCAACCATGATAGAAGTCGACAAGAATGAGGTAATTGAATGGTTGAGAATGGATATAATTTTTCCTATTAATATATTTGTGCCTTCAGGAATAGTAGCAAGGTGGAGAGTATACATGGACTACAAGCGAACAACGAAGAAAGACACCTCCACCATGGTAATGCAAAAGGGAGTAGCTGGGAGCACATTGGCCCAACTCTTTTTGGGCAATATTGTCACCCGATGGAGGGTACTGATGGACTATAAGAAGTATCGAAAATGACTCTCCTCAAGTTTTCTCAGATATGCAGTAACATTAGAAGTGGTCACTTTAGGAGATGCCTAAGCATGCTCTCCTTTCAATATTTTCTTTTTCTTTTTATTTTCATTTTTATTTTTAGGAGATATTTTATTTTTCTTCATTATCTTTAGTTTTCAGGTTTTCTTTGTTTTCTTTTTCACAACAAGACTCACAACTACTATGCTAAGGAAATTCACTGCCGACTACTTGCCACAGCAACCACAACAGAAACTGGTGATGCCCAGGCAACAACAATGGCTTCGGTAACTACTGATGCCCATGCAAGTGAACCTGTATCGGCAAACATGGATCAAATCAAAACAATGCTATTCACGCGGCACCAGCATTCAACCACCGACTGAAAAATGAATCAAGCAAACGGCACGAAGAAAACTTATCACTCGAGGTGACGACCTCTCCGACTAACTCATTTCATTTAGTTTCTTTTAAATTTTGTTTCACTTTTACGTGCATTGAGGACAATGCTTCTCTCGAGTTTGGGGGGGTGTTGGTTTCTAGTTAGTTTCATGCATTTATCTTTAGCAATCACATATAGGTTGCATATGTTACTTGCCATGCCTTTAATTTGATTTAATTGCTTAAGACTTGTTGAATATCCAATGATGAATTTTTGCCACTGCACTTAATTGAAAGAACCTTTAATTTTAGGATTGCATGAAAAGAACTTAGAATTTTACTATGATGCTGATTTTTTTTACAAGGTTGTGGGTTGTTGATTGAAAGAAACTTAGTGAACTTAGGTTGCTTAAAATTTGGGGAAATTTAAAATTGAAAATTAAAAGTTAATTTCTTACTAGAGGTGCCCAAAAAAACTGCTCTAGTAGTAAATGCACTTTCTTGCTAGAGGTGCCCAAACTGCTCTAGTAGTTAATGCACATTAAAGAATCGCTAGAGGTGCCCAAATTGGCTCTAGTCGACTAAAATAAAATGAGAAATTGCTTACTTTACTAGAGGTGCCCAAATTGGCTCTAGTGAAAATTAAAATAAATGCCCAATAATTAAATTGATAAAAGCCTACTATTCACATAGAATCTTGAAAATCAACTTGTACACAACTACGCACACACATTGTCACGAGCACTATAGTTTGGTTCCGGGTAATTTTTGTGTTATCCGAAAAATTAAAAGGTGATCATACTTTGTGCCACGGTTCTGAGGTTTGAATTCAAGTTTGAAGCATGTCTTTGATGATTAAAGTCTTGGCAGGTAATTGTTAGTTTGCATTGCTTGAGGACAAGCAATAGTTCGAGTTTGGGGCGTGATAAGTGTTCAAAAGTACTATTTTTATTACCCTTTTTACTCATATTATTGTTAGACTTAAGCTCATATTAGTTGCATAATTAGTTATTCATGCATTAATTCATGTTTCTTTCCACCGTTGAGCTTGATTACATAACTTGGTGATTTTTGTGGAAAAAGATGCTGCTTTGGTGTGTTTTTATATGTGTATATGCAGGATCACTTGCCAAAGCAATGCCGAGCTAGTTGCCAGGGCAATGCATGAAGGATATGCCGAGCTAGTTGCCAGGGCAATGCATGAAGGAGACGCCGAGCCAGTTGCCATGGCAATTGTCGACAAAGAGAAGATGCAATAGGGATGTCGAAATTAATGACTAGAGAAGCCCAAGATGACGTGGAGCAAAGCCCAAACCCAAAGGAATTTGATTGCCATGCAGAGATTAAAGAAGAATTAAATTCCAAGAAGATAGGAGAAGTTCTAGTAGGAATACAATTATAATAAAGAATTATATTCTTTAAAGATAATTTAATTCCAACTTAAACTCCTCCTCAAAGAAGGACTTTGGCCTAGCCCTATAAATAGCAAGGAGGTTCGACAACTCCAAATAGAGAGAAAAATAGAGAAATTTCGATAGAGAGCATTAGGGGAAATTTCGACTTCTTCTTCTTCTTTGCTTCCATTAGATTCATGGTTTGGGGATTATTCTTTGTAAATCTTTTGAACCCAACCATGAACTAACTTGATCGGTTGGGGTTATTTTGTTTTGTTGTTGTGAGAAACAATTGGAATTTGTTTAGGTAATAAGAGTTTGCACTTTTCTATTCAAGGTTTACTCATTCTTGGCTTTTATTCTTGTTTGCGAGTGAATTGGGAGAGGATCTCGTAACTTCATCTATTTATCTAATATCGGGAGAGTTAGATTCAAGAAACGAATGAGTATGGTCTTTATTCAATCTATTGATGGTGAAGATTAATCCGGCTTAGG
Organism: Hibiscus mutabilis; assembly: GCA_019671005.1. Classification (NCBI taxonomy): domain Eukaryota; kingdom Viridiplantae; phylum Streptophyta; class Magnoliopsida; order Malvales; family Malvaceae; genus Hibiscus; species Hibiscus mutabilis. Next base: position 72,567,792 of record CM033714.1, read on the forward strand.
AATAAGTTAAGGATTTCAACGGCTAAGAGGAGCGCAAGATTGGTTGTTGTTCACCCTTGATTCACGCAGGGATGTATTATCAAGGCATGCACAAGTAACTAGAGTTTCGGCTTAGGGATAAGAAGAAACCATTGAAGAACGCCACGAACCTTGAAGTTGCTGCCCGGACGCCCAAGTAGTTGCCCGTAGTTGCCCGCACAACCCATCGATTAGTTGCCAAGGCAACCCCACAGTAGTAAGTTGCCACGGCAACCGAGTCGCCGCGCTCTTTTACCAAGACGATCCAATCGGCTATCACACCTCAACTCACGATAACCTGCCTATCTCTCTTTTTCTTTAATCTATTCTTTTAGTTTATTGCTCTTAGTTTACTCGTTAATTAGAACTCCTATTATCAATTGTGTTTTTACTTTTCACAAAGTCAAAGAATTAAGCAAAGTGGCCCAAACCAATCCCTGTGGAGACGATACTCGATACTCATATCACTTTATTACTTGCGACGTGTATACTTGCACATTTGCGTAGCACTTATCACACGCAACAGTGGTTTCAACTATCGGGTGGTAAATGGTCCATAATTCGTCAAGTCGATGATTTTTGGCTCCGTTGTTTCCTTGATGGTAAGCGTCCTAACCTAGCTCAGATTGTGTTTGCCAAGATAGTCTTTCTTGTTCAAAATCGCCATACTACTTTTGTGTCATCTTTCACCCACGACACCGCCTTGGGCTACATGTTCCACAAGATCGAGGTTGATTGCTCTTATAACCTTGGATTGCCTCTCACCGATCCTATCGATGATCATTCTCTTCGCCGAAAAAAGTTCATTATCTACAATGGATAATGGATACGTATTGCAAATCTTCCCGGTGTTGTTCAACCCGAGCACGTTGAGGATGTTCCAGTTACTCCACCTCTGCTTTCCCTTGATACTTTCATGGCTTATCTTGACTGGAAGTTTGCTTCTTTGGATACGAGTATGACTTCCAGCTTTACATCTCTTGATACTCGCTTTCCATCCTTGGAGGCTAGAGTCACTTCTATCGAGACTCGTCAAGCTTCAATGAATATGACTCTCACTGCGTTTCATGGAGAGTGGCGTGGACATTCTCTTAGTAATGATGCCATAGAAAATGATGAAGATGAGGATGAAGACGATTCTTAGGCTTATTGCATATCATACATATCATATCATATTAGGATTTTAAGTTTTATGCATCTATGTTCTTTATTTGAATTCCTATGACTTTTTGTTATTTGCTTTGGATTATGTTTTTAAGTTTAAGTTGGATTATTATGTTTCTTTGAACCTTGTGCTTTAAATTTTATAATATTTATGTTGATTAAATTATGCTTGGAGTTATTTATTATTTTATATCTTGCATATATTTACCCTATTGATTTTGATCTAACAAAAAGGGGAGAATAATTGAGATTAAATTTTCAAAAAGTTTTCAAAATAAACTATTTTTTAGCCTTAAAGAAAAGAGGTATTGTTCAAAAAGACTTAAAAATTTACTTTGGTTTTGTTATATCAAAAAGAGGGAGATTGTAAAACTAATATTTGATTTTGATATAAAAAGAATTTCAAGGACCAATTTGTAAAATTGGATAAATTTTTAAGTACTCAAAAAGACTCACAAAATGCCAAGGATTCGAACTTCAAATTGTTTCTAAGCAAAAACTAAAACCACAAATATTTGCTAAGTGTTTTTGTACTCAAATAGCCAAATTTGGTCCAAGCGTATCGATATGGATTTTAGCTATTGGAAAACATTTTTACAATTAATGGTTATTGAGTAGCGATACGCGTGTAGCCATATCGGTACGTCATTCATACCTGGGAACCAAATGGCCTTTGAGTATCAGTACGACTTTATGCGTACCAATACGGGGTGTTAAGATTTTCAAGATCTTTTGTAATAAATTTTTTGACCGTTGCCTTGTTAGTTGATTGGAACCATAAATCTGAAAAAAGTTGTTATACCGTACCAATATGCCCTTAGGCATATCGAAACATTTTTTCATTCTCAACTTTCTTAGATTCTAGTAAGCAAAATTGGTATTGATACGGCTTAGTCCGTATCGATACCCCTTTGTAAAATACACTCTTCGTATCGATATGTCATCCCGTGTATCGATACACCTTTGTACAACAGCTTCTTCTTATGGCAGGTATCGATACACCTGTTCGCGTACCGATATGCCTAGCTACCAAATAGCATTTAATGCGAGAAAAATGCAGTCCGGCGATTATATTTATGATCTCAGCTACCAGAATGGTTAGAAATCAATTAGGGGTATATAAAAAAGTCTTCAAAGCTACAACAACAACTATTGATCAAGTCTTAAGCATTCAAGCAACTATCCAACAATCTTTGAGTTTTTAGAGTCATATCCTTGTAGCCCACTTGAGTGTTCATATTTGTAATAATTTTTGTTCAAGTATTGAGTTTGAGTGAACTTGTATTTGGGAAAACACATTACCTTTGAGAGGATTTTCAATTTGCTAAACTTCTTGTAAAAGAGAGTTTTTCTCAAAGCTTTGGGGGTAAAAAGCTTTGAGTTTGTAAAAAGTTTCCTCTTGAGCCTAGAAAAAAAGGAAGAAATTCTTAGTGAATTTGAGAAAATCCTTAGAATGAAGTTAAGGTAGTGGATTTAAACCTTGTTAGAATGTTGAACTACTATAACTCACTGTGTCTCAATCTTTTTATTTTTCAATTTGCTTCCACATCTTTTTTAATTCTTGGCCACTTTTACCATTGATTGATTGTCCTAACATATGTCAACAAAAAATTTTAATCAATTGGTTTAAGTTGTGTTGACATTATTTTTATATTTTATAAGACTTTTCATGTTTATAAGATTTTATAATGTAATTTTTCAATATTTTAGGATATACTCAATTGAGTTGAGGTTAAATCTTTAAAATATTAAAATTTTAAATAAAATCAAAACTCAAAAGAAAAGAAAAAGAAAAATATAAAAATGAATGCAGGTTATGGAAAAAAAATCGTATAGTTTCATTTTGTTTCCATCCCTAATTAAACTAATTTAATCATTAATTTTTCCTCTTTTTACAAAGAAACCCATCATAGTAGAAAATACACCCCACGCGCCAAAAATGCAAATACGACTCCTTCCAAACTCTACCCTTCCAAACTCTACCCTTCCAAACTCTGTTTGTCTTTTTTCCGGTAAAAAGAAAAGGAAAAGAGAAAAAGGGGGAGAGAGAAAATCGAACGGTTACGATTTCTCCTTTGGGCGTTTCACTCCCAAGTCCCAACCTCTTTACGTCACTCGCCCTCCGCTTTTTTATTTTGCAGTCTTATTATTCTTTGTCGTTTTCTTTGCTTTTTAACTTAAACCGGGACCCACCCCCATCGATTGTGGGGACCACACTTTTTGCTTTCCCTTTTTTTGTTTTTAATCATTGATGACGCCTTGGTTTTGGCCCTTTGATGCTCCATATTTTGATAGCACCTCCAGTTCTAAATAAAATAGTTTATAAAAAATTTATATACCGATGACAAAATTTTATTTTTAATAATAATATTAATTCATTGCTTCATTTAATTAAGTATGAATCAAAACCTAATACTAATAAATTAAAGTTTATTTATGAATAAAATTTTTAATATACCAAATAATTAATCATGAAATTATAAATTTTTAGTATATCATTTTTCTTTCTGAAATCAAGTACTATTTCATTGATTATTATTTTTGCCGGTTGTTGTCCATTTCCTGAATTTACTTTGGAATAAATGTTTTCTCAATTTTTATTGAATTTAATTCATTGTTAAACAAAAGTTGAAAAATACACGTGATTATTAGAAAAATAAAAGAAAAAATATTAAGAATACATAGAAACACACCAAACTATAAAGTGAAAGATCGGACAAATAAACTAATAACATATAAAGTTTATTATTTGATATGGAGATAGTGTAAATTTATGTATAAAAATATTTATTTTATTATTTAAAATTTATTTTTTAAACTGTAAAATCTTAAATTATGTTTTTTTAATTTTAATTATATACATTAAATTATAAATTATAAACTTCAAACTAAGTCGACCACAGCAGACTACTCAAATTATGACGTTACTCTAATATCATTTCAATAAAAAATATTAACGATTATCCGAGAAGTGGCACGAATGAATGCGTGCTGTGGTCATTACTTTAAAACCTAGGCACTTGTTCCGAGGTTTTAGTGTTTCCCCAACCAGAGCTGCCGCTGCCCCGACAATCTAGGTCAGTCCACCACTGGTCTCACCTGCCCGTGATTTCCTACTGTACACGGGTGGCTTAGTGCTTCTCACCACCGCACCACATACCTCCCACGTGGCATCTCACAACACGACAAAACATCTTTTAAATATTACTATACGTTTCTCCACGCTGTTAAGTAAAAGCAGTTTTTCATTCAATTTTGACGGTGCAATGAGCAGCAATCTGCTACCACACGACCTTGTTTTCGTTTCAGTAAATTGACGGCTGAGATTGTGTTCAGTACCAACCCATTTTTATCACAACTCATCTATCTCGGTGTTTTGTTCTTTCTGTGGTCTTGCTTGCACGTAATATATATTTAAAATTTCCCCTTTTATTGAAAAATGAACTTTGTTAAAATAATAGTAAAAGTTTAAAAAATTATAAAACCATTTATCAGATGATTGAATTGTGATGAATGTGTTATGTGTTTTAAGTACGATAATAAGTTTAAATCAAAAATAATTTTGTGAACCTAATAAGTGTCTCAGAAGAAAAACAGATGATGTTCATCCGAGGAGGTACAGGTTCAAATCACCTTGTCTACATGGTATATCTACATTGTCAAAAAGTTAAAAATATCTATGAACATATACTATTTTATAATTACTTTTAGACTATTTAAAAAATTAGTAAATTATAATAATTAATATATATACTAAAATTTTATAATATTTAATTTAAATTAATCAATTAATAAATTTAAAATACATAATTGTCCTAAATTATTGATTAAACAAAGGGCCTCACATGGAACGAATCATGAATCATAATAGTGCCATCATGGCACGAGAGAATTTAAAAAATCCTTTTATTTTTTAATTGCATAAAGTGAAAAAAAATTTTGATTGTAATCACAAGTATTTAATGAATTAATTACTTCTCCATATCAAACAAAGAATTTAATGACATTATTATAACTTTGTGCAACATTAATCAGAGTGGTTCATTTCATATGGTCTAAGTATAGTAGCCAATTCATATTAAAAAAAATCAGAAGAATAATTCATCTTTTTTGTCAGCTTAGTGCTGCAATGTTGTCTACTGGGTGCTTCCTTTTTTTTACCTCTGAAATGTGATTTTCTTTTGGAAGTAAGTAATATTATTAATGTTTATCTTATAATTCACGAAGATAAATTATTTTTGGAGTTTTGTGGGTCTTTCAAAAATGTTGCGGTTAATGTTTAAATTTAAATTATATCATTAGTAATATAACGTGTCTAAATGTTATATTTAATATTTTTTATTTTAATATATCAAAATACGATATAATCTTTTTTATTAAACAAATGGGTCCTATTGTGTTTTGATCCTTGTACGATATTTTTACATTTGAGACTCCGTATAATTTGCTAAAATTTTATCATTTTTTATAGGGTTAACTACTAAAATGATCATTTATATTTTCTTTTAGTGTAATTTTGGTCACTTATTTTTAAAAATGATCGATAAGGTCACTTACGGTTTTGGGCTATAAACTTTTGACCACTCAGATGTTTATTGTCGTTAAATGTTGACGGCTTTTTGATCTGGCAGTTAAAAAAATAAAATATATTCCACATTTATTCCACGTGGACTGTCAATATCCTATGTTCTTTTAGAAGGAAAAAACCCAGAATTAAACCAAACCTAGAGTTTTTTTTTTTTCTACAAACCAACTATGGCGACTATGGCGATCTTGCCGCCCATGCCCGTTTTAGATCTTGTAAAGTCCTTCAAACTCAAAACGGAGCAACATGAGCTATTGATTCGTGTCTCCATCGTCTGTCTCGCCTACATCTTGGCCTTCATTACCCGTTTTTTTTTTCGTCTTTCGTTATGAATTCATGATCCATGAATTCGACCCCTACTTCAATTATCGCACCACTCTTTACCTTATCCAAAATGAGTTTTACAATTTTTGGAATTGGTTCGACTACGAAAGTTAGTACCCTTTAGGCCGAATCATCGGCGAAACCCTTTACCCTGGTCTCATAGTGATCGCCGCTCTCATTTATCGCATTCTCCACTTCCTTTGCGAAGTATGAACCCTAAATCCTCAATATCCTATGATCGATTTGATTTCTCCCCAAACCCTTTTCTTTTTCTCCAAAGAGTGAGCCCTAGAATTATCGCGTCGTTTTCCCTCAAAACCTTTAGAGTTAATCAAAATTAACAAATGATTTTAGTCAAACGTTGTCGGGAAGTCAAATAGACAATTCACATGGAATAAACGTTGAATACATTTTATTCTTTTCAACTGCCAGATCAGAAAGTCGTCCACGTTTAACAGTGATAAATGTTTGAGTGACCAAAAGTTTACAATCCGAAAATGTAAGTGACTTTATCAGTTGTTTTTGAAAATCGGTGATCAAAACTGTACTAGGAAAAACATTGTAGCGACGTTTTTTGAAAATAACTCAAAATAGTTTGAGGTATCTCATATTTTAAAAAATATTTATTTAAAAAGGAGATTTTTTCTTTTAAACCGTGTTTGGAATAAAAACTTAAAGTCGCCACCGGTCACTTGGATTAGGTAGACTATACACCAAAAAAATAAAACCAGAGATTCTGAGTTCGGGAGTCGATTACGAGTGGGGAAAGTTTCGCACCCCACCACGCCCGGAAATCGGTACCAAATTAATTACTGCTTTGTTAATATTAAATTTTGCGAGTTAAAGTGATGATTAAACCAAAACTCGGTTATACATGCGAGTAAACTTTAAGGGCCCCGTTATTCGAGAATAAATGAAAAAATTACCACCACTACGACTAGTACTAGCCACATTTATTCCTGAATAAAAGGGCACCGCATTAGCAGTTTATATTCCAGATGCAACATACCACGTCAAATAAGCATGAAACAAAACACAAAACACGATATCTACATGTCGAATATACAAGAAGCAGACATACGAACATATATACATATGTAAAAAGAGTATGGCAGTAGCAATATATACATGATATTCCCAAGCTATGTATTATATACTATAAAAAGCAAATACTATACATAAAAACATATATAATATATATACATACCAAAATTATATATTATATACTATATAAACTATTTTAAAGAACATACTGTACATATAGGTATGCATGCAATTCCATGTATATATATAGATAAAGGTTGGCGGTAGCCATATATGCTGCATTTCAAACTATAAACTATGAAGCATGCAATATACATATATACATATAGGTCGCCATACATCATACACGATACATATTGAAAACACATACATACTAAAGATGACTTTGGCAGTAACTCTTATACATATTATTGTACATCGAAACTAAATATATTATATACATATATTAAAAATAGATATATAACATGTAATATATATTTTGTCCAAAACATATATTATATAATATATGTTGTATACTGTGAAACTATAGGTTATACATATACCATATAAGACATATATAACATATATACATCAAAACTATAAATTATACATTATATATAAAAAACTATATATTATAGTAGATATACAAGTAACTCATATGTATGAAAGCTATATATTATATTATATTATATATAAAACACATAGTATATACTAAAAAACTATATATTATACAAGAAATATGTATTATACTAATATGCACACACCAAGATTCTATCATACATATCTATATCATAATATCTCAAAATGACAAACATAAACAAATATAAAGGACACAAACTAAAAGAGAAAAATAAATTACGAAGCATGATAAGTAAACATGCATGGAAATAGGGACTAAATTAAACAAATCCTAAAGTTTTAGAGGCTCAAAAGAGGGTTAAACCACTTAAAAACGAATTAAACTTGAAGGGACCAAATTGCAAAGTTTTTAAGAAATCAAGAGACGAAGGCTGTAATTTGAAAAGGCAGAATGGCCTTGAGGGTTATTAAATTAGGGCGGAGGGATTTAATGATACAAATAGCCCTTTTGTTTTTTTTAAAAAAACTTATAAAACCCAAATTTGTACTCAAAATAGGAAAAAATCATTTAAAAAACTGATAACCCTTTTTTCTCTCATTTCCTTTGAACTCGGATGAACACCGCCGTTCGTCGGAGGTTGAGTCCAAAAACCGGCGAATTCAAAAACAAACTAAAATGACTCATTTTACCTCCTTAAACCCAGATCTGAACCTAGATTTCAAAAATTCTTCCCCTTTTTCATCCAGATTCATAGAAAATAGAAATAAAGCCCTCTTTTTAATCCTAAAACAAATCTAAAAACCCCATTTTCCAAAACCGAGAAAACCAAAACCCTAATTTTGAAAACCAAAAGCCCTTTTTGTTTGCTCCACCACCGACTCACCATGCACGGCCCTGAAAGGACCGGGGGCTTGTCGTCGGCACGGGGAGCAAAAGGCACAGGGAAGACGAACCGTCTCGGGGAAGATGAAGCGACACCGGTACAAATCTAAACCCTAGTACTCTATGCTTTTTTTATTTTTATGCTTTGAAATGCAAAAAGAAGAATATACCTCTAAAGGATTTTTCTATATGTTCTCTATTGCTTCAAAATCCCCCCAATCCTCTTTACAATAGTTAGGGGGTTTCTCTTATAACCACTTGAAATTACATAGATTTAGGAAAAGTAAAAAAATACCCTAGAAATTTGCTATTGGTTTCTTTTTGTAATTTGAATGTATTCATATGCAACTCTGATTCTTGTTGGCTTGCCTCTGAATCTCTGTTTTCCACTTGATATTGCATGTATATCACTGCCATCTCTGATATTTGAGATTTTGTGTTTTTTTATCTTGTTTGCATGTGCCATGGGTGGACACTAGAGAAAAGGACCAAAGAGAAATTATGGTGGTCGTTGATGGAGGTCAAAACAATGGCTGGGATAAGCCACGAATGGACCGTTCAAATCTGTATCTTCAAGGCCACGTGGCAGGGATCTAAGCGTCAGAAGGATCTGTAAAGGGCGTGCGATGCACGCGGTGCTCGAAACACGTTCTCCATGCACGAGTAAGGAGTTGAGGAGTCAGGCGGTGAGCTCCATGTTGCGTGTAATAAGTGCTTCGCAATTGGTGCAAGTATACACATCGCAAGTAATAAAGTGATATAATAAGTATCGAGCATCATCTCCACAGGGATTGGATTGGGCCACTTTGCTTAAGTTACTGTGTTGAAAAGAAATAGATTGATAGAGATGAATATCAAGTAAAATAAACTAAACAAAATAAAGAAAATAAAAATGAGTAATCAATTTAAGAGAGTAGGTCAGGTTATCGTGAGTCGTGGAGTGATAGTTGAATGGACCGTCGTGGTAATTGAGTGCTGGAGTAGCTCAATCGCTCATCAATTGAATCCAGTCGGATTGCCTGGGCAATTCTGCGATTGCCTGGGCAATTGGGAATGGAGCGATTGCCTGGGCAATTGGGCGATAACCTTCAAAGTTCAGCGAAACGTTCTTCAATGGTTTCTCGTTATCCCTAACCCAAAACATTGTTAATTGTGCATGCCTTGATAATGCATCCCTGCGTGAACCAATGGTGGAAAACAACCTATCTTGCGCTCCTTTTAGTCGTTGAAGTTCACAACATATACCTAAGTCGAATTAATCTTCACCATCGATTGATTGAATAAAGACCATGCTCATTCGTTTCTTGAATCTAATTGTCCCGATATTAAATAAATGGATGAATTCACGAGAACCTCTCCCAATTCACTTGCAAAATTTAAAAACCAAGAATGAACAAACTTTAAATTAAAATTGCAAACTTAAATACCTAAACAAAGCCAATCGTTCTCACAACCACAAAAACACAATAACCCAAACCAAATTACATCAATTCATGGCCGGGTGCAAAAGATATACAAAGGAAAAAACTCATAGCCATGAATCGAATAGAATAAAGAAGAAAGAAAAAGAAGATGTCGAATAGCTCTTGTTTTCTCTCCAAGTTGAACTCTCCTGAAGTTGGCGGCTAGTCTTCTTATTTATAGGAGATGGCTAGGTCAAAGTCTTTCTTAAGGAGGAAGTTAAGTTGGAATTAAATAGAATAAAAGAAATAAATCTCTTTTATTATTATATTTTTATTCCTCCAAAAACTCCTCCTAAAACTATTGGAATTTAATCTCCTTTTGATCTCCAATTCTTCTAGGATTTATCCTCATAATTAACTCGAATTAATTGGATATATCCAACAAAATCGGCAGCTCCCTTCTTCTTGTCATCAATTGCCTCGGCAATTTCCTACTTTCTTGGGCAATTAGATCCTGCACACACAAAAACACATACCAGCAGTACCTTTTTCCACAAAAATCAACCAAATTATGAAATCAAGCATGACGGTGAAGGAAATAATTAAAACATGCATGAATACCTAATAATGCAACTAAAATGAGCCCAAGTCCAACAATAATATGAGTAAAAGGGTCATAAAAATAGTACTTTTAAACACTCATCACACCCCCAAACTCAAACTATTGCTTGTCCTCAAGCAATGCAAAACTAACAATTACCTGCCAAGACATTAATCATCAAAGACATGCTTTAAATTTGCCTTCAAACCTCAAAACCGTGGCACAAAATATGATCACCTTTTTAATTTTTTGGATAGTACAAAAATTTCCCAGAACCAAACTATAATGCTTGTGACAATGTGTGTGCGTAGTTGTGTACAAGTTGATTTTCAAGATTCTATGTGAACAATAGAATTTTATCAATTTAATTACTGGGTATTTATTTTTCCTTTTACTAGAGCCGATTTCGGGCACCTCTAGTAAAGCAAGTAATTTCTTATTTTAATTTTTGTCGACTAGAGCCAATTTCGGGCACCTCTAGCGATATCTTTAATGTGCAATTACTAGAGCCAGTTTCGGACACCTCTAGCAAGAAATTAACTTTTAATTTTCAATTGAATTTTACCCAAATTTTAAGCAACATGAGTTCACTAAGTTTCTTTCAATCAACACGCCACAACCGTGTTAATAATATTTAGCATCATAGTAAAATTCTAAGTTCTTTTCATGCAATCCTAAAATTTAAAGGTTCTTTCAATTAAGTGTAGTGGCAAAAATTCATCATTGGATATTCAACAAGTTCAAGCAATTAAATCCAATCAAAGGTATGACAAGTAACATATGCAACCCATATGCTATTACTAAAGATGAATGCAACTAAGAATGAAATTAACTAGAAACAAACACCCCCAAACTCGAGTGAAGCATTGTTCTCAATATGTGCAAGTACAAAAATTAAAATGCAAATGAGTTAGTCGGAAAGGTCATCACCTTGAATGATGAGTTTCCTTCAAGCTGTGTGATTGATTCTTTTACCGGCTCGTGGTGGTTGTTGGCGTGTGGCTGGTCGTGCCTCTTGAACCTTTGTCTCCGCTACCTTGTCGTTTTGTTCATCCTCCTTTGCGGCCTCGTCAATGTTAGAATCTTGGCGCTTCGAATTTGATTGCTTGGCAGGGAGGTGACTTTATTGGGGTATAAACTTTCTGTGCAGCAGTTGTCGCGGCATCTTCAGTTACCGGGGCAAGTAGTTTAGCAGGAAAAACTGAGAAGAGAATGGTACTATCGGGATAGTTCTCCAATTTGACTCGCATGATGGTCGCATTGTGATCCTTCACTATACCGCATAAAAAGCAATTGTTGGGCCTCGAGTCACTCCAATCATTGCGCCAAAGAGCTGAGTAATTCGGCAATCTTATCAAGGCTTACCAAGGCATGTGAACTTGTCGCGGCATTTTTAGTTGCCCTAGCAATTGTCAGAGCATGGTTCATGATTGGAAATTGTCCATGGGTTTGTGGTTCCTATGGGTTCTTGATTAGAAAAACAAAGTAAAACAAGAAAGAAAAACTTAAGAGTTCAAAGGAAGAGGGAAGCTAGGAAACTCTTTATCCCTTGAAACTCTTATCCTAAAAAATAAAAATAAACATAAAAGAATAATTATGAAAATAAAAAAATGAAAAATGAAAATAAAGATAAAAAATAAAGCTTGTGAAGGGTCGTTTTCGATATTTCTTATAGCCTATCCGTACCCTCTATTGGGTGACAATATTGCCCAAAAAGAGTTGGGTCAATGTGCTTGCAGCTACTCCATTTTGCGTTACCATGGTGGAGGTGCCTTCCTTGTAGTCCATGTATATCATCTACCTTGCTACTGTTCCTGAAGGCATGGATATATTAATAGGAAAATTTATATCAAGACCCAACCATTTAATGACCTCATTCTCGTCGACCTCATTCATGGTTGGATGTAGCCTTCGTTGTCGTGGCAATTTTTGCTCAAGGGAAAAACCAAGTTTCTGAAAAGCTCAATGAACCCAAACACCATTTTCTTTATGCTCTTCAAACATCTCCATTACTAAAGATTTCGATGGCTTCAAATCTACCGGCGTTGGTTCCTCAAGAAATACTCGCAATGAATGAGGTGAGTTTTTAAAGAATTTAAAAGGTTCAACCATCACCTTCTCATATTCCATTGACAAAGTATTGTCATTTCGTTGATCTTACATGTTGTCGTGCAATTTTCGTGGAAAAGGTGGATGAGAGCAATTTGTTGTAGCATTACTCTTCTCAGCCTCTCAGAATTTTGTCACAACGTTGCTCGGTTAAGGCTCCTCAATCATTGCCGTGACAATTTGTTGCGTAGGCTCATCAAGTGGTGGGCAGTCTTTCTCATTGGCAGGCTTTCGACTTGAAGGTTTTAGTTGATCATAACACATCGAGGATCTCTCTTTGTATTGCCCCTTCTTATCTTGCCTTAAGATTTCAACACCCCTAGGAATTGATTGTTGGGGCATATTATCCATGGCATATATGGATCTCCTCAATTGATCTTCTGAATCCCTCAAGGGTGCATCCCACTGAGCTATCCTCGTATCCATGGACTTTGATAGCTCTCGAATCTCTTCAATTGATCCGTCAAGTCTAGCCAAGGAAGCTAGCAACGTTTCCTCCAAGAAATTTGAATGCTCTTGAAAATGAATATATTGCCATAGCATATTTGTTGCTGCGGAAAAATTGTCATGGTAAAAAACGTTTTAAGCTTTTTGATCATACCATGAAGGATTTTGCTGTTGGTTCCATCTATGGTCCTCATTGTAGACATATGCATTGGGATTACAAGGGCAATCTTCAAACACATGGTGTTCTCCACAACAAGCGCACGAGTTTTCCACGATATAGGCTTTTGTCGGTTGGTATAGGTAATCATCGGTGAGTGTAAGAAACTCTTGATTGGATTGATTCTTATCTTCCATCATCAACTCTCGAATAGATCAACTTTTATTTCCTGACATGTTGATGTCCCTTAACTTGCAGTGCACCTGAATTTTTGTTGTTGATAAAACTAACAAAAAGAAAAAATAGTAAAACTAATAAGAAAAATGCAATAACAAAAACAACTAACACCAATTGCCAATCCCCGACAACGGTTTCCAAAAACTTGTTGCGTGTAGTAAGTGTTTCGCAATTGGTGCAAGTATACACATCGCAAGTAATAAAGTGATATGATAAGTATCGAGTATCATCTCCACAGGGATTGGTTTGGGTCACTTTGCTTAAGTTACTGTGTTGAAAAGAAATAGATTGATAGAAATGAATATCAAGTAAAATAAACTAAACAAAATAAAGAAAATAGAAAGAAGTAATCGATTTAAGAGAGTAGGACGGGTTATCGTGAGCCGTAGAGTGATAGTTGAATGGACCGTCGTGGTAATTGAGTGCTGGAGTAGCTCAATCACTCATCAATTGAATCCAGTCGGATTACCTGGGCAATTATGCGATTGCCTGGGCAATTGGGCGATAACCTTCAAAGTTCGGCGAAACGTTCTTCAATGGTTTCTCGTTATCCCTAGCTCAAAACACTATTAATTGTGAATGCCTTGATAATACACCCCTACGTGAACCAGAGGTGGACAACAAATATCTTGCGCTCCTTTTAGCCATTGAAATTCGCAACTTATCCCTAAGTCGAATTAATCTTCACCATCGATTGATTGAATAAAGAACATGCTCATTCGTTTCTTGAATCTAACTCTCCCGATATTAGATAAATGGATGAATTCGTGAGATCCTCTCCCAATTCACTCGTAAAATTTAAGAACCAAGAATGAACAAACTTTAAATTAAAATTGCAAACTTAAATACCTAAACAAAGCCAATCGTTCTCACAACCACAAAAACACAATAACCCAAACCAAATTACATCAATTCATGGCCGGGTGCAAAAGATATATTAAGGAAAAAAACTCTCATCCATGAATCGAATAGAATAAAGAAGAAAGAAAAAGAAGATGTCGAATAGCTCTTGTTTTCTCTCTAAGTTGAACTCTCTCCAATCGAACTCTCATGAAGTTGGCGGCTAGTCTTCTTATTTATAGGAGATGGCTAGGTCAAAGTCTTTCTTAAGGAAGAAGTTAAGTTGGATTTAAATAGAATAAAAGAAATAAATCTATTTTATTATTATATTTTTATTCCTCCTAAAATTCTTGGAATTTAATCTCCTTTTGATCTCTAATTCTTCTAGGATTTATCCTCGTAATTAACTCGAATTAATTGGATTTATCCAACAAAATCGGCAGCTCCGTTCTTCTTGTCGTCAATTGCCTCGGCAATTTCCTACTTGCTTGGGCAATTAGATCCTGCACACACAAAAACCCATACCAGCAGTACATTTTTCCAAAAAATCAACCAAATTATGAAATTAAGCATGGCGGTGAAGGAAATCATTAAAACATGCATGAATGCCTAATAATGAAACTACAATGAACCTAAGTCTAACAATAATATGAGTAAAAAAGGGTCATAAAAATAGTACTTTTGAACACTCATCACTCCACGCGGCTGGGAAGATGACGGGTCTGGGGAGATTGAAGCGCGGTGCGTGTGCTCCATGCACACGTAGGTAGTTGGGCAGCCGTGCGTGAGCGCGTGAGAGGCTTTTCTCCTTCAATCTGGACCGTCAGATCATGCCAGATATGACGGTGGTAAGTGAGCTACGCAGAAAGAAGGCAGATTAGGGTTTTTATCTAATTAGGGTATTAGGGCTTGATTGATTTTGGGCTAAACAGCGTTATGTAATAATATGTAATTATTAGTTTTTGTATTTAAATATATATAAATAGACTAATATATAATTAAAGTTGTATTGGGCTGTTTATTATTTATATTGGTCTCTAAATAGCTTAATTAGTCTCTTTTTCCTTCTTTTTTTTAGTTTAGTTTAATAATAATTAAAATAGTAATACTACTAATACTAATAAAAAAATAAGACTAAAATACTATAAAAGATATCATAATAATAAATATACTCCTATAATAATGAGATAGATAATAAGTACTATAATACTAATAATAATAATAATTTTTTGTTTTAAAATAATAATATAACTATAATAATAACAACCACACATAGTATTTAGGATACATGGTTGATCAAAACACTAACAATACTTTAGTAATCGTAATCTTTTTTGTTTCTTTGAATTTTAAGGATAATTACACATAATTAAAATATAGTGATAATATAACATATAAACACAGCCCTTTATTGCAAAATATAAAAAAAGGGTTAACATTCCGGATAAAATTAGCGATTACAGCAGCCATTCTTTGCTTATTCTTGTGGAACAAGGGTAAAGCAAAGACCACAAGCACTAATTTTATCTGACTTTCCTGTTAGATGACTTGCTCCCCTGAAGCAACAGTGAACAAATCAAAATAACTTGCTTTCTCGAAACGGCGAAAACTAACTTGGTAGCGCTGGCATGTCCTTCCAAAGCGGCAATAGATGGACTAGATAGCAATTCTTCAAACGACTCGTTCCTCCGAAGTGGTAGCGAACAAATCCAAATGATCTCAAATGGTAGAAGAAATTGTTTCCCCGGAGCGGCGGAAACAAATTGGGTAAAACTGGCATATCCCTCCGGAGCGGCAATAGACGGACCATATAACAATTCTTCAAATAACTCATTCCTCCGAAGCGGCAGCTAACAAGTCCAAATGATCTCAAATGGTAGAAGGAATTGTTTCCCTGGAGCGGTATAAACAAATCGGGTAGAACTGGTATATCCCTCAAGAGCCGTAGTGAACATACCATATTGCAATTCTTCAAATAAAGGTTTCATTCTTCTTGGGCCTAAGTGGATAGGCCAGTATGCTAAAATAAAATGTTTTATCCCCCATGAGCCTAAACGGATAGGCTTTCTAACTTTCTTGTCTAAAAATTCTTGAGCTACGAGTATCTGCCTCATACGCTCTAAAATCCTATCATTCCGAGTTTGAAATCCTTCACATGAAATCCTGAGCTACGAGTATCTACCTCCTTACACTTCAAAATCCTAATGTTGCGAGACTGAAATCATTCGTCTGAAATTCTTGAGTTACGAGTATCTGCCTCCTTCGCTCTAAAATCCTGATATTACGAGTTTGAAATCCTTTGCCTGGAATTCTTGAGCTACGGGTATCTGCCTCCTTCGCTCTAAAATCCTGATGTTACGAGTTTGAAATCATTTGCCTGAAATTCTTTCTGGGTTTTACTTTGTTGTTTACTCATCTTCTCATGAAGTACCCGATCTAACTTTCAAATACCTGTAAAAGAGACGAAATATTGTGATGGTATGAGTTAGCATGCTCCTAACATGGGGATATCTAGCTACCAATGATGCATAAAGTCATTTTAGAGCTGCTGGGGAAAAACCCTTGCTTTCTAGTCGATCACCTTTAACTCATACGGGCTTTCTGTCTTGCTGAGACTTCATTTTTTATCTCATCTTGAAAGGATATTATTGACTTATTTCGATCCGGCTAAAATCTATCACCTCTTGAAGTCCACTTCCAAAACACTACCCCACTCAACTCGGGTTTAGTTGTCGCCTCTTCATTGACTCTTCGTGACGAGTCCTCTCCAATCTCAATATTAGGGTGAATACATACCCTTAAATCTTCTAAACCCTTCTTACTTCCATAAGTTCCAATCTTTATTTTTCTTTACTGAATCTTCCTTTTTCGTCTCATCTTGAAAGGAGGTGCTGACTTACACCGATCAGAATTGAATCTATTATTTGTTGAAGTACAAATTCATAACATTACCCTCACTCAACTCAGGCTTAACTATTACATTTTCTATGACTCTTCATGATGAGCCTCTTTCTACCTCAACATTAGGGTGAACTCATGCCCCTTAAATACCCAAAATTTCTTTATTTTAATAAGGTTTCAAATCTTTAATATTCTGGACCATTCGAAACATTAAGGCTGAAAAGTCATTTCAAATCTTTGAACTGTCTAGATTTATGAAATCTTACTATTATTCTTGATAAATTAGTCATTCATGCTAGGTCAACCATATATTTCCTTGACCTGAAAAACCAACCACAGGGCCTTGCAGGGAAACATTATTCTCATTCTTTACCTAGGTAGTTTCTCATCTCTCTTTTTTTTCTGTCCCATCAGGATGATTTTTCTTCTATCTCAACGGTAGGCTGAAAACATGCCCCTTAAGTTTCCAAAATTTCATTTCTTCAATAAGATACAATATTTAATTTTTTGACCCAACTGAGGTATTATGGCAAACACTCACTTCTAGCCCTCGAACTGTGTAGCATACGAAGTTTTGCTATTATTCTATTCAGAATCAGTGACAGGTTTGTATTAGGTCGATCATGTACATATTTGACCTTGCATTCTAAACTTTATTCTTACAACAATACCTTATTCTTTCTATTTCTCTCTCTTTTTTATTTTCTTTCTTTTTCTTTTTTTCCATCTATATGTTTGTTTGCTAACTATCATTTCAATAGAGGATGCTTTTTGGGTTAATATACAAAATCAAAATTAATAGAAAAAAGAATAGAATGCCCTAGATATCAAATGCAAGAGCGTCTTAGATTTAATCCCTCGGTGATCAATAGCTTGCCTTTGAATGTTGTGGCGATATTTAAAGTTGTAATATTCCTCCCAGATTGCTCGGTTTATCCTCATGATTATGGTATTTACTTGATCTGTTCGAAAACTCCTCCTCCTAGTTCTCATTGTTTTTTCTCTATTCATATAGTCCAGGTTTTCGAAATTGCTTAACACATAGAGTACAAAAACATCAAACTAAGAATTCTTAGTACAAATGTATTTTTCCAATTATAATTAACATCGTATCGGTGTCTTCAAAGAGTCATCTCTGACGCTAGGGTATTCAAAAGGTGGAGCATATCTCCTTATTAGATTTGTTCTCCCCCTGTAGCTCCATCAGGATGCTCTGAGACTTATTCAAGTGTTCATTGATTTTTAGAGTTTTATCTCTGGTGCTAGGGTATTGAACATGTGGAATCTAGTTCCTTATTTAGATTTGTTCGTCCCTACAACTCCAATAATTTTTCATTTCTTGATAGATTTTTTGTTAAACAAATTCTCAAGTTTAAAAAACTCAATCGGTTTTTCCTAGAAGATTTATCATCGAACATTATCGAAGGAGTAGTAATCTTACGTCTCGCGCTTCATCGACCGGAGTGTACTACGTAGGAAACCATACTTCATCGTGATCACAACATTCAATTGATCTTTTTATTAGAATCAATGTCACATCATGCACGTGATATCCAGGGATCTACGAGGGTAAGAAAGAATATACACATATATATTTAATTAAAAGACACATCCTTTCATTGAAATGGAAAAAGCAAACATAACATGTGCCCTTAAAAAGGTATTTGCTACTTTCGGGTAAACAATAGCATAATTAGTTACACATATAAAAGAAAAAAGTAAGAAAAATGGCAAGACCTAAAAACATGGATAGGATGCACTAGAAATCCTTGACCATCACATCACCGGTCATTCATCCCGACCCTTTAAACCATCTCAAAAAACTCAATCTCTTTGCGGTCCATCATTCCCTGAACCAACTACTTGAATCTAGACAATATTGGATTTCATGCGCTTCCTTCTGATGGTACTCAGAAAATGCCCCATGCTTGCCTCACGTATTCTTTTTGCCATGCTCAATCAAATCCACCATGGAAAGCTATTTGGAAACCAACTTAAAGGGGACTGGACTTCTGACGCATCCATCTTCACCCTCTTTGTATCTACTTCTTCAAGAACATTCATGCCCTGACCTCCATGGTTTGGTAATGGGTTGTCAGTTGTGTTTGGTTCACCCAACTGCAATACTCTAGACTTTATCATATTCTGGACTAACTTCTTGAGTGTCGGACAGTCTTTAATATAATGTCCCTGAACATCGGCATGATACTTGCAATGTGCATTGGCATCATACCAAGAAATGTAGGATGGATTAAAGGGAGCTACATAATAGGGTTGAACCAAATCCGCCTTATATAGTTGTGAATACAACTTCTTGTATGAAATTGGTAAAAGGGTGAATGATTCTTTTTCATCTCTTCTTTGGGACCCTTAGTCTCTTTTCTACTCGAGTCTTGCACATTTTGGGACACAGCCTGGGGTGAGTAGACCATCAGCTTCTTAGGGGCCTTATGGGTGTTCGCGTTGCTAACCTCTTGATCTATTTTCTCATCTTACTTTCGAGCTGGTTCTCGGTCCGCTGACGAAGACAAGATTTTCAATAGAGAATGTTCGATCTTATCTAACACTAATTCGATGGGACGTTTAGAAACGGTGCATACTACCTCGTATTGGTTGATGATGGCTTGGTCTTCATCAGACAAAATCTTTTCCGCCACAAAGTTGCAGTCCCACTTCTCACTTTCTCCTCCAATCTTTTCTTGCATGAAGGAGTATCCGGTCAAACCCTTTTCTTTGGTCTTGGTAGCTATCATACCCATCAGTTCATCGATTTGCCCCCTTTTTTCATCTTGAAACTTCTTCACATATGATATTAACTCTCTTTGATTCCAAACCAAATATTCTTGAAGTTGTTCGAGCTTATCCACCCTAACCACTAGGTCATTCATACTTCTGAAGCTGTACTGGCTAGAAGTCATTCCTTTGTTCTTCCTATTTTTTGAGACAAATGCCTTTCTCAAATTGGTTTTCATTTCAGCAAAATTGTCTTCCATTTGCTTTTTCTAGAGTCGGGCGAAGTATGAATGTAGGATCTTTGATTACTGTCACAAAATCAATTCACCATTAATCTTATTGTTTAATTACTTAATGCATGATACATGCTTTATACAATGCACGGAACAAATAAAATGGATGGATGTATGCAGATAAAAGCAATGATTCCATTGGTGGTCACCCTAGACAACTCTCATTGGCTTGAAAAAAAGGTTCTCGACAAAAAGGAGGTACCAATAAGTCTCAACCCCCACTTCTAATTCTTTGATGGCTCTGATTAGCCGAAGGAATCTTGGTGTCTTCTCCATCCCCGAGCCCATAAAGCGCTTCAACTTTTGTGGCTAATGTCTCCATATGTTGGGTTACTTCTTGTACCCAAAATGCCAAAATATGGTGTATTGGTCTAGATCTTGAATAAATCGGCTATTATCACGAAGACATGTGAATAACTTTGAACTACAACTTCAAGTCTCGACCAGAATTTGAAATATCTCCTTCTAATGCTGACCGTCTTGAGGCTCGAGGAATCCATTCTGATTGTGACACTCTTGGAAAAACCAACCGACTTTTCCGCGCCATCTTTTTTTTGAATCCACAAAGGTCATCTTGTTAGGGCTGCTTGGGTATACTCTGTTATTATGCGCTTACTTGGAAAACTGTTACCTTGAACTCTTTTGATCGATATAGGACCACTGTCTCGCTGTTGAGTTGGTATCCTCCTACTTGAGATACCTCTCGCCCATAATGAAAGATCTCAAATTGGGTAAACCACTTGAATCAACACCTTTATGTCATGCAATGTAGATGCAAAAATATATGCAAAGCAAAATAAAACACAAAAAAGTCGGTACTAGATAAAATCAATAAACACAGGGAATTAAATAAAGCATCAAACAAAACTACCCTATTTACATCCCTTCTATCAACCTAGGTTTGACCGCGTGGCTCTAAAAAGGGTGAGCTTTCTATGTTCTCTACATGCAGTTTTGGTGCTAAAAGGTACCCAAATTGTCCTCGTTGTCCCCTACTAAGGGTAGCAAGGCCCCCGATCATCACCTATTATAGGCTCATTTCAATTGAGTTCAATTCAGGGGACCCATTCATTATGTCCGTACGAAGAAACAATATTCCCACGAAAACATAGGGTACCCGAGCCCCGAAGATACTTACTAGGCTCATACGGAGGAACAATATCCACACGAAAGCACTAGAATTTCCCCTCACTTAAAAGGATGGGTTTATATGTCAAATTTTAAAATGCGTTAAAATAAACTCACATTTATAAACGAATATTAATTTAATTGTCACTTTAACTTGTAACTTCCCATATTAATAAAGCGATAATTTTTTATGCTTGACTCTCTTTTTTATAAACAAAAGCATGTCCCCAGTGGAGTCGCCATGTTGTAGCGACGTTTTTTGAAAATAACTCAGAATAGTTCGAGTATCTTACTTTTTAAAAAAATATTTATTTAAAAAGGAGATTTTTTCTTTTAAAACTGTGTTTGGAATAAAAATTTGGAGTCGCCACCGGTCACTTGGATTAGGTAGACTAGACACCGAAAATAAAACCAGAGATTCTGGGTTTAGGAGTCGATTACGAGTGGGGAAGGTTTTGCACCCACACCATACCCGGAAAGCTGTACCAAATTAATTACTGCTTTGTTAATATTAAATTTTACGAGTTAAAGTGACGATTAAACCAAAATTTGGTTATACATACAAGTAAACTTTAAGGGCCTGTTATTCGAGAATAAATGAAAAAACTATCACCACTACGACTAGTACTAGCCACGTTTATTCCTGAATAAAAGGGCACCGCATTAACAGTTTATATCCTGGATGCAACGTACCACGTCAAATAAGCATGAAACAAAACACAGAACACAAGATCCACATGTTGAATATACAAGAAGCATACATACGAACATAAAAACATACATAAAACATATATACATATATAATATAAAAAAGAATATGTAAAAAGAATATGGCAGTAGCAATATATACATGATATTCCCAAGCTATGTATTATATACTATAAAAAGCAAATACTATACATAAAAACATATAATATATATATACATACCAAAATTATATATTATATACTATATAAACTATATTAAAGAACATACTGTACATATAGGTATGCATGCAATTCCATGTATATATATAGATAAAGTTTGGCGGTAGCCATATATGCTGCATTTCAAAATATAAATTATGAAGCATGCAATATACATATAGGTCGCCATACATCATACACGATACATATGGAAAATACATACATACTAAAGATGACTTTGGCAGTAACTCTTATACATATTAATGTACATCGAAACTAAATATATTATATACATATATTAAAAATAGATATATAACATGTAATATATATTTTGTCCAAAACATATATTATATACTATATGTTGCATACAGTGAAACTGTAGGTTATACATATACCATATAAGACCTATATAACATATATACATCAAAACTATAAATTATACACTATATAAAAAAAACTATATATTATAGTAGATATACACGTAACACATATGTATGAAAGCTATATATTATATTTTATATAAAACACAATATATACTAAAAAACTATATACTATACAAAAATATGTATTATACTAATATGCACACACCAAGACCATATCATACATATCTATATCATAATATCTCAAAATGACGAACATAAATAAATAGAAAGGACAAAAATTAAAAGAGAAAAATAAATTACGAAGCATAAAAAGTAAGCATGCATGAAAAAAAGATCATTTAAAAAAACTAATAACCCATCCCTTTTCTCTCGTTCCCTTTGAATTCGGATGAACATCGTCGTCCGCCGGAAGTTAAGCTCAAAAATTGGCCATTTTTTTTCGAGTCAGCCGCCGTCGAACGGCGGTCGGCGAACACAAAAACAAACTAAAACGACTCATTTCCCTCCTTAAACCCAGATCTGAACCTAGATTTCAATAATCCTTCCATTTTCACCCAGATTCATAGAAAATCGAAATAAAACCCCCTTTTTAATCCTAAAACATATATGAAAAGCCCCTTTTCCCAAAATCGAGAAAACAAAAACCCTATTTTTTGAAAACCAAAAGCCCTATTTGTTTGTTCTACCACCGACTCACCATGCACGGCCCTGAAGGGACTAGGGATTTGTCGTCGGCACAGGGGAGCAACAGGCGCAGGGAAGATGAATCGTCTCAGGGAAGACGAAACGAGACCGGCAAAAAGCTAAACCTTAATACTCTATGCTTTTTTATTTTTATGTTTCGAAATGCAAAAAAAACAATATATCTCTAAAAGATTTTTTTCTTTCTGTTCTCTATTGCTTCAAAATCCCTCAATCCTCTTTACAATTGTTAAGGGGTTTCTCTTATACCCCCTTGAAATTACATAAATTTAGGAATAGTAAAAATGCCCTAGAAATTTGCTATTGGTTTCTTTTTGTAATTTGGATGTATTCATATGCAACTTTGATTCTTGTTGGCTTGCCTTTGAATCTCCGTTTTCCATCTGATATTGCATGTATATCATCGCCATCTCTGATATTTGAGCATTCTGTGTTTTTTTTGTCTTGTTTGCATTTTCCAAGATGGACACTAGAGAGAGGGACCAAAGAGAAATCACGGTGGCTGTTAGTGGAGGTCGAATCAGCGGCTGGGATGAGCAGTGAATAGACTGTTCGGATCTGTCTCTTCAAGGCCACGTGGCAAGGATCGGAGCGTCGAAAGGATCTGGAAAGGGCGTGCGATGCACGAACTCTCCATGCGTGAGTGAGGAGTCGAAGAGTCGGGCGGTGAGCTTCACGCGACTAGAAAAATGACAGGTCTGGGGAGACTGAAGCGTCGTGTGTGTGCTCCACGCACACGTGGATACTTGGGCAATCGCGCGTGTGAGGCTTTTCTCCTTCAATCTGGACCGTCAGATCATGCCAGATCTGATGGTGAGAAGTGAGTTGCGCAGAAAGAAGGAATAATAGGGCCTACACTAGATGTAATAATTATATGTATGATCAATTATAACAAAACAAATTAGAACAATATATAAACGAATTATTAAATAAATTACGCTACTAAACATAAAAACATGTATATAAACATTATGTAATATAATATATCAAAATATTTATATTTATATTAATATAATTATAATTATATTATACATAATACAATACAATACATAATACTATAACATAATAATATACAATAATAATGATAATAACAATAATAAAAAATGATAATAAAAAAATTAAAATACGAAGGACCAGATTGGAAATATGGAAAAACTAACAGGGACCAGTGACGAAATTATACCATGCGGCAGACCATGAATGAAACAAATTTGGTGCGGAGGGGTTTAATATGTAACTTAAACATTTATAAACATATTTAACCTAAAAGCAAAGAGTTGTCAGATTCATTCTCTTTCCTTTTTGCTAAGACCGTCCGTCTCCCTCCCCTTTCTGTTTTTTCATTTTTTAACCCTAAAAAATTAAAACTCACTTTTTCCATACTCAAAATCAAACCACCCCTATGTCTGATTGAGATGCCAACGGTTCAGAGTTGGTTAGGCACGGCAGCGACGGGCTCGAAAGAATCGAGGTAAGATTCGAAATCATTTTTCTTTTTTATACTTTTGCACTTTTCACATTCGAATGAAAAGGTAAGAAAATATACTTCTATCTTTCGTACTTGAGATATGGATCTGAGAGTTTTCTGGATCTGGAAACCTTTTCTTGTTTTTTATTTCCCTCTTTTTTGTTCGAAAAAAGAGCCCGAATTTGGAGATTTTCTTTTCGAAAGGAATCCCTCAAGATTTGATTTTTTGTATTCGATCAAAGCTCTCTCTTTTTCAAATTACATGGATCTGGGTTTTTATACCCGTTTGATTACACAAAAAGTATAAAAAGATGGCCTTCATTTATGGTTGATGTGGCTTGAAAATCATCCTAATCTTCTCCTTTTATTATTTTGCAGGTTCGAAATGACTCTGGGCAGTGAAGCAGGCGGTCAATGTCAGGGCGGTCGGCAGTGGCTAGCGTGTGACCTTCACGCGGGCATTAAAGAGCCGCGCGTGGGGCGGGGGCGGCTGATGGGATAAAGGTTAGGGTTTTGTTTCATTTATTTTAGGTTAATTAAGGTTAGGTAGATATGGGTTAAGTGTTTGAGTAAGTGGGTTATAGGCAATGAGTATTTTGGGCTGATGATGGGCCATGTATTTAATTTGTAAGTGGATTGGTTATAATAATAAAAGTGGTTCTTCTTAGATCTGATTTTCAATTTTAGATTGGGTTCAATTTTGGGTTTAAGCCCGCTCAAAAATGGGTTGTTACAGCTGCAGTAAGGCATTTCTTCAATACTTCTTCTCTTTTGTCTGCCTTAGTAAGGCATTTCTTCAATGATACTGTAGTGGTCCTGGTTCCTAAAGTGCCCAATGCTTCTAAAGCTAAGGAGTTCAGGCTCATCTCTTGTTGTTCAGTTATCTATAAGACTATCATAAAGATCCTAGTCACCAGGCTGTCAGGCTATTTTTTCAGGATGATCTCAAGGAATCAGTCAGCCTTTATTCAAGATAGAAGCATTGTTGACAATACCCTACTGGCGTAGGAGCTTGTTAAAGGGTATGGTAGAAGTAACTTGTATCTGAGATGTGCCATGAAGGTGGATTTGCAGAAGACTTTTGACTCACTCAGTTGGGAGTTTGTACTGCAAGTTCTAAAAGCTTTGGGGTTACCTGTAAAGTTTAGGGGTTGGATACAAGCCTGCTTTATAGAAGACAGTTTCTCTATTTATCTGAATAGGAATTTGGTAGAATTTTTCAAAGGGCAGAGAGGGGTTAGGCAGAGAGACCCTCACCCCCCTATTTTTTGTCATGGCAATGAATGTCCTCTCCTCTATGCTTGACATTGCTACTGTTGGAGGTATTTTTTAGTACCATCCTAAATGCAAGAGGGTGCCTCTGACACATATATGCTTTGCAGACGACTTATTGATTTTTTGCAAAGGCACAATGGACTCAGTGATAGGAGTTCAGTGTGTCCTGGAAAATTTTTACGAGCTATCTAGACTTAAGCTCAATGCATCCAAATCTGAGCTTTTCATCTCGGGAATGTCTGCCTTGACTCTAGAAGAAATTCATGTTGCTACTGGATTCAAGATTGGCCTGCTGCCTGTGAGATACTTGGGGATTCCTCTAGTCACTCGAAAATTCAGTATGAAGGACTGTGCTGCTCTCATAGACAAGATTCGAGCCAGACTTGATCAATGGTCTGGAAAAAATCTTAGCTATGCTGGAAGAGTTCAACTTATCAGATCTGTGATTTTTAGTATGGTAAATTTTTGGTGCAAGCAGGTGATTTTGCCTAAGGGGGTTGTGCAGAAAATTGAACAGTTGTGCTGCAAATTTTTGTGGAAGGGAAAAAATGCAACAGCAACGGGCGCAAGAGTGAGCTGGAAGCATATTTGCAGTCCTAAAAGTGAGGGGGACTTGGCTTGAAAGATCTCAAGACATGATGGGATCGTGCTTGTATGATGTAGTTGATACTTACTTTGGTTCATGGGAGTGGCAATGAGTCTTTGTGGATTGCTTGGATTAGAGCATATGTGATCAAGGAAGGGGATTTCTGGCAGTTAGAGAGTAAACCTCTTTTTAGCTGGTGTTTGAGGAAGCTTCTTAAGATGAGGGAGGAGGCATACCCCATCCTTGCAGCTGGCAGCTTTAAGATCACTGTTAAGGAGATATGGACTGATATCAGAGAGTCTAGAAAGAAGATTACATGGCATAAAACTGTATGGTTCCCTTTGCATATATCCAAGCATGCTATGATAGTTTGGATGGTTATTTTGAATCGCTTGCCCACCAAGGATTGGCTGATCAAGATGGGGATAGCTGAAGGTAGTCTGTGTGAGATTTGTGGGACTAGCTTAGAATCGAGAGGCCATCTGTTTTTTGAATGCTCTTTCTCCAAGGAGATTTAGAATGCCATCCTCAGCTTGTGTGGCCTTCCAAGAGAGGTACTAACTTGGGAGGAGAAATTGAACTGGGCAATTGCAGTTTTGAAGAGTAAGTCCCTTCTAGTGTGTATTCTCAGATTAGCTTGGCAGGCTCACATTTATTTGATGTGGGAGGAAAAGAATTATAGGCATTTTAGAGGGGTACATAGAAGCTGTACAGATAATATAGATAGCATAAAAACTGTTGTTTGTATTCGTTGAAAGAGTAAAAACATACAAATAGAAGGCTTTGTGCGGCTTGGGGAATTCTCTAAGGAGATGGCCACCCAAGAGCATGATTAGGTTCTTTGTAGCAACTTTTGTTGCTTCTTGAAATAAAAATTGTTTATAAAAAAACATTTCAACGCGATGATTTAGAAGAAGTGCTTTTTTTTATGAAAAAGTGGATATTAATATGTGTGTCATTAAATTTTTTTTAAACTTAAATTGAAGAAAATAGTACACATGTTAATAAAATAATTAACATAAAACTTCGAGCAAAACTCGGCCAGAGTAGCAATAGAAGAAGTGCTTTTTTAAAAATAAAATACATATAAGTATTTTTAATATGAATAGTTAACCGTGTTGTCAAATTAACTAATTAATGATTTATAGAATAGAGGATCAAATTGTAACAACTTGGAAACATGTATTTAAATCTCAAAATTGAATTTAGTTAATGGACTAAATCCAAAAAAAAAACCTATTTTTTTCAGTTTTAATTCATTCATCTTGTAAAAATCGTACAATAAAAGAGTTAAAACGTTCAACCAAAACATTTAAGAAAAAAATAAAGATATAAGCAAATACCCTAAACCATAAAACATATCTAAATACCCAAGAACCCATTACTTTTTTTTTTGGCTGACTTATTGGTTTTCATGACTTTGCCTATAACTAATTCACGTACATCTAATTTTAGTGTACGAGTCCCTTAATAAACTTTTCACCTATGTAAAGCATCGAATTCAATATCGGTTTAAACTATACAAATTTTAACCTTTACCAACTTGATTAGTGACATTTTTTTATTTGTTTATTAGTCACCGAAACGGGTATATAACATTCGAGCAATGATTTTTACGCTTCACATGCATCAAATGTTGAAAACAATAGAATTACTGGTTGACACGTTCCCAAACTTGTATTACTTTTTACAGCCTTTTTCATTTTTCAACAAAGTTATTCGTGTCGCATTTGTCATGTAATGAGTAACTTCACAAAACAAAATTGAGAATCCACTCGTTGGTTTGGTGAAACAAGGACCACAGAGAAAGCACCCTCTACTTTTAATTTCATTATGTTATTCGCCTGTCCAAAAAAATATACGTTTATTCTATCATTGCAACTCAATTTTAACATGCCTATTGTAAGATGATATATCATTTTTTATGGTGTGGGCGGGGTTTACTTACGTTCTCGATGTAGTTTACCGTGTTCAACAACGGGGTTAGAATCCGAATTAATCATAAAATTAGGTGATACAATTTAAATAAATTAAAATTTGAGGGGGTGTAGCTCTCTAGGGGTTGTTGTAGCTTTGTTGACATTTTGGTCTTATTTGATAACTAGCGGTAGGGGTGTTCAAAAATTCCTAACTCGGTTGATCCGATCCGAACTTAAAAATGCAGGGTAATTTTATAAAAAAAAATTATCCGATCGGGCCGGGTACCCGACCCAATAATTTATCCAAGACACGAGCCGGAACACGGGCCGGAAGTTTTCTCTTACCGGGTACTCGACCCGACCCGGTAAATTTTAATATATATTTTTTATATTTTTATTTTAAGTTTCTTAATATTTTTACTCTAAAATTAAGTTTTAATCCCTAAATTCTTTATATGTTTGTATTATATACTATTAAGTTTTAAGTTTAAAATTTTTTAAAAATATTTATGTGTTTAATATGTAATTTTTTTAAAATTTTATAATTAAAAAATAAAAAATATGAACCGGGTACCCGGTACCCGATTTTCTGAGTACCCGGATGTGATGGGCCGAGACACGGGCCGAGCAATGAGGTACCCGATCCGGGTACCCGAAACCCAAGTACCCACCAATGCCCACCCCTAGCTAGCATGTCATATTAACTGATAATTGATAATGAATCACATTAGTTGATTTGATTATTTTATTGCATTAATTGATTGTATAAATTTGTTTGAGAAAAAATTAATTGACGATGATTTTTTTTTATTTGAACAAGTAAAATAATATAAAAGACATTATTATATTCAATATTTGTTTGCATGGTTTATTGGTTATTAATATTTGGTATCTATCGATGTGTTTTAGGTTATGAAAAATAGTTTTTTAATATAACATTACTAAGCATATTTGAATAATGTATATGTTAATTTCTTATTTGTGAAATTATATTTTTAATACAATTTATTACTTATTAAATTTAAATGATATTTGAAGTATATGTATTAATCTCATACATTTGAAGTTAACATAATTATTTGAGAATTCGTGGAGTGGTCACAGTGGTAAATGCTGATATATTTCATCCAGGTGACATGGGTTCGAGCACCATGTGTGCACGGTGTGTTTGCGTTATTAAAAAGCTAAAAAATTGAACAGATACTTGTAATCACACCGTATATTAAAAAAATCACATAATTGTTTGAAGTATATGTATAATAATTAGTTTATCAATCCTTTAACATCCAACTCGTTGCTACAAACCTTTGTTTATCAATCAATTAAATTAACGAATCTGACTAATTATCTCTAAAAATAATTTAATCCTTCAATTTTAGCTTAACATCCTCATTAAATTTAGTTTTTATAACATTGAGTATAGTATAGTGTGACCCATTAATGGGGACGCCATAGAAATTTTTACGTTTTTGTTCTTTGATTCCTTGAATCTGTGAGTGCCCCTAGATTTAGTTGATTGGAACCATGGCCTAGTGGACTACCTAATTTTTATGAAATTATTTTGATTCTCATTTGTTTTGTTGCCAACAAATATTATTCTTAATCAATAGATATTTTCATAGCTATTGTTTTATTTATATGGTAGGAGGTCCATATCCATTTAACATCCCACTAGTCGAATTCAAAATATTTCATGTAGTCCATTTAATCTACTGGATTTATTGCTTGTAATTTTATTTTTTTAAAAAGGTTACAAATTGGTAAATATAAGAATCACCTTTGACCTACACCACCGATGTCAAAATTACGAATAATATACAATTACACATCTAATTATCGTTATTTATAAATTTTATTAACTCAATTCATTAATTAATAAAATACAATCTTGAATTAAAAAAGTTTAAATAAATTTAATAATATTTAATGGTCGACTTATTTCATATTTGTCATTGAATTAGTAAAACGAACCAACCAATCATGATTAATCACAAATTTTGCATATAAGAGAACAAAACTTGAGATATTCTCAACACACTTCTTTTATTATTAGTTTCAACATTTTTAAATTGTTTATAATATTTTAATTATTTCTTCAAAATATCACTTTCATCGAATATGTTTGGTTCTAGAGAATACAGTCCGGTTTTATTTTCTTAGAAAATAAGAAAAGGTGAATAAACGTGTTCGCTTAAGCAGGTCTCGAGTTCGAGGCGTTGTATATGTAGAAAATTTTTGCTAAGAGGCTCACCCACCAAAACTAGGTGTGCGATGCGGGTCGGTCCTGATTAGTGAAGACAAAAGCCCTGAAAATTGAAGGGCAACCAAATAAAAAGAAAATAAAAATAAGTGAAAATTTGAAAACAAAGATGTTTTTATTGAAAATGTTTTGGGAGTGAACGATATGAAAATAATATTTTTTAATTTTAACTTTATTTTAATCCGGATTCGAATTCTTCTAATACAATTTTTATAAAATTTTAATTTATTTACTTATATTCTATTTATTTTTATAATAATAATATTTTTCTAACTATATTTTATTTCAATTATTTAATAAATATTTTTTATTTCTATTTTAAATTTTTTACCAAACATATTTTTATTATTTTTTATTTTTAAAAACAAATTTTCATATCTATTTAAAAGCATGTTTCCTAATTTTTTAAAATAAAAAATTAAATAATTTTTAAATTTAAAATAAAAAATATTTTTTAAAATTAAACGAACCCTAATACTATTTATTTTTGAAAAAAGAATTAAGGCCGCAGCAATAGACCGACACGGCGACACGTAATGAAAAATTGGTGAGCTTGTTGTTGGGAGCTTCGTTTGTTGACACGTGGATATAACGAATGACTTACGGCGGGAGTAAAAGATCAGATTCTGACTCTAGCTCAACCGCAAGGCAATCTAAACAGATGTTTTTTTATAATTTCGTTATCTAATTTATTGGTTAATTAAATTTATTATAGAAACGATTTTTTTAACACAATTTATTCTGTTCGTACTATCTGAACTTAAACCTTTTAATATTGTTTGAAAAAATTTAATATTTTAACACACTAAATTAACTGATTATTAGTAAAATAAAATAGAGGTTTTGAGAAAAAATTAAGACGTGTGAACGTCAACATCCAACACGTATTTCAGCTTCTGAGCCTGGGGTTTTGGGTAAGCTCTGAAGAATCTATTGGGTTGGGCCAAGCCTATTTCATTTCGCCAAGTGTTAGAAAGGCTAAACTTAAATTATTGATATCCGGAAGGGACTAAAACTGGAATTTACCCATTTAACCAAGGGGACCAAGGCCTGGCTGCCCTCTTATCTTATCAACGATATATCTTAAGCTTCTTCGTTTTTTTGTTTACCATAGGCCATACCATTCTGTCCTTTTGCTATAGGAAACTTCCTTGAGAAAACTCATAAATCACCATCAAAGATTAAATAAACGCATTATACATATATGTTGCAGTAAAATGCGGTATTGGCATGTATCTTTCTTATCAGTCTGCTTCTTCTTCATGTTCCTCTTCTTCTTCCTCTTTCTATTGACTCCCTACGTTGAAATCTCTGCGACAAGAACATCGTCTTTCGATTTGATCAACAAAACATGCAAAACATGTTCAGACAAATCGATTGTCTTCGACTACACCTTCTACTTGTTATCTCTACAGGAAGTTCCAGTCAGCCACATGAGAAACCTTCAAGGTCTAGCAATAATTGCAATGGAGCTGGCTCTACAGGACGCGACCCGAACGCTCTCGGTTGTAAGAGGGTTGCTGCGGAACGAGACGTCGGGACGTCCGTTTTCTTCGGCTTGCTTGAGGGACTGTGATTTGATCTATTCCGATGGGGTTGTCACTCTGGTGGATAGTGTCCGAGCGTTTTTGGAAGGGCGGTACGAAGATGCCGTTGCATGGGTGACTGCAGTCATGGACGGAACGACGACGCGCGAGGAAGGGTTTCGGGATATGGATGAAGTGTCGCCGTTGACGAAACGGAATTATAGTGTTTTCCAGTTATGTGATGTTGCATTGTGCATCATGAACTTGCTTAATTCGGATGCATTGTCTTTTTAAATCTTATATGTTTATGTGTGGAATATGTTCATGTTTTTTTACTATTGCGTAGAGCTTTGCTGGTGAACACCTAATGATATAAGAACAAAAAAAAAAAAATAAACAACTTTCTTAAATATTAATAGAATTTTTTGGTACACAATGGTAGAATTTAGAGTAAATATTAAGGGTAATTTGAATTTTCTAAAAATTTGGAGTTTAAACAAAAATTTTTAAATTTTTTCAAGGGTTTAACTAAAATTTGTAATAGTTTTAAGAAATTTAATTAAAACTTTTAAAAATTTTAAAAGAAAATTTAATACTTAACATTTAAAATTTTAAATTTAAATATAAATTTTTAAAAATCTCGAGGATTAAAATTTTTAAAAATACTAAAGGCAAATTTTGAATTTCTTAAAATTTTAAGGGCTAACGATCACTAGTCCCTTAAAGCTCCATTAGGTACACGTAGTATCTGTCACTAATAGTGATATTAGAGATAACTAATAATCCCATAGTAAATGTTCTTCGAAGAAGTAAACAATTAGTTATGAAATTTGTTCCATCCTTTTGAAAAAAAACTAAAATTCTAATCACATAGTTAATGGATGAGATGACATTTTCTTAATAGATAGCGTAGCTTATCTTCTTTAAAAACAAATTGTGACCAAAATAATATTTGAGAATTTAAGATTATATTAATTTAGGAGTTATATTATGATATATAATATGTGTAGAAAGAATATATACAATTGTTCTTAATTAAGTTATACATTTTGAAATTTAAATTTATAATTTTAAGATGAGTCTGTCACGCTCGACGAGCACCGATGAACACCACTAATGATGAGTACCGATGAGCACCATTAATTTAATTTATAAAGATTAAAAATTTAAAAAACTCACCGTATAATTATAATTTATTTAAAAATTAAAAGATAAATTAATTAAAATACATTATTTTATTTTTAATATTCTTTTAAACATAATTAGATTAAAATACTTATCCTAAATTATAAAGCCCTAACTTTGTTCATTTAAAATTTAAGCCGTCGCCGCTAGCCTCCTGCTGCCGGGCATATACTCACCGCCCCTGCGTTGCCGTCGTTCCCCACCGATGAGCACCGCTATTCTCCTTCATATGAATATCCTCTTTATTTGTATCATAGAGGTGTCCAATGTTTATGGCTGAAAATGGTGACAGGGCTTAATGGCGGCCATGCAGGGGTGGCATAGCAGCGGTGGAAGCTTAAATTTTAAATGAACAAAAATTAGATTTTGTAATTTAGGGTAGATATTTTGATATAATTATATTTAAAATAAAATTAAAAATAAAACAATGTATTTTAATTAATTTACTTTTTGATCTTTAAATAATTTATAATTATACGGTGAAAGTCCTTTAAATTTTTAATCTTTATAAATTGAATTAATAATGCTCATCGGTGCTCGTCGTTAGTAGTACTCATCAATGCTCCTCAAGCATTGTAAAAATTTCCATAATCTTAAAACTATAAATCCTTAACCTTAAAATTCATACAAATTATATATCGAAAAATTTTCTCTTAGTTTACATGTATATAAATTCATAGTCTTTATTTTCAGCCAGCAAGTTCATACAACTTGATAGGTATTATAAGCAAACAAAAACCATTGTCTTTCTGCTTATCTTTAATGTAGAAAATATCAATGTTTTGAACATTATCATCTCGTCAATTTAAAAGAGTTGCTCCCATTTAAAAATATTAGACTCGAGAAATATGTATGGGAAAAATCACATCTGCTTTAAAATATGGTTTTATATTTAATACACACCAGTAGAAATAAGAAGTTTGTACAAGTGTTTTAGTTTTAGGGTTTATGAATTAGATGTAAGGATTAGAGGTCTGAAGTTGAAATTTAGGGTTTAGAGGTTAAAATGTAGAGTTTATGGTAATATAGTTAGAAATTTACATTTAACTTATAAACCCTAAATTCTAACCACAACCCCTCAAATTCTAAACACCTAACATCTAAACCTTAAATCATAACCCTAAAACTAAGACACTTGTGATTTTTTTTTTAATTTCTACCGCCTATTTATGAAATAATTGCCCTTAAAATATATATTCGATTTAAACTCTAATATTTAAGTCTCAAATCTAGTTCGGTCTGCTTTATAAATTTATAATACATTGTATTATTTTATTTTTATATCATATACTTGATATCACATACAAAGTTAACTTTATAGTAATATATATTACTATATTATAAATATTAAAAAATGTATCAAATTGTTCATGTATAAAACAGTAGAGAATAAATGTTACAAAAGAAAAATATATAATATTATCAAATATTAAATTCACAAAATAGAATAAATTTGTTTGAAAACTAAAATAACATGGATGGTAAAAACAAGCTTTAGTTAGTGATTTGGATAAAGATTAAGTTTCATATTTTGACTCGGACTTGGGCAAGCATGAACCGGATTTATTGCATGCATACTTCTGACCCAACTGATTCATGAACACCTCTAATCTTAACACTGAATTAAGGTGCTAACGTGTTATTAACCAATTAAAATGATGATACCACAATTTGATTATTTGTTGAAATATTACGTAACCATCATAACTAATTTATTTTTTAAGTATTAATCTAAAAAATAATTTTAAATTTAAATATAAATTTAAGACAAAAGGATTCAATTACCAATTTAAGATTTTTTTTCTTTCCAAATTCAGGTACACCTTGTATAATAAGCGTAATTCTCATAACTCAACAACTTTAACAGAAAGGGTAATAATGGCACAAATTAAGATTGCCAAACTGTCATGACAAGGAAACAACAGAACTTTGATAAAAGGCGTCCTGTATTTTCCCCCCTTAGAGTTTTCACAGAAAAAACCATCTCAGATATAAATTTATATTTAATTATTATTTCGTAAAAACCAATCTTGCAATCGAAGTCTCATTCCACAATTGTAAGTGAATTTGATTCAATTTGTTAATTTTTTTTTTTGGGTGCAATCGTAGCTAGAAATTATATATATTTTTAAGCATCGGATTGTTTTTTATATTACTTGTAACGATTATTGCATAATTGAGATGATTTTGTGAAGCAATTGCTTGGGGATTTGACGATGCCAAGAATTCAGGGAACCCATTTTTGTTTCCTTACAATACCCAGAAAAAAATGAGAAATTTTGTTTGTTTGTTTGTTTTAACTTTTAAAATTGTAATTTTAAGAATTTTATACATTTGGTTGGTTGCCGGGAATTTATAATCTCAAAAGTTTATACTTTCTTCCTTTTGTATATTAAGGAAGGTTCCTTTTTCCTGCCTTTTTTATCAGCAAAAATTTCTAAAACATTTTTATTGTTATTTTTTCCAGATAAACATTTGTTGGTTTATTTATTGATACAAATTTAAATGTGGATGTTTTTTTTGAACAAGTTGATGAAACAGGGTACTTATTAGAACTGTAATAGAGGGGATCAACAAACATAATTATTGAGAATGGCCTGTAGAGGATGCTTAGAATGCTTGTTGAAGCTCTTCAACTTTTTGATGACTGTTGCTGGTTTGGCAATGGTCGGATATGGGATTTACTTGTTTGTTGAGTACAAAAGAGCTGCTGATGTTGCCACGCTTTTGTCGCCTTTGGGCACTGATCAGAATTTGATAGAGCTTGGTCGGCCCCTGCTCATGGCCCTGTCGGTTTCATCTGATATTTATGACCACCTTCCGAAAGAATGGTATTAGTTTGTCATTTGCTTGTAGTTTGAATATTTGGTATTGTTACTTCTTATTTCCTTATTAGTTTAGTAATGCTTGCATTAGTTGAATTACAAATGTGTTCATGTAGCATTTGTGATATTCCCCATTTCTTTAGTGAAATATCTATATGTACTATAACTTTTCTCGGTGAGGTTGAATTCGAATCATACTAGCTTGAATGAAAACTGCATCCAAGATCACCATATACTCTCTGGTAGGATCGTGTTACTTGTTATATACAGGTACCCGATGGGTTGGACAAATCAGTATTTGAAATGAAATTTGTGTGTTGTCTTCTATCACGTGTTATATTTATAGTTCATAACATGTCGACCATCTGTTTTCTCATGGTCATGTGTATTGCCGAAGAATCTCTTGTTGGTTTTTAGGTGCATTTTACTTGTTAGTGAACATATGAATTTCAATAGAAATTAAAGTGCTTAATTGAGTTGAACCGTCCAATTTTCATTCCACTTACAAGTCTATATGAAGTTTCTGCATGTTCTTGTGTGTTCTAACTTTTCAATTTCTATTTTGCAGGTTTATATATTTATTTATTGGAGTAGGTGTGGTTCTCTTTGTTATATCTTGTTGCGGTTGTATTGGAGCTGCAACGCGGAATTTATGCTGTTTGTCGTGTGTATCCTAATTCTCTGCTTGATGTTTTTGACAGTGGTAATCAGGACATAGATATCATGTAACATCCTAAAAACATTATAATCTAGTAGTTCATATTTTTTTTTCATCCGAATCATTTTTCTTCTCTTTCGTGATGACTGGTTTCCTTAAGGCAACCTAGTATTCAATGTTGGTGTTTCTGTTGATCTTGGTGGAGCTGGGATGTGTAGCTTTCATAGTCTTCAACAAAAGCTGGAAACATGTTACTTTTTCTTACTTTTTGGTCCCTTCTCCCTTCTATTTGAATGAAGTTAGTGTGCTTTGTTATCTAATTAGTGCTAATTTCTTTAGGAACTTCCCGCGGATAAAACAGGATACTTTGATATGATATATCATTTTCTGAAAGAACACTGGATTATCGCCAGATGGGTAGCCCTTGGAATTGTTATCTTAGAGGTAAGCATAACGTGATTGTGATCCTAATCCTGAGGATACTTCACATTCATGAACTAGTATGTTCATATGTATGCAAAAAACCGAGCAACAATCGGATAGACTGATAGAGTTTAAATAAATGAAGTTGCTTTCTAATACAAGGATTTCCCCTTTGATTCCTAATCATTTAGAATCGTATGCTTTATTCTCAGCCCTTGAAATTTGTTTTTTTTTGTGGCGTCATTTAGCTTTCAGACATATGGTTTGTGACAACAACACAGAGAATAGTCCTGAGCTTTCTTATCCTTACTGTGTAGATACGATTTAGCCTTGGATGTCTATCTGTTGCAAACAAATCCAGCCTGCGAAGAGATATAATCTTATTTAAATTCCATAATCAAGGCTTAAAGTTGAAAACCATTCAATTAACTGTACTAAAGGGATGCAGAAACTTCTTCAACTATCGTTATTTGGGAATGTTGCATGTTCGTTTCTTTTTGGTGTGGATTATGGTTAAGATGATTGCATATGACCATCGTTTTAGTCCTAGACAACTTTTAGGAGGCTTCCATTTGGAGAAAACTGTTGGGTTATGATTCACCGAGGCAAAATTTAGTTGGCAAATTGCATCACATAGTAGTTTAGATCATGAAAAAGGATGATGATGTGTTTCGTGACTTTGCTGTTGGATGATAATGGAACAGAAATCATTGGATGGCTTCTGATATTTACTGCATTAAAATGAACTAGAGTGACTTTCGTTGGTACTAATGGTTTAAAATAATGACTTGAATCAACTAAAAACCGACACTGATTTCTCAGTTAGAATAACATCTTGACTGGTATAGTTTCTCTGGGCTTTAACTGATTTGTGGTCAAAATCAACTTCAACTTGCAGGTTCTTATTTTCTTGTTGGCCCTTATGGTTAGGGCCGCCAATGTACCTGCTGATTATGACAGTGACGATGAGTTCATTGCACCAAGGCAACAAATCAGACAACCTTTGATCCATAGGCAACCAGTTCCGGTTACTGGTGTACCTGTTGCTGGCGGCCATGATCAACGCTCCAACAGAACTGATGCTTGGAGTGCACGTATGAGGGAAAAGGTGGTTTCTTTTCCATAAATTCCTGTGTAGTAAATCTTTTGTTAGACCAATTCTTACATCTTACCTTGATTTTCTTGAGGCTTCAAATCTTTGACAATGAATCAAGTAATCCATTAAACATCTAGGGTTTAGGTTTATCATGTAATTTGTATGGTAAAATCTCAGATCATATGTTCTATTTGCGAAGTGATTGTGCTTCTATAGCTGATATTTCCTACCATAAACTCCCAAGTGCATAGATTTTTCTATATTCCTATTGTCTGTAGTAGTGCACTCTGATATGATAAATACCCGAACACCACTTCCCATTCTCTTCGATTACTGCATTTTGTTCTTATTATTTCACTTTGTCTCGTCATTTTTCTCTTAACTTTTTTCCTAATTTTGTTTCTCTAACATTGTTTTTCACTGGATGTTTATCAGTACGGGCTGGATACGTCCGAGTTCACATACAACCCTTCGGAGTCAAACAGGTACCAGCAGGCAGCCCATCAACCAGCAGAAGAAAGCAGCCGATGCACCATTATGTGATAATCGTCTGGTTGGTTTGACTTCCGAAGGCCATTGCATTGTTGGTTGAGTGACGGCTTCAGATTTTCAGATGACAAGTCTTAATTTATGTGCTGCCTACTCATTGATTATTTTACAGAACATATGTATTTAAAAAATGCATAACCATTTTGTGTGTAAAATTTAACTACTACATTAAGGTTTGGCAATGAGTTGAATCCCGAGCCATATACAACTCTGCCTTTTACTTTTTTTGTTCCTTCTCATGTTATGAATATATATTTGGGAAAATAAATATCGATACGAGTGATGGGATACTTCGGAATGGTGGATTATAATGAGGTATATAGAAGTACAGTTCATATGCTTGCAAGCTAATACGAATATATATGTTCGTTTGCTTTATGATCTTGTGATTGTGATCACCATGAAAAAGAAGGAAAAAGAAAGCAATGGAGGAGAAAGAAAGTTTTGTTGTACTTTGAAGTTGGCAATGGCATCTTTGTACAACAATAATATTCTTATGTAATTGAACTCGATTTTTGAAATATAAACATTTAAGGAAAATATTTTGATACATGGACCCTAAATTAATTTTATATAAACATGTCAATTTTAGGGTTTAAGGTCAAAAGGTTAGGTTTAAAATTTGGATTGTAGGGTTTTTTTTTACACAGTTTATGTATTAAAATATAGGTTTAAATATATATTTGGTACCTAAACAAGGCACATTTTCTCAAGTTGATATATAATAAATTTTTGCTCCCAAATTGGTACATAAACTAGACACTTTTTTCCAAGTCGGTACCAAAAGAATTTTTGCTCCCAAGTTGGTACTTAAACTAGACACATTCTCTCAAATTGGTACTAAAACTTATACATTCTAAACAAATCAACAAATTTAACCTCTCCATATTTAAAGATTCTATCAGTTTACTTTTTGTTATTCTCATAAATGGTTTGTTCTTCTCCCAGAAATATTATATTACTTTCTTGTTATAATAAAAGTTTAACAGTAAATTGTTATTTTTATCGTAGAATGTAGTTATTTAATTGTTGCTTTAATCTGGCAGACTCACTTGTTTGACAATATTGTAAAAAATCACTAAATTGATGTAATTTTTAAATATGCAAAGTTAAATTTATTAAATTGTTTTAAGTTAGGATCAAAATGATAGAATGTATAAGTTTGTGGGGCTAAAACTATCAATAAAAGTATTAGAACAATGAACGAAATTAGAGTTTCGATACCAACTTGAGAGTAAAAACTTTGCAGCAGGTACCAACTTGGGAGAATGTGCCTAATTCATATACCAACTTGAAAGTAAAAATTCTTTAGATACCCACTTGGGAGAATATGCCTAATTCATGTACTAATTATATGTTTAAGCCAAATATATAACTGAATATTTAATGCAAACACTTTGATACACAAACTTATAAAGTTTACACATGCTTGTCAAATTTAAGGGGTTAGAAATTTAACTTAGGATTTGGGGTTTATAATTTAAGATTTAGGGTTGGGGCAGTGAGGTTTAGAATTTAAGATTTATGGTTAAATTTTAGAATTTAGGGTGTTAGAGATTTAAATTTTAAAAAGAAATTATATATTTTTTTACGGCTGAATTAAAGAGAAAGGTGCCTAGTTCATATTCCAACTTTGGTAAAGGCTTGCTTGCCAATCTGCCGGTGTACTATCTCTTCATTTTTTAAATGCCTGTGGAGGTGGCAAGAAAATTGAACATGATTATTGCAAAGTACATCTGGGGGCTAAAGAAAGGAGATGCATACACTGGATTAAATGGGAAGATCTGTGCAAACCAAGACAGTCGGAGGGTTGGGGCTCGTGGATTTGAGGACTAGAAATAAGTCATTGTTGAACAAATGGGCGTGGAGATTTGGTTGTGAAACCAAAAGCATGTGGAGGAAAGTTATCGCGGTAAAGTATGTAACACCTTCGAACCGGATGTCACATTTGAACCTCAAGCTCGAACCCAAAAATCATAAAATAGCGCAACTAGATTTAGCCCAAATCACATTCATTTAAATTCATTAAGTTTGAAACATTTCAAAATAGAAACGTAATAAAAACGTTACATGGGGAGCTTCATTTAAAATTACATAGTTTAAGCATTCGACACTTAATTTGAAATCCAAAATAAGAGTTACAATACAACATAGGGTCCTACGAATATATAGCCTAAATAAATCTAAGTATTGTACTTGGACACAAGTCGATGCCAAAGTCCTACTCCGATGGTGCTCCGACGAATACACATCAACCTACAAACCTGCGAACAAAAACAACAATTCTGAACGCTGAGTTAACGAAGCCCAGCGGATACACTTCCACTCAACCATGCTTCATGCAAATCATAAATAAAAGCATGTAGATAAATATGACAATAAGGCAATCATATCATAACATAACAATGCGGCCCTAACCCTAGCCATTTCAATACATATCAACAATAGGAGGTAAAAAGTCTTACATAACAACCATATACGTAATATCAACAAACCTGGAGTGAGGCTATGTTCCACTAAGCATCGGGTACACACACTTTGAGTGAGGCTCGGTTTCACTAAGCATCGGGTACGCACACTCTTTCTCAGAATCTCTCATTGAGCCTTCGAATGAATCCCGATCCCACTAAGCCTCGGGATCATACATTCGAGATCTTCACCATGGTGTTGCAACACTCTCTTTTCTCATGGGTATCCAGAATCCCATCAACAAGGTGACTCAACCATAATAATGCCCTTACGTGGCATACATTCACTATTCGATCCACCAAGGATCCTTAATCATACAACAAGTCACCTAAAGTTTATAATTAAGTTATTTCCAGTTAAGCTCGTATATGAGGTTTCAATTTTAGTTTCTCGATTTTACTATTCATTTTACCACTTTAGAATCCCACCAGGCCTTAGTACTCGAATTATAGACCATTCGAACTCAAATCATATTTTTTGGGAAGATTGCTCAGACAATATCGTACCGATACACGAGGACGTGTACCGATACCCTAAAGCATATCGATACACTTAAAGTGTATCGATACCAAAATTAGTTACTAGAATTCGGATGAGAAAAAGGTATCGATACCCCCTTCAGGCGTATTGATACGCCCTTCACAAAATGCATGTGTTCTTTAAGAATTATCACAGGGTGTCGATACGCACTCACCCGTATCGATACTCGAACCCAAAATTTATTTTCTAAAGTTCATAAATCATTCCCAATTCCCCTAAAACCCAAAGGTACAACCCCAAACTAAACCTACAGGTTATGGAAGGTGTTTTAAGTGGTTTCCTACCAAATTTTAGCCATTTTAACATCAATCTTAAGACTTACCATTTTAGAGGCTCTAAGCATTCAAACAACCAAAATGTCAACCAAACCACAAAGCAATCAAATTCATGATTTATAAGAACACAAAGAAGTTAATAGTGTACTAACCTTGATTTAAAACTAAGAAGAAAGCTTCCAACCATAAGTTTTAAGCTTTGCTCATCCCTTTTGACTTAGATGCCTCTCCAACCTTTTTCACTACAAACGAAGCTTGCAAAGTGTGTTAAAACATTGCTGGAAAAACTAGGGAAGTTAAAACACTAACATAACTCAAGGATTGAGCTTTCAAACTCAATCTCGTACTTCCCTACACACCCCCATCAAAACTTCCTCTTTCACCATTTCAACCCATTCTTACCTTGG
Source organism: Hibiscus mutabilis (assembly GCA_019671005.1). Taxonomy (NCBI): domain Eukaryota; kingdom Viridiplantae; phylum Streptophyta; class Magnoliopsida; order Malvales; family Malvaceae; genus Hibiscus; species Hibiscus mutabilis. Next base: position 72,610,668 of record CM033714.1, read on the forward strand.
GTTATAGATCCTTGAAAGTTAAACAACTCTTCCTCAATCCTCAAAACGTGATTTACCCCTAAAAGCTTAAAGATTCAACCTTTCACTTGGCTATGGGGTATTAGGAGATGAGGGAATCAGAGGAAAAATGAGACAAGGAACAAGGGTGATCTCATCCTCCTTACACGCCGTAGAAAAATTAAACACCTCATCCCTCATTTTTCTAAAAGGGTAAATTACCCAAATACCCTCTTTCCATCATCCCACACTAATACCCACCCAAGCCCCAAAGCTTACAACAAAAGATAGCCCACCTAAGCTCTGAAAAGCCTAACGCTTGACCAAAAAGTGAAGCCCGCTCTTCGGTTTAAACTGACTATTGGATCCCAAAATCTGGGTCGTTACAACTCTTCCCCCTTAAGAAATTTCGTCCTCAAAATTTACCTTATGGGAACAAATACAGATAGAGTAGCTTTATATCTTCCTTAACTTCCCATATAGCTTCCTCGACTCTATGGTTCCTCCACAATATCTTATCTAAGGATATACTTTTATTGCGCAACTCCTTGACCCCTCTGTCCAAAACTCTCATCGGCTCTTCCTCATAGGTCAAGTCAGTGTTGATCTCAATATCCTCAAGCATAATAACATGGGAAGGATCAGAATAGTAACGTCTCAATATAGATACAAGAAACATGTTGTGGATGCGTGCCATCTTCGGAGGCAAGGCTAACCGGTAAGCTACATGTCCAACCCTCTCAAGAATCTCATATGGTCTTATAAATCTCGAGCTCAACTTGACCTTCCGCCCAAAGCTGATTGCTCTTTTCCATGGTGACACATTGAGGAAAACTTTGTCACCAACATCATATTCAATGTGCTTACGCTTCTGGTCCGCATAAGCTTTATGACGATCGAAGGCTGCTTGTAGTCTTTCTTTGATTATCTAGACTTTCTCTTCAGTTTGTCTAATCAAATATGTCCCCACGATTTTTCTCTCCTTTAGCTCGGTCCACCACAAGGGTGTTCTACACTTGTGCCCATACAAGGCCTCAAAGGGAGCTATATGATGCTTGATTGAAAACTGTTGTTGTAGGCAAACTCAACAAGAGGTAATTATTCTTCCCAACTTCTCTCGAAATTAATGATGCAACACTGAAGCATATCCTCCAAAATCTGGATAACTTGCTTTAACTAACCATCGGTTTGAGGATGAAAAGCCGTGCTAAACTGCAACTTGGTATCATCAGCCTCCTGAATCTTCTTCCACAACCTTATCGTGGAACGTGAATCTCTATCTGATATGATCGATGATAGCACTCAATGCAATCTTACTATCTCTTGGATGTACAACCGTGCCAACCTCTCAAACATAAAATCCATACGTACATGCAAGAAATGTGCAAACTTGGTCAAACGATCCACTATTACCCAAATGACATCGTACTTCCTTTGTGTCAACGGTAAACCTGTAACAAAATTTATGGTCACACGATCCTACTTCCATTGTAGAATCTGGATGGGCTGAAGTAAGCCTAAAGAAACTTGATGCTCGGCCTTAACTTGCTGACAAGCTAAGCATCTTGTCTCAAAGTTGGACATATCTCTTTTCATACTAGGCCACCAATAAAAAGGATGAAGATCTTGATACATTTTATTTCTGCCCGGATGCACTGCAAATGGGCTCCGATGTTCCTCACGAGTGATACGGTCTCGCAAATCCTTCAAGGCTGGGACATATAATCGGTCCTTGAAATATAAGACCCCACCGTCTCGCACTTTAAAACTGGATGCCTCGCTCCTCTAAATCATCTCAATCTTTGCTACCAATTCTTCGTCTAACACTTACGTTTTCTTGATCTTTTGCACTAGGGTAGGCTCTACAAGCAGTTCAGCTAACAACCCACCATCCTCGGTCATCCTCAAATGAGCAAACATCGCCCTCAAATTTAACATAGATTCTTACTCAAAGCATCAGTCACCATATTTGCTTTACCGGGATGATACTCGATGATGCAATCATAGTCCTTTGACAACTTAATCCACCGCATTTGCCTTAAATTTAACTCTTTTTGGGTGAGCAAATACTTTAAGCTCTTATGGTCAGTGTAGTTGTAGCACTTTTCCCCATATGGATAATGTCTCCAAATCTTTAAAGTGAAGATAACCGCGGCAAGGTCCAAATCATGTATAGGGTAATTTCGTTTATGAGGCTTAAGTTGCCTCGAAACATAAGCAACCACCTTACCCTCTTGTACGAGGACACAACCAAGCCCATTCAAAGAAGCATCGTTAAACACAACACAATCCTTTCCCAGTTCGGGTTGTGTCAACACTAGGGTTTCTTAAGATAAGCCTTCAACTGCTCGAAGCTTTGCTATTTTTTTCTTGTTTCACTCAAACGAAACTCCTTTCTGTAACAACTTGGTTATCGGTTCTGCTATGATGAAAAAGCCTTTGACAAAACAACGATAATATCTGGCAAGTATAAGAAAACTATGGACTTTCGTGATATTTCTAGGTTGTTTCAATTTCACCACAGCTTGAATCTTATGCGAATCAACTCGGATCCCATCCGTTGCAACAATGTGGCCCAAAAATGCCACCTTAGAGAGCTAAAACTCACATTTACTAAACTTAGCAAAAAGATGTCACCCACTCAAGGTCTGAAGGACAATACGAATGTAAAAATCATGCTCATTCTTTGAGCTCAAGTAAACCAATATATCATCGATGAAGACCACCATAAACTGATCTAGATAAGGATGGAAAATTCGGTTCATCAAGTCCATGAAAGCTGTTGGTGCATTGGTAAGCCCAAAAGGCATTACCAAGAACTCGTAATGTCTATACCACATCTTGAAGGCATTTTTCTAAATATCCTCTTCTACTACCTTCAACTGGTAATACTCCAATCTCAGGTCGATCTTCAATAACACTCAGGTACCCCTTAACTGATCAAACAAGTCATCTATTCTTGGTAGAGGATAACGGTTCTTCACCGTCACCTTGTTGAGCTGGCGGTAGTCGATACACATTCTCATTGACCCATCTTTCTTCTTAACAAACAAGACCGGTGCACCCCAAGGTGAGATGCTTGGCCAAATAAAACCCCTTTCCAATAACTCTTGAATCTGATTCTTTAGCTCTTTCAATTCTATGGGTGTCATACGTTACAGAGCAATCGATAATGGTTCCATGCTAGGCATCACATCTATTTGAAACTCTAACTCATGATCTGGGGGTAGCCCGGGTAACTCTTCTAGAAATAAGTCAGTAAACTCTCTAACTGTTTGAAGACTCTTGAGTGTTGGACTCACAACACTTGTGTCAATCACGTGAGCCAAGAAGGCCTTGCAACCTTGTTGGATCATTCTTTGTGCCATCAAGGCCGACACTATGTTGGAAAGACAAGGATTATTCTCACCCTTCACCACTAGTTTGGTTCCGTCTAAACCATGAAGCTTAAGACTCTTCGCTCTACAACCCAAAAAACGCATCATGTTTAAACAAACAATCCATCCCTAGGATGGCATCAAACTCTTGGAACGACAATACCATCAAATCAGCTGGAAAGATTGAACTTTGAACCTCTATCAGACACCTTCTATACACCTCATTCATCAAAACATCATACCCTAAAAGACTAGTCACACAGACTCCTATCTCAATATCCTCGGCAGGAATACCCCACTGCTGAGATATTCCACTACAGATGTAGGAATGAGTAGACCCCGGATCCATAAGAGTAACTATAGGAACTGAGAATAGGGTAAATGTGCCTGAGATAACATCGGTAACCTCACAGTCTTCCTGAGCCTTGACTGCATATTGTCTCGTTGGTGCCCTAGTTGTAGACTGGATCGTACCCCCACTCTAATGTCCTAACATGTGTCTCGCTCCTCCTCTAGGGAAACCCCGACCCCTCTAAGCTGGATAAGAGGTCCTTTGAGCCTGACAAGCATCGTATTTTGTCAAATAATTTAAGCCTTAATCTCAAAATACATAAATAAATAAATATAAAACGTAGTATAGAGAAAAAGGTGTTGATCCACAGGGATTAATGAGTTTCTGATATAGGGTGGTTCTGATTCTTACTGTTGCAAGGTAATTTAGTGAATGAGGGGTTTTTTATCGAGAAAACTAGAGAATAAATGTAAAATGACGGTGAGAATAAATTAAGTAAAATAAATTGATTGAATTAATTAGCCTCAAGCTTTTGCTCCGCTTCAATTCAAAATGATCATCGAAAATAATTTTTACTCCAGATACATGCCAGTTACAGTCTACAAGGCCTAACCCTTGTAACTTGTTTTTCTCTCCAATAAACTGAAAATCTAAAATCAATTTTTAGATTTCAGTTTTCTAGATAGACTAACCACGACTATTGCCGTTAGAATAAAACAATTTTTAAACTTTAAAAAACCTGACTCGGATTATGTTGTCTCGATGAGAATCAAATTCGATCTTAATTTCCCTTAGTGAATCCGTCGCTAAGTGTGTTCATAGGAAGTTGAAACCACGACTATCGCCGATCCTTCCTCCTAACTGTAAATCTCGACAACAATCAAGTCAACGCTAGCTTTTTGAAGTGAAAGCGAAAAGATTTTAATAGAAAGGCCAATTGCTGATCTAGGTTTTCAGGAAATTGAGAATGTAAAACGAAGTTGGTAAGTGCTTTTTAATTCTCACAAAGTGAATCGAAGCTTTGCTTTTAGCCTTTGGCTAATCCAAAAATTTAGCTAAGCATGATTATGGTAAAAATCACACTTAGCATTTTAAAGAAAGTAAATAAAGTTTTAAAAAATAAGAACGAAAGAAAAGGAAATTTATAGAACTTTTAAAAGCTAGAACAAACTAAGAATGGAGGATGATCTTTCTAGCTTACCCCAAAGGGGTATTTATAGTATCTTAAAACCTTAAAATTACCCTAAAATGATAAAAGATAAATCCTAAAGATATTTAGATTAAATACAAAAGATAATCCAAAGTCTAAATTTCAAATTCGTCTGATAAGCTATCAAAATGTGGCTGATAAGCTATCATCACTACTGACGTCATCTTCTAGAATTGCTGACATGGCATCCAGTCAGCCTTTCATGCCCAGATTCAGGACCACTAGCCTAGCCTTGACTCCAGAAAAATAAAAGCTACAGAATTTTGTCCTTTTTAGTACAGTTTCTGGATTCCAATTCACAAAAAATAAGAGAAAACGCCCAAATTAGCAACATAAACTGACAAAAAATGAGTGATTAATAACACGATAATAACTATTTAAATCACTCATCAAGCCTGAACCAGGGTGGTGCCAGTAGCTGTCGGACAATCCCTCAAAAAATGATCTGGTGACCCACAACCATAGCAAACTATGGATATCCCCCAACACTCGCCCCTATTCTTATGCCCACATTGATCACAAATAGGTGTGTTCTTTCTTAAGCTCTCAAAGCTCATCATAGACGAAGAAGAAGGCCTCTTACGTCCAGCTGATTCTGACCTATGGTCGAATCTCGAATTCTGGTTTGAAGCTCCTCTACTTTGGCTCTAACGGTTCCTATTCCTCTCGGAGTAAGACTACAAGTTGTTGGATAAGTTCTGAGTCCTCTCACTCGAGCTCTCTTACCTACTAGACGAGCTATAAGTCAACCTTGCACTTGCTCAAGCGACTTGGCACTAATAGTCAACTCTGAAAATACCTTCGGTGGGGTAGTAGTCAAATAAATCTGAATATCTTTTTCTCAAACCTTTCAAGAACTTCTTACACCTCATATTCTCGGTAACAACAAACACAGGGGAATACATACTCAATTGTAGGAATTCTTGCTCATGTTCAAAGACTGAATGATTCCATTAGACCAAATGATTGAACCAATCCCTCAAACTATCAATATGGGTCTCTCCCACATACTTCTTCTTGAACTCATCCAAGAAGTCGTCCCATGTAGGTTGGTTGGGATACCAACCCAACTCTATCGTCTCCCACCATTCTCGAGCATTCTCCTTCAATAGAGAAAGAACACATGTCAACTTGTCCTTGGATCTCAACCTTATCTGGCGCATGATCCAACGAGTGTCCATCAACCATAGATTAGTCTTAACCAGGTTGTCTTATCCCGACCCAAGAAAGTTCGTAGCACCATGGCAACGTACTCTCTCGATAGGTGCCTCGCAAAGGGTAGCTGAACGCCTTGGTATGACCCTCGCAATCCGGTGAAGAGCCTGGTGCAAATGAGAGAAATAATTGGCCCCTCGACCCTATCATCCTCTGATACCTCTTCCGTATTGGGATGTAATCTTCATCGTAGCTCCCTTCTTAGGAGCCCCAACTCTTCTCTCGCTCACGTGCCCTCCTTGGCATGATTTCTTTCTGTATAAGAAAACAAATAAGGTTACACCATCGAATATTTAGCTTAAACAAGTACGACTTAGACTCATGGGCAACGTATTCGCTAGACACCTATACACCCTCTAGACAACCCTGAGGCTTCATCGAACGGCTAAACCTAGGCTCTAATACCGTTGAATATAACACCCTCGACCCAGATGTCACATTTGGGCCTCAAGCCCGAATTCAAAAATCATAAAATAGTGCAACTAGATTTAGCCCAAACCACATTCATTCATTTAAATCTATTAAGTTTGAAACATTTCAAAATAGAAACGTAATAAAACGTTACATGGGGAGCTCTATTTAAAATTACATAGTTAAAACTTTTGACACTTAATTTGAAATCCCAAAATAAGAGTTACAATACATCATAGGGTCCTACGAATACATAGCCCAAGTAAATCTAAGTATTGTACTCGGATACAAGTCGATGCCAAAGTCCTACTCCGATAGTGCTCTGATGAATGCACGTCAACCTACAAACCTGCGAAAGGAAACAACAATTCCAAACACTGAGCTAACAAAGTTCAGTGGATACACTTCCACTCAACCATGCTTCATACAAATCATAAATAAGAGCATATAGATAAATATGACAATAAGGCAATCATATCATAACAATGCGGCCCTAACCCTAGCCGTCTCAATACATATCAACAATAAGAGGTAAAAAGTCTCACAGAGCAACCATATGCATAATATCAACAAACTTGGAGTGAGGCCTAGTTCCACTAAACATCAGGTACACACACTTGAGTGAGGCCCGATTCCACTAAGCATTGGGTATGCACACTCTTGCTCGAAATCTCTCATCGAGCGTTCGAATGAGTCCCGGTCCCACTAAGCCTTAGGTTCATACATTCAAGATCTTCACCATGGTGTTACAACACTCTATTTTCTCATGGTATCCAGAATCCCATCAACAAGGTGACTTAACTATAATAATGCCCTTACGTGGCATACATTCACTGTTCGATCCACCAATGATCCTTAATCATACAACACAACAAGTCACCTAAGGTTTTAAATTAAGGTATTTCTCGTTAAGCTCATATATGAGGTTTATATTTTAGTTTCTTGATTTTACTATTCATTTTACCATTTTAGAGGCCCATCAGACCTTAGTCCTCGAATTATTGGCCCTTAAAACTCAAATCTTATTTTTCGGGTAGATTGCCCGGATGGTATCGATACACCCCCTAAGGATATCGATATATCCCTCTGTACTGATACGCCTCCAAGCGTATCGATACTTGACTTACAAAAGGAGGGTTTTATTCAAACAACCCCTTACTGATACACGAGGACGTGTATCGTTACCCTAAAGCGTATCGATACACTTAAAAATATATTGATACCAAAATTGGCTACTAGAATTCGGATGAGAAAAAAGTATCGACACCCCCTTCAAGCGTATCGATACGCCATTCACAAAATGCTTGTGTTCTTCAAGAATTATCATAGGATATCGATACGCCCTTACCCGTATCGATACTCGAACCCAAAATTCATTTTCTAGAGTTCGTAAATCACTCTCAATGCCCTTAAAACCCAAAGGCACAACCCCAAACTGAACCTACAGGTTATGTAAGGTTTTTTAAGTGGTTTCCTACCAAATTTTAGCCATTTTAACATTAATCTTAAGATTTACCATTTTAGAGGCTCTAAGCATTCAAACAACCAAAATGTCAACCAAACCACAAAGCAATCCAATTCATGATTTCTAGGAACATAAAGAAGTTAGTAGTGTACCAACCTTGATTTAAAACTGAGAAGAAAGCTTCCAACCATAAGTTTTAAGCCTTGCTCTTCCCTTTTGCTTTAGATGCCTCTCTAACCTTTTTCACTACAAACGGAGGTTGCAAAGCGTGTTAAAACATTACTGGAAATACTAGGGAAGTTAAAACACTAACATAACTCAAGGATTGAACTTTCAAACTCAATCATGTACTTCCTCACACACCCCTACCAAAACTTCCTCCTTCACCATTTCAACCTATTCTTACCTTGGGTTATAGATCCTTGAATGTTAAACAACTCTTCCTCAACGCTTAAAACGTGATTTACCCCCAAAAGCTTAAAGATTCAACATTTCACTTGGCTATGGGGCATTAAGAGATGAGGGAATGAGAGGAACAAGGGTAATCTCACCCTCCTTACACACCGTAGAAAAATTAAACACCCTATCCCTCATTTTTCTAAAAGGGTAAATTACCCAAATACCCTCCTTCCATCATCCCACACTAATACCCACCCAAGCCCCAAAGCCCACAACAAAAGATAGCCCATCTAAGCTCTAAAAAGCCCAACACTTGACCCAAAAGCAAAACCCGCTCTCCAGTTTAAACCGACTTTTAGATCCCAAAATTTGGGTCATTACAAAGTACGAGTACGATCCTACGTCTTTGGTGATAAAGCATGCTTCGAATAAGAAATTCTCTTAGGTATGGAGAAACATAACAAGGCCTTTAGCTCTCGCCGAGGATATGTTCACCAAAAATGTTAGAGTAGCCTTCGAGAATTGAAGTCACATTGAGTTTTGGGATGATTATTTGACTGATTTCCCTTCACTTCGATTGGCGTTTTCGAGAATTTATGCGGCAGCTGTTAAAAAGAATAGAAAGATTACGGAGTTTGGGTCAATGGTGAATGGAAAATGGCAGTGGAACATTGCATTTCGGAAGAGATTGTTCAATTGGGAGATTAATGTACGGGAAATGTTCTTGGCTAACATTAACAAGGCTGTAAAATGTGTACATGGAAAAGATACTGTCAAATGGATTGGCAATCCATCTAGTTCTTATACTCCCAAAGCCTATTGTGATTCTTTTTCAATGGATGTGGGTGAGGTCGATGAGTCTTGGATGCTAGTTTGGTCGAATTTGGCTCCACCAAAAGTTGAAGCTTTTGTGTGGAAGGTCTTTCATCAACGAATACCAACTTATGTTGAGCTGGCAAAAAGAGGAGTCTCCAGATCCGAATCGAACATGTGTGTATTATGCAGCAAGGATTTAGAAACGGTAAATCACATCTTTTGTCATTGTATAGTTTCTTGGAGATTATGGCCACTGTGGTGTAGGGAGTGGAACATGTTTTGCACGATGCCGGCTGATGCTAAATCCTTCCTACATGTATGGGTTGATTTACCGATTAAACACTCCCTCAAACAGTTTTGGCACATGGCATTTTTTGCTTTCATATGGACCATATGGCTTTGATGCAATGAAATCATCTTCAAGAACAAGCGATGCGATGAGGAGCAAATTTTCGACTTTGCTATCCTAAGATTAGGCCATTGGTGTAACGGCAAATGGCCGAACTCCATTACCTCGTTCCCCGATTTCATTAGATGCCCTTTCACCATTTCTTTAGATGTCCCTTGTAATCTGAGACCTACGGTGGGGAGTTGGGTTGCGCCGGCAAGGAATACATTAAAATTTAATGTTGATGGTGCGGTTTGTGGAAGTTATGGGAAGGCATCGGAGGCGTTCTCAGAGGCTACTCTGGTAGAATTCTGATACAATTTTCTAAATCCATAGGTGTCACCGACTCAACTTTTGCTGAGTTATGTAGCATCCTTGAGGCATGCGAGCTGTTCTACGGCTCAAAGTGGCGTGATACGCACGTTTTATTTGTTGAGATGGATAGTTCTTTGGCTGTTAAGTGGATTGATAAACTTGTGTCGGCGCCTTCATGTTTTGTTGAGATTGTGAAAAATATATCAGTTTTTGTGAATAAATGCAAATGGTCTATGGGTTTCGAGTTTAGAGAAAAAAACAACGTTGCCCATCGATTAGCTCAGCAAGGCATAGGGAGGGCCATTGATTTTATGAGTATATCCCAGTTGCAGGGTGTGCTAATTTATGATCCTGGAAGGTTCTGTCTCTGGGCTGTTTTCTGCATTGTAGAACATCTGTTTTTACTGGAGTAATGAATCTGCTGCTTTTTGCTGAAGGGTGCGACTGGTTCAGTGGTATTTGATTGAAGATGTGTGTTGGGCAGTGATTGAGAATAGGTGGCTTGGAAGTTTCCTGTGCAAGAAACGTAGCCTTATTGATTGATAAAGCGAATTTGGTGGCACTGTTAAATCTAAGTGAATGTAATTGTTGTTTAATTTAGCATAAATATGGCACACTCTTTTTTATCCACTTAAATTTAAGGAGTTTTTTAACGAGTCACATATTTATGTCTTTGTATTGTACGATTCTCCATAATAAAATCGTACAATCAATAACTTTAAAAAAATATAAATCATATTTAATTAGTTTATGGTTTGAATTTCAACTGTCTTTGTACTTGAACTATGATCTTGTAAACAAATATTCTTGCTTGAATAAAAATTCTCTACTCTTTTTGGTGTTCTGATTTATGCTCCACATTAAAAATTAGGTTTAAGGTTAGGGTTTATGGTTAGAGTATATGAAATCGGAGGTATGGTGTATTTTTTAGGGCGTAAGGTTTATAATTTAAAATTTAGATTCAAAATTAGGGCTTATAATTTAATTTTTTAATGTTTTTTTAGACCGAAAATGGGCATAGGTTACCCGGTGGCCAAAGCTTATAGTGTTATTTATTATCTATCTTTAGAAGAAAAAAAAAACATGCAGAAGAACAGATACTTTTGCAAAAAGATCAAAGTGAGAAAAAGAAATAATAAATTAACAAATAAAAAGCTCAAATTTATCATTTATTCACCTTGGACTAAACTATTTGATTAGGAGTGGAGCTGGCTTAACATGTTTTCCAGCTATAACATCTAATAATGGAATCACTTAACAGTGAAACCTTTAATCATAATTCCATCATAAATATAAATTATTAATGTATCATGTTTTTTCTCATAAAAATGTGAAATAAGTTATGAATAAAATAAGAAGAAGAATCAACAACAGTTCATTGAAAGAAAGTTCTATAAATGTATTTTTTAAGTGAAAGAATAAAGCTGACCCAGAGATGTTTAGCTTCACACATGGTGCATTAGTCCAACATATGTGGTCCCCTTATGTTTACGGTCGATGATTCGAATATCTAACATTGTATATTTTCATGCATAATCAAATGCTCTGCTTTATATGATACATTTTGGCATGCTATATATATCACAAAACCATCCTCTACCAGTTGGCTGTACAAGCATAAGATTGTTCTCTTTTTCTTTTCTGACACTTATAGTTTTTTGTCTTAATCAGTGTTTGCGGCTGCCTCAGAACACAACTTTCCAAGTTGTTAAAGCCTTATTTTCTCAGATTTTGGTACAAGAGACTATGAAGACTAGGAGGGGAAAGCATTCTGAGGCAAGCTTTGTTTGCTCTTTTTCTTTTATATGAACTGCAATGCTTTAATGATAAACTTGTTTTCGACTTTCAGGCATTTTGGCCATCCATTGTGATGAAGAAGTGGTTAAACATAAAACCAAAGGTGTACGATTTTAGTGAAGACGAGGTTGAAACCGAAACCGAGAGTGAAGACGATGGTATATATAAAACATATGATCATATCATATTACCCTATTCAAAAACATATGTTTCCTTACACTTTTTGCCTTTTTTTCTGCAATTTCCACTAGCTTTTTCCATCAAAGATTCAAGATTGCTTGGCGATGAGGAACAGAACCATAGCCCACTGCAAAACCAAGATTGCAGCAGCCAAATTTCAGGCAATATTTGCTTTCTTCATCTGTGGTTTAATTTGAGTTGGTGTTTGTTTTCTGATTTCCCTGTTTATGGGTCACCGTTCAGATTCGCTGTTTATGGGTCACCGGTTAAAGCACCGGAGGGGGAAATCGGAAACTCTGCGCATACAGTACATGAACACAAAGGATGTGAGGTTTGCCTGCAAGATGCTTATGCTTGAAAAGTGTAAGCCTTTTAAGGTGTAGATGTTTTAAAAATTCTTAATTTGAAACATATCATGGTTGCCTATAGGGTGACAATAGGCACTTGGAATGTTGCTGGAAGACTTCCATGTGATGATCTTCAGATCGATGACTGGCTTTACACTGAAGAGCCAGCGGATATTTACGTTATCGGGTCGGTATGTTCTTTCCCTGTTCGATCTTATACCCTTGTATAGTTGTATAAAGCATATTTGTATCTGATATGAACGTTATATCCGCAGCTTCCAGGAGGTAGTCCCTTTGAATGCCGGAAATGTGCTGGGAGCCGAGGATAACAAGCCGATTCCTAAATGGGAGGCAATCATTCGAAGAACTCTGAACAAATCTTTGGAGCCTGAAAGCAAGCACAGATGCTATAGTGCCCCACCTTCTCCTTGTTCGGTTGCAGATGAGATACCAGGTCTGCCATTGGAGTATTTGGAGGATGCTAATGAAGTTGGCCAAAATTTACAGCAGAAGGGAATATATGATTTCAATTGTGAAACCGGGTTAGTGTGGCCTGAAGATGAAAACCAACAAGTTGTTGGTTTTTTCTCTGAGGTATCTGATGATAGTTTCTTGGAAGCGGCAATAGAGGAAGACGGAAATGATAGGGGAATGTCGAGGCCGAAGTACGTGCGGATAGTGAGCAAGCAGATGGTTGGAATCTACATATCTGTGTGGGTGCGAAAGAGGCTGAGGAAACATGTTAGCAATTTGAAAGTCTCTCCTGTTGGTGTTGGTCTTATGGGCTACTTGGGAAACAAGGTAATCACTTTTCCCCTGTTCTGGCCATGGATTGTGCTTTCCGTATGTCTTTGGTACCTACGGTTGAAAAAATTAAACTGAAAATCGAATCGATCGGTTAAACATCCACTAGGTTCCACCATGTTGAAAGCTATGCATCTGGATTTTTATCTGTTGCAGTCTGCAGTAGGCTTCATTATCGGTGAATGCCTTAATGGACTTGCTTTTGCAGGGATCTGTTTCTGTTAGCATGAATCTTTTCCAATCCAGGCTGTGCTTTGTGTGTTCGCATTTGACATCCGGTCATAAAGATGGAGCAGAACAAAGACGCAACTCCGATGTGTACGAAATTATACGACGAACCCGTTTCTCATCTGTCGTCGATACAGATCAATCACAAACAATCCCATCTCATGAGTAAGTAAAATGCCGGCCATTTTCCCATCATTGTATAATCAAATATTCAACCTGAACCATGATTGTGTGTCAATGGCGACCTCTATGAACAGTCAGATATTTTGGTTTGGGGATTTGAACTATCGTCTCAACATGTCGGATGCGAAGGTGAGAAAGCTTGTTGCTCTAAAGCAATGGGACGAACTACTCAACAATGATCAGGTCAGTATCACACGATAACCTAGTTAATGGCTTTGCTTTGTGATGACAAATGAAGTTAATAGCTTCGATTTTGTGCCGCAGCTTCATAATGAACTGTGTAGTGGGCACGTTTTCGATGGATGGGAAGAAGGGATCATCGATTTTCCTCCTACCTACAAGTATGAAATAGGTTCTGATAGATATGTGGGAGAGATCACTAAAGATGGGGAGAAGAAGAGATCTCCTGCATGGTAAGCACAAGTTTCCTAAGTTATCCGTGCCAACCAACATATATCCAGACATGGGTTTGGAGATATAACACTCCCAGAACCCTCCACATACATGACAAAGCTTAGAAAAAGTGAACACAGAACATCCTCGTGTTGGACACATACCGGTGTCCAACATTCACAACCCAATACGGTAACTTAGCACGAAACCTAGTGCACAAGTTCCAGAAAAAAATATTTCTGAAAATCCTACATATTAGGCTTGCTGTTAACTGATAACTCATAAAGTTCATCGTGTACTCTTACCTTGGTAGGTGTGATCGCATACTCTGGTCTGGAATAGGCATAAAACAACTTCACTACCAACGGGAAGAAATAAGACTCTCGGATCACCGACCTGTCAGTTCAATGTTTTTAGTCGAAGTTGAAGTCTTGGACCATCGGAAGTTGCAAAGGGCTCTCAATGTTAGCACAGCTGTCGTCCATCCTGAGATTTTCTTTGATGAAAATGAAGACTCAGAGCTTTAGCATAACCCGGGTAATCAACCTTAAGAATCAAAGAGTTATCAAGAAACATGTGTCTTGATGGCTCCGCTTGAGGCTCTTTTTCTTGATAGGCAGCAATTATTGGTGTGCCGTATTATTTACGAGTTACATTTTTTTATAATAAAATTAAGAATCTGCAGCATATTTTATTTAACAAAGTCAAGATCGAAAGCATGAACCAGAGAGTATCATAGCTTGTTTATGCAGCCACCAACAAAACCTAGTTTCCAAAGAGAAAAAAGGTCAAAATAACCGGAAAGAATGACAGGGCACCTCATATTACTTAAAAAATTCGAAGGCAACCTTACAAGGTAGAAAGTAGAAATGTGTTTCCAATCCTCGGGAGAAAAACCAAAACAGATACAGGAACTATTTTCTATCATATTCAATGTATTCAGACAGCAAAATGAGAAATATTACGAGTTTTGATGTACAAAGAACATGTTCTCCGGAATAATTGTATACTGCTCAAACTTGGTTGAGAGAAGTTACGGATTAGAATCTTTCTCAGCTATGAACAACAAGGTTTGAAGATGATTAAAGAAACTAATGGTCGAGAGAATAGTACGGCTAGGAACTTAGGGTGGTGAACCAACCTCGGGCTGTTGATTTGCCTGCCGCTGAGACTCCTGGGATAAAACAGGATTCAAGAAAGAAAAGCAACTGAAAACTCAAAGCTTTTAAAGCATTTTTTACAAGTAATTACTAGTTACATGTTATATACGTGCAAAGGGACAGACAACTGCAATATGCAAGAGAGAGAGAAAGAGAGAGGCCATACCCTTTGTGTTTGAGACAGAGAACTCAGCTGGCAGCTTTCCATATTTTCAAGTAACTGAATTACCGTTTTCAGATGTGGAACACTGCAAAATGCGAAAACTAGAATGAGTTTATGATATAGTTGGTTGAGATATATGGATCTATCCACCAAATTAAGCAAATGGCTTCTTCATTGAGTGGCATTAACAAATGTCTACTTCCATATTTAGGATTTAGATACCATTTTTGCGAAACAAATGGTGCTCTATACCATACATGCCAGACTAAAATGGAATAAATTTAAATAGCCTTGATGCACATTATTTCAACCTTTGTAATCCGTTGTCAATATGGGCATCAAGTGATGAAATAACCCTAGGCATCAGCTCTAGCATCTGCATTCGACGAAACAGGGAAGATGGAGATCAAATTTCAAATTTTGCAATCGATGCTACGCATACAACTATGTATCTTTACTTCGGTACGGAGGAATCGCACACCTGCCCTGTATTTTTTATTGTAGGAGTTTTGGCCAAAAGATTTCTGGGAAGCTGCATCAATTGTGCCTGTAGATACAAAGTAATCAAACATACACATCAATGAACCCCATATACATATACATATACATATACATATACATATACATATACATAACCCATCAAGAATATGGTAGAAAAAAAATAAAAATTAAGATCAGCTTTTGTCTGGAAACATAACCCGTCAAAGTTATAATTTTTAAAGCATCAATCTAACAAAACCCAATCCAAAAATCAGTACTTTCATGTTTCATCCACAACAAAGAGTCAACCTTAAGCTCACAACTCAAACCATGAAACCAAAATTTACAATCAGAAACAGAATAAAAGTGGTTTCTTTGATAAATCATGCTAGTACCTGAGAAGGAGAGGACTGTTGCATGAGATGGAGGAGATTAGAGGTGGATTGTACGGCCTGCGAAATCTGTTCCGTCACTGTTGATTTTGCTGTTCCTTCTCTGCTATTTGTCGCCGTCGCAGTTCGGCCTCCTCTTCCACCTGTCGCCATTTTCTTCAACAAATCAGAGAACTCACTGAAAATCCGAAGGAAAAAAAAAAATTGTGCTTCCAATTAGTTGTGCTGTCAAAAGAGATAGAGCCCAGTACGAGCCTGAGTCCACTCGGGCTTTTGAGTTGTTCAAACTTTCAAGTATCAAATGCTCATTTTCAGCCCAGGAACAAGGAGATACTAAATATGAGAGGGGGTAAACTACACCAGGGGTCACCATACTATGGGTAAATCTCTTTTTGGTCACCCAATTAATTGATTTTTTTAATTACCGACTGTTAGCTTTAGAAGAAAAATAACGTGTCAGTTTATAAAACTGGTATAATAAGATAGACAGCTCATAATCTGTAACATTATATTAATTTGGTCATAATTTTAAAAATTTAACGCCCAACATATACACATTATAATAATTTAATCTTAAATCAATATAAATTTTCTCTTCTTCTTCCCCAAAACCCACCATCACCTTCCTCTTTCTCCCTCTTTTCCAAAATTCTAAAACTCTATTTATATATACAAAATTTGGACTAAAAAAAGTTAGCCATGGTTCAAATTATTGCCATTGCTTCAATATCCAAAAATACTTTGGGAGTTGAAAGTTACACTAATTTTATTGAATATGTAGTTTCTTTTCCCAATTTCAACAAAAAGAAAAAGAGCCTAATTCCTCTTCAATCAAATCATGCACAACTGATATTTTTTTTAATTTATTGTTATTGGGTTCAATTTCGAGAAAACTAAATCGACAAAACGAAAGAAAAAAATTGAATATATCATTTTGGCGGTATGCGTTCACTACAACAAAATAGGAAAAGACCATCAAACGATGACAGTTTCGGTAAAGTAAAAAGGTCATGGCTTTTTGGAAAAGAACAAGATAATATTTATTTAAATTTATGATTAAATTGTTACGATGTGTAAAGGTTGGGCGACAACTTTTTACAATTGGGATTAAAGTGATACACCAAGCTCTATAAATTATCGTCTAATTTCTAAATTGGTCATGAACTTTAAAATGTTCTGGTTGATCAATATTTTTTTATCATCTTAATCTTCAATAGGTGTTAAATCTCAGTTTGACTAGAGTCGAAAGATATTTAAAAGACATGTATACCTACAATATTGATAGTTTGAATCTTAATTTATTAGAAAACATTGTCAATAAAACTGAATATATTTTTTTTGACAAATTTTAATCTTAATCTTACTTAGAAGGAAATAAAAGATTCTAAAAGAAGAAATGGTGTTTTTAGTGGGTCTATAACCCATAACCTAAGAAAAATAAGGGAACATTAATGAACAACTCGGCTAATTGGCCAAATATGATTACTTTTGTATTTATTTTTTTAACATGTAAGTTTCAAGATTTTCATACAAAAGTTATGCATGTATTTATAATTTGGTCCACACATTCTAAAAATATTTTGTGTCATATTTGAATTAATGTCAAATTTAATATAGTTAAGCTAACGAAAAAAAAAACTTAATTTATACAATATTAATACTTTATCCATTCAATTGAAACGTTATTCATAGTTTGAGATCGCATGATGAATTAACCTTAAAAATGAAAACTTGTATTAAGAATGTGCAATAAATACATAGATTGTTTAAACTTACCTTAAACTCATTAACTTGAACCAGACAAATTTTGTAACATACCACCATTACTGAAAGTTCCGTTTTAACATCCAAGCACTCGTATAAATTCCCAGCATAACAAAAGTACAAAACCAATCCATTGCAAAGAAACCAACCAGTTCCAGTTCCTGTTCCTTCGCGATGGGTTCTTTTCAGCAGCACCTTTTGCTCTTCACGGCGATAGCATTCGCCGTAGCCGTCACTCCAGCTCTCTCGGTTCTCGGATGGGACGAGAGATACTTGCCGGACTTGAAGGTGTGTTGGGCTGAGATCAACAAGGCAGACGGATGCGAGCACGATCTCTATGCGTCCGTGCTTAAAAAGAAGATAGATCTCGGGTTCGAGTGCTGTGAAGTGATACGGAGCCTGGATTACAAGTGCAAGAATTGGCTTTTTAACCGAGGAAGATTCACAGCGGAGTTTGGTAATGGAGTTAAAAGGTTTTGTGCTACTTTGGGTGTCACGCTTCCACCTACTTATCTGATTTATTACCCCGATCACAGCACTCCCGGTCATGGTGACTTGGGGCATTGACTGATTGTTTAGAGACTTGAATAATGTGAACTTCTCCGTTTGAACAAACAAGAAGAGTTCATTTGTAGGAAGCAAAGAGGAACAAAAAGGATTTAACTTTAAATATAAAGATGACATTTTGAATCAAAATATAATAGGTTTGGAGTGTATATATATATATTCAAAAACATATATACCCTTTTGTTAAAAAGAACATATATACTCTATTAGACATTTGAAATTAAGTTAATTGCTTCACACATCCCTCAACCAATTATCATTTTAAATTGACTACTAAATTTGCAATTATTTCAATTTCATCACTAAATTATGTCTTTCATTTTAAATTGGTCCCTAAATTTTTGAATATTTTAATTTCTTCCACAAACTATGACCCTCATCATTCTAAATTGGTCTTCAAACTTTTTAACATTTCAATTTCATCCTCAAATTATCATTTATGACACGCCATATCGTTACATAATACACATCAATGTTTACAAGATAATTGACAATTTTATAATTGTTTTATTAGCATGAGGTATGATTAACATATACTGATAATTTTTGGATGAAATTAAAACATCCAAAATTTTGGGACCAATATAGAATGAGAGTCATAGTTTGAAGATGAAATTGAAATGTTACAAAGTTTGAGGTCCAATTTGAAATGAGAGTTATAATTTGAGGACGTGTGATGCAATTAACTCTTTAAAATTTAATTCTTTCAACTTTTATTTTCTGAAATTTACTTTCTTTACTTTTTCATATTTAAAAATTCAAATCTAACGCCATTAAAATTCTTCTATTAAAATCATGTTCATTACAACATTATTATTTTTTCAATTATATAATTGTTATGTTGAAGTTTTTATTTCAAAATATCACATTAGTGAATTTAACCTACTTTGTAAGTCTTAGCAGTCCAGCATCTAACTTGCTTTGTAAGTCTTTCTATTAAATACTTGCAATGTTTTTTGTTTAACGATGGTATTTTCATTTTTTATATAATTTTATTTGGTTATAAGATAGTCTTTGTGTTTTTTAATTTCAGAGAAATTTACATACATTTACGTATTAAATTGTTCAAACTCGAAATTACGTAAATAAAATATGTCATCATTTACTATTGAAACCACTCATTGAATTAATAAATTTCATTCTTTTAAAAACATAAAGTTTTTTAGATAAAAATATAATAACTTAGATTCATAAGTGGATAAAAGTTTTGGAGATAAACAAAATTCATGGCACAAAGAACTTCTGATGGGCGTAAAGTCTAAGCTCAGGTTAAATTAATTCAAATTTTTATAGGAAGGCAAGAAAAAAGAGAGATTTGGTTTGGTGTTATCATCGATCAGAAAAGATAGTCGGAGCGGCATTGACAAGAAGCGACGATAATGTGGGTTAAGAAAGTTTGAGATAATTCAGTAGTTAAATTAATATTTTATATAAAATTTATATATCAAATTAGAAATTAACCTGTTTTACCAACATAACACATCATAGTTTAGTGATCAAATTGTAACAAATCGATATCTTAAATTTATTTCAAAAAGAGAGGAGATGAAAAGTCACGTCTTCAACAGGGGTGGGAGCGTGGAGATCGGGAAGTCAAACAGTTTTTGGTCGGGTAGCTTCAGGCAACCATTTCGTCAGTTGTAGATATTAATTTTGTCCAGGTTAAATTAATTGCTCGAAATAAAATAAATTCACATGATCTCTTTTTAAATATTCAAAAATCTTACATTATACCCTAAGCCCAAAATTTCATGACCCATTATATATAATTTTATATAGTAAAAAAATATATACAAAAAAAAATCTCAACTCTTTACTCACCAAGACTTAATTCTCATTGGATGAATCAATACCTCATTCCCATTGGTTAAAAAAACTACTTGGTGACCAATATCTTAATTTTTATTGGTTCTTATTTTAAGGGAATAAACTAAAAATACCCTTCAACACTATATAAATACAAATCCCATAAACCCTAAAAAAAGGAACCACTAACCAATTTTTCCATGTCATTCGACAGCCGAAACCCCCTAATGTCGAATTCTTTATTTTGAAGGAACACTCTCACTGCCCCATTTTTTTTTCTCACCTATACGGCACATTGCCTTAGCCCCCTCCCCCAAATGATTTTTGGAATCCATGGTTTAGGGCCTTAGTCATTCCAATTAATTCCCCACTGCCCCTTACACCTATTCGAACCATTTTCACCCCTTATTTACACCCAATCGAACCAAAAGAAAAAATCCTTGAATCGAGTTTCTTAACCCCAACAACAACACGTGGAATTTGGTTGATCAAGCATAAATATTTGGGTTTTGGGTACATTCTTTCCTTTTTTTATTTATGTATTTTTTATAGTTCAATAAAAACGTGAATGATTTTATTGATAAACTTTGTTGTTTATTTTACTCTCTTTTTTTATGTGTTTTATTTTATTTTATTTTACTTGTGATATGTATGTTATTTCACTTATTGATTGTTGTTCAATTTACTATTAGCTTGTATGTTTACTTTATCATCATGATTTCATATTAATCCCTTTTATAATATATATATATATTTTGTATATGGTATATAATATAATTAAAATATATTTTCTTAAAACTATATACATGTGGTTTTTTATTTGGGTTTAGTTTAGAAGTTTGGGCCTCTTGGTTTTTTGGGCTTTAGGTTGTTGAGTTAGCTTTAGATTAGTTTAGGAATTAATTTAATTAATTTAGGTCGTGTGCTCGTCTAATATGGACATGACCCTTAAATTAATTAAGTTAATTCTAGGATTAGTTTTAGAGCCGTAGTTAGTCTTAAGGTTCGAATCAGTTTAGTGAATTTAAATTTGCCTTTGGCTTATTGGAGTAAATGTTAAATTCATTAAAATTGGTTGAACACCTCTTAATTATCTTTTAAGATAAAATTGACATGGAAAATAGACTAACATTTTAATTTAAAGCTATGATTAATTAATTTGGCTTATTTTAAATAGTATTATTGGCTTATTGAGATACTAGTTTAAAATTAATCGAATTAATTATCATATCACAAGATAACTCATAATTTATTAGTGTTCTCTAGCCTTTTAGGATTAATTAATTTAGAGTTAATACTAGAAGCACATAATTAGTAACTAGATCACTAATTAAAATTCCATAATGAGGACCTTTTAGGTTAGGACTTTTAGTGGACCTTTGTATGTTTAATTTTCAAGCCTTTTTGTGACATCCTTCTTTTATTTGTTATCGTTTGGCCCATTTGATCTATATGTTAATTAATTTAAATCATAAAACGAGAGGTATTCATTAATTTCAATATTTGTGTTGCAACAGTCTGAGCTTAAAAGATGTTGACCAAATATTTGAATTAATCCTTAACGACTCAAGGTAAAATTAAACTTAACCGAATCACTGCATCATATTTTAAAATGCTTGCATCATGCATAAAGGTGACGTGCGAGATTCGAACCATAAATTAACACGACAGTCGGGCTTATTCGATGTCGGTTTAATCTATGGTCCGATGTATCGTTAACCTTATTAATTAAATGTCCAATTAATTTGAACCCACCAATTTGATAAAGCCCGTTCAATTAAGGTTAATTTTTAATTAAGGTCACTGAATTAAATTCTTTTCAAATTTCGACAATTTCCTTCGATTAAAAGCAACAAATAGTTTGGTACCGATTTTCGGGCGTGATTGGGGTGCTAATCCTTTCCCACACGTAACTAACTCCCGAACCCTTTTAAAATGAATATTTGATTTTGTGGTGTCCGGTCTACCTTATCAAGTGGCCGGTGACAACTCTCGGTTTTCAATCAATTTTTTTTTAAAAAAATAATTTTTAAAAGAAATCTCTTAAACTAAGATTACGAAGAAATTTTTTTTTGGATAACTCGCAGGCAGAAGATATAACTTTTCCTTTGAGATTTTTTCAAAAAAATGTCGCTACATCAGTCTAATCAAAAACGTTACTGCGGTCGTCCGCGTAGGCCTGCTTTTATGGTCGGGAAGTCAGAGACTGTTCGGCACTCAGGGTTTTCTATTTTTGTTAATAATAACAAGAGAATCTATCCGGTTACCCTCCGTGCAGCTTTCCAAGGTTATGAGCAGGTGATCGACGTGTACATTGCTTATTGGAATAGGAAAAGACGGAACAACAAGTTCACCTTTGCCCTTGTGAGATTTTCGGACTCAGATGGTGCAAAGGTTGCACTAGAAAAAGGAAACGGTAGGAAAATGGACGGGTTTGTTATTAGGATTTATGTTGTTGCCGAAAGCAATCTTAAGCAATCTTAAGAGATTAGGGCTCTGCTCCCTGTCAAAAGGTAGAGCTGTCAAACACTCTTCTTTGAGGGATGGGCGTTCTTACAAGGATGTTATAACTGGTGTTGCGTCTCCTCGCTTGGTGGCGGATGAGCTAAACCGTGTCCCCGAGGAGAACTTTGGTCGTGAAAACGGTGATTCCAAGAATGCAAATAGCAGAAGTGCTGATGGTGATGACAACAGCAAATTCGGTGCTTTTAAAGCTAACCCTGACGGTGCATCCCCTCGGTCCAGGGAAGCTGCCGCATGTTTGGTGGATTCTTTATCTTCGCTTGATCCAGGTTTTGATTTCTCGCTAGAGTTCTCCCCCAAAAGTCTACCTGAAGGGGAGATGCAATGGCTGCGTTATTCCCTAGCTGCAAGCATTAAAGGAATGTATAATATCGAGTTCATCCAAGAATTTCTCTCTTCCGAGGGTTTTAATGTTCAGGTTTGTCCTTGGGTGGGATTGATAGTTGTCCTCAGGTTTGACTCTTTGTCCGATTTACGTCGGTGCTGGAATAGCCGCGAAAATCTCCTAAAAGTCTGCTTTGATAATCTAGAGTTCTTACTTGACTTTGTTGGCAAAAAGCGAGCGAAGGTCTAGGTTTCTTTATCTGACGTTCCTTTGAAGCTGTGGCATGAATTTTTTTTCAAGATTCTTGTTGGTAAGTGGGGCGAGGTGATAGAGATATCCAAGGAAACTGCTGGCAAAGAGAAGATTTGACATAGCAAAGGTTTTACTATCGACACCTAATGTGTCTGACGTCCCCCCATACGCTGTTGTCTTGTCTGGAGATTCTTTCCAGAGAATCAAAGTTACGGTGGAAGAGTATGAAGATGAAAGAGTTTTCATTGATGGGGATGTTTATGAGTCTGGTGGTTGTGACTTTGTCCAAGCTAACGTGGCCTGTAGCCCTTCAAATGTTGTAGACACTCAAGGTGGTGGGAGCTGCCGTCCGGCTGATGCCGTGGGTTTAGATTCCCGGTCAGAGTCCCCAGTTGTTCCGGCTCAGGCCATCTTGCAGCCGGTTGTGGTCATCGGTGGTCTTAGGGATAATGTGACTGTCTCGAATATGAGTTTGGACTCATCTTCCCGTGGCCGGGGCGAGCCTTCTTTGGGCTTTAGGGATGTTCTCGTGTTATCTGCTAGTGAGTCCATTAAGTCGTTGGAAGTCTAGTACTGTGCGTTCCAATTACTAAACGTGGGCAGTGTCCTGAGGTTTCTAGCATTCAGGGCGAAAAAATCTATCCCTGCAATTAGGGCTAGGATAGATAAATCTTGGTGGTGGAGGAGCCAATTCAAGCGTTTTGAATCTGCGAAAGGGAGAAGAAGAAAAGGCAAGTCTAGAAGCAAAGAGGGACGTGTTAATCATCCTGAAGATTACCCTATCAACGATGGGCAGGTCTTTGAGGATGAAATTCAATGGGGTCTTGCTTTCTCTTTGGCCGAGTCCGAGGGTGAAACTACTTTTAATGTGACCTCTGTCATAGGGTTTGAGTTTAACGCTACCAAGGAAGATGTTATTAGTAGACTGTAGAGCTTCAAGGATGAAGGTTCTTAACCTGCTTCCCGGTACATTTTTGTCGTCAGTGTGTTATCTCTCTCTTTCTATCTATGAGTCAAAATTTACCTTGTTTTCTGTCATGGAACGTAAGGGGCTTGGGGAACCCCCTTAAGAATAAAACGGTAAAGAAGATGTGTCAAAAGGAAGGTGTAAATGTTTTGTTTATCCAAGAATCAAAGTTGTCATCCATTCGAGGAAGCCTACTTCACTCTCTACGGGGTTAACGTAACTGTCGTAGGGCTTTCGCTGCTGTCGAGGGGTCTACCGGTGGTCTCATTACAGTTTGGGACCCTGATCTCTTCCAGGTTGAAAAAGAAATTATTTCAGAAAAGTTCATTGCTTTAGTAGGAGTTCTTATTAAGTGCAACCTTAAAGCGTGCCTAGTTAATATCTATGCTCCTAGCGATATTGTACTTCGTAGGAGTTTCTTCGAATCTCTACAGGCCATCTTAGCCCCTCTCATTCTAGGGGGGCGATTTTAATTTTATTCTCTACAACCATGAGAAGATTGGTTGTTTTCTCAACCAGAGATATGCAGACGATTTCAAGGACTTCATTGAGGGACTCAGGCTTATTGATTTACCTCTTGTAGGGGATAATTTTACTTGGATTTGGGGTCGTAACCTGGTAGCGGCGAGTCAAATATACAGGTTCCTGGTGTCTCATGATGTCCTAGCTTGTTGCCCATCCTTGAGCCAATTCTGTCGGCCAAAGGGTTTATCAAACCACTACCCTATTGTCTTGAAACAGATCAGTCTTTTCTGGTCCCAAACCTTTCAAATGGTTTCCCTCTTGGGCCGATGAGCCGGGGTACCTAGAAACCATTAAAGATTCACGTGCTAAGGGGTGTGGTAAGGGTGTGCGATCCTTGCTTAAGGATTGCAAATTGGCTTCTAATTAATGGTTGTTGGTTAATAAGATTGCTGATAGTGAGACTATTGAACAACTTGAGAATCGTATCCACAACCTCGAAGTTAAACTGTGTTTTGGTATTTCAAATGATGATGATGCTCGTGAAGTGATCTCTTTGAGAAATCGTCTATGGCAGATCTATAGAAGGGAAGAAAGGGATTGGCTCCAAAAATCTAGACTGAAGTGGTTCAAAGAAAGCGAACGAAACACCAAGTTTTTCCACCTTATTGCGTACCTACTGAAGTTATCCATGCCTTTGGAAACCACTTTAGGCATGCATACAACGATAGTAACACTATCAGTCTACTAAGCTGGGATGTGCAATTTAAATAACTCTATCCCGAATCTATAGCTAGTTTGGAAGCCCCTTTTTCGATGGAAGAAGTCTGGGATGCCATCTCATCTGCCGATGGCTCTTGTGCCCCTGGCCCAGATGGATTTAGCATTCAATTCTTTCAGAAATATTGGGATTTTATTCATACGGAAGTGATGGATCTTTTCAGAAATTTCTACGATGGGAAATGGTTCTCAATTTCTCTTTTATTACCATGATCCTCAAAGTGCAGTCTCCGACCAAGATTGACGACTATCAACCCATTAGCCTTGTCGGTAGCATGTACAAATCCTATACTGTGTTTTCACCGCGAACGAGATAGTTGATTTGGCAAAAAGAAGAGGAGACAAATCTGTCATTTTTAAGGCAGATTTTTGTAAAGCGTACGATACTGTCGACTGGTCATTTCTAATGTTTGTAATGCGCGGGATGGGCTTTGGCTCCAAGTGGTGTAAGTGGATAAAACAGTGTATCTCAACAGCGTCTATTTCAGTCTTAATCAATGGAAATCCATCCAAATCCTTTTGGACTAAGAGAGGGTTGCGTCAAGGGTGCCCGCTGTCTCCTCTGCGGAAGGCCTTAGCATCGCCCTTAGCAAAGCGGTTAATTTGGGTTTATTTAAGGGCATTAAAATCGAAGAGGATTTGGAAATTTCTCATCTCTAATTTGCTGATGACTTGATTATTTTCGCTGAAGCCAACGACTCCCATGTTTGCAATATCAAAAGAATCCTTAGAATCTTCGAGTTGGCGGTAGAGCTAAAACTAAACTTAAAAAAGACAAACCTGTTCGGTGTTAACATTCCCGAAAGCTCACTTAAGAATCTATCCATGTCAATTGGTTGTTGCAAAGGGTCTCTCCCTTCCTCCTATTTGGGCATTCCTTTTGGTGCGTTAAGGAATAACTTAGAGATGTGGAAACTGATAGTCGAGAAGTTTAGGAGCTGACTTGCAAGATGGAAAGCCAGCACTTTCTCAGTGGGTGGGTGTTCGACTCTGGTAATGTCTGTATTGAATAGCTTACCTATATACTACTTATCGATTTTCCAGATGCATGCAGCAATTAGCTCTCAGTTAAATAAGCTGATCACGAAATTTATTTGGGGGGAAGATCGATGAAAAAACGATACATTGGGTTAATTGGGAGACCTTATGCAAACCAAAGAGTTGTGGTAACCTTGGCTTAACTGACTTACAAGTCAAAAATTGAGCTTTTCTCAACAAATGGGTCTAGCGTTTCAGGAGCGAGCATGACATTCTATGGCGAAAAGTCCTCTGTGCGAAGTACCATTTGGCCCCTAACTCTTTGTTTCCGAAACCGGTAGCGAATCAACGCCTTTCCTGGGTTTTAGATCTATCTTGAAGCCTTGTATGTCAACTGATGATCTGTTCTTTAGCAATTTGCGTCCAATCCTGGGTGATGGGAAGCTCATAGACTTTTGGTTGGACCTATGGACGGGTGAAGTGCCCCTAAAACAACTTTTCCCTCGTATTTTAGCCTTGCTATCAAAAAGGAGGGTAAAGTCTATGAGTTTGGAGTTGTTAGAAACGGTTCTTGGTACTGAACTGTCGATCTTAGATGACGTTTATTTGACTGGGAAACTCACCAATGGGACTGCTTCTTGGGTGTATTGAATAGTTTCTCGGTTACATCTCTAGTTCAAGATGGACTTCGTTGGAAATTAAACACAAATGGTGTATACAAGCCTAACGTATACTGCAAATCTCTTGCAGCTGAAGGGTTAGAAGATGAGCACATTTGGGGGAGAGTGTGGTCTAAATATGTTACTCCGGAAGTGCAATTTTTCTCTTGGAGGTTGATTCTTGGTCGCGTTCATACTAAAGTAGAGCTATGTAAGAGAGGCGTGCTTCCACCTAATCAAGTTCTTTGCCCGTTGTGTAAAACTGAAGATGAATCTGTCAATCGTCTTTTTTGCCACTTTTCGATGACTTGGAGATTATGGCTTCGTTGCTGCAATATCTGGAAGGTCTATCTTATTATTCCCGGAGATATCAAGTCTCTTTTCGATATGTGGGTGTCCTGGCCTATCCATAAAGACTTTAAATCCGTATGGTTGCTGGCGTTCCATGGCTTGTCTAGACCTTATGGTTGTTTAGAAATGAGATGGTCTTCAATGGGAAGTGCGTAGATGATAATCAACTTTTTTATATCTTCATTTATAGGGTGGCCTGGTGGTGCAGATGCAACTAGCCTGACCATGTTGTGTCAGTGAACCATTTTATTGCCAACCCTTCTTTGATCCGTATTGGTTCTCTATCAGTGAATTCACGCAGTGGGTTTCTCCTCCCCATGATTCGCTAAAGTTCAACGTTGATGGGGCCGTTTCGGGCCAGCTGAGATTGGTGGCATCCTCCGAGATGATTCTGGTACTATTTTGATCCGTTTCTCCAAGTCAGTTGGTATCCTTGACTCCACCTCGGTTAAATTATTGGATATTAAAGAAGCCTGCTCCTTGTTTGCTGGTTCGAAATGGGCAAATTCAAAGACAATGATTATAGAAACTAATAGTTCCTTGGCTTTTGATTGGATTTATAAATCTGCAATGGCTCCCACCTCCTTCAAAGCAGAAATAGATGAAATTCGAGTATTGTGTAGGGAGCTTTCGTGGAAAATGAATATGGTTTCAAGGGATTTTAACGAGGTTGCTGATAGCCTAGCGAAATGTGGTATTGGCAATGCTCCTCCTCTGCAGTGGTTCTGTGATTAGGAGTCAAACCAGTTTCATCCATAAGTTCGTTTGTAGATCCTTTGACAATCCTGAAGATTTCTGGTTCTTGTCTGAGTAGTTCGAGGTTGCTCGTGCGTTATTTCCAAAGGTCAGTTGACTAACGTGACATCAGTGCTTTTGGATGCTTTCCCTCTACATTTCTCTTTGGGTTAGCTGCTCCATGTGAAGGTCTATAGTTGTCCGAGTGTTGATTCTTGCTTCGTGTTTTTCTTTTGGTTGGTATCTTAGTTTGTACTCGATCTTAGCATAGACGTGTTGCACTTTTTTTCCTCCATATAAGTTTAGGGAGGTTTTTTAAGGAGGTTCACGTTTATGTTCTATGTTGTATGATTCGCCTTCCTTAATTCATACAACCTTTTATTTTCAAAAAAAAAAAAAAAAGAAAACAAATTGATAACGTAAGTGATTGAAATCCGAAATATATCTTTTTAAATTTTGTTTGGTAAAATAAGGCAAGCTGAAAATAAAGACGGGCTTCGTATTAGTTTACCCTTATTTTTAATAGAAAATCATGTGTAGAGACATTCCAGGTCGAGAAGAAGTACGGTGATCCTTTTTGTTTGTGATGTGTCCTAAAAAATCATGCTCCTGTGAAATATACTTTTATTTTTGGTATATAGATGATTTGTACTGTAATTAGATAAGTCACTAGCTCTGGCTCGGTGATACCTGCAAGTAGAGAACCCTTTAATCTTGATGGTGTCATTTCAGTTTTGGTGGATGCAGAGGTACAACAGAATGCATTGATCAGACTAATAATTTTTCTGCTGGTACTAATGTGGCTCATGTAACTTCTAAAGTTACTCCTGAAGATGTCAATGCTAGTAATGGAAGGAATAGCTCCAACAATAGAGGGCAAACATTTTCATAACAACTTTACTAGCTTAATTTTCAATCTGATGGTAGGGGTAGAGGAAGAATTCGCCCACAGTGACAAGTATGTGGTAAGGTGTGACATTTAGCAGACAGTTGCTGGTATCGTTTTGATTGATCCTTTCAAAGAATGTCCATCAACAATAAGAGGAATGCTTCAAGAGAGGAGCTTGGTGTTGGATCTAGAACAGTGAGTGTGTGTGATTTTGTTGCTAATGGGTCAGGTTGTGTGTGTTCATGTGCAAGAAGGACTGGTTTACGAGCTGGTAATGACATTCAAGCACAACCACAAGCTCAAGTGGTCACTGCTGGACATAATCAGTGGTTTGTAGATTCTGGTGCCACACATCATGTGACACCTGAAGGAGCAAACATCTTAACAGGTTCAAAATACACTGGTCCTGGTAAGCTTACTGTTGGCAATGGTTCAAATTTGCATATTTCTAGGATAGAGCAATCAGTTTTACCTGTATTATCTGCATTAAAAACATTAGTATTGAATAATTTGATGTATGTCCCTCAAATTACTAAGAATTTGGTTTTGGTTTCAAAGCTTGCTAGAGACAATCATGTATACCTCGAGTTTCATGCCTATGAGTGTGTGGTGAGAGATGAAGGGACTGGAGCAGTGTTACTTCGAGGCAAAAAATGTGATGGACTTTAAAAATTTGATTCAACTCTTGATCAACAGAATGGAGAGGAAGATGTGAATAACAATGTGGAAATAAATGTAGCTTCTAATGTGTATGAATTGTGGCATAGAAGGCTAGGTCACCCTGCACATGATACACTGTTAGAAGTGTGCAAGGAATGTGATGTCGTAATTCCTGCAAAGATGAATAAAAATGTTTGTGTTGCTTGTCAAATGGGTAAGAGCCATAGGCTTCTATTTAGCATTTCAGAATCTGAGTATACTGTGCCCTTCCAGTTAGTATTTACAGACTTGTGGGGTCCTGCACATGTTACTTCTAATGAATATTATTACTATGTGCCCTTTGTAGATGCCTGCACAAAACATTGCTGATTGTATTTACTGAAAAGCAAGGGTCAGGCAATTGTGGCTTTTCAACAGTTTTAGCAATATATATCTACTCAGTTTAATGCTCAAATTAAAGAACTGCAGAGTGACTGGGGAGGGGAATTTAGAAGTCTCACTCCTATTTTGGTGAAAGCAGGAATTAAGCATAGGCTGACATGTCCTCATACATCCCAAGGGTTGTAGAGAGGAAGCACATGCACATAATTGAACTGGCCCTGACTTTGCTTGCTCAAGCCTCTCTCCCTCTCAAATTCTGGTCACAAGCTATTATCACTGCTGTGTATACTATTAACAGACTACCAACAAGTGTCATAGAGGGAGTTTCACCATTTGAAAAATTGTTCAACAAGAAGCTCCAATATGAATTGATGAAATTCTTTGGATGTAGGTGTTTTCCACGCCTTAGGCCTTATAATGCACACAAACTAGATTTCAGGTCACAACCTTGCACATTCTTAGGGTACAGCTTGAAGCACAGAGGATATCAATGTTTGGCATCAAATGAGAGGTTATATATATCTGGACATGTGGTATTTGATGAGGATATTTTTCCTTTTGCAGGTGTTAACACAAAAGGTGATATGTCCAACAGTACAGTTGCACAGTCTATTTCAGCTCTACTATTTTTGGTGCCTGGAGTTGATAAGCTACAGGGTGTAAGGACAACATCTGGATCATTACTTGCAACTTCTTCAACATCTGGAACAGTGGCAGCTAGAACTGGTTCTGAAGGACTTATTAATCAAAATGAGGATGGAGGAATAGAAGCTGTGACATCTCCTACTGATGAAGGAGCTGAAGATCAGGATCATTTGAGTACTATGATGAGCCACACACTGGGAATGGTGAGTCAACCACTGAAGTTAGGCAGATCAATAGAATGTGAGGATGAAGCTGAAGATGCACTGTAGTATCCCAAATTTTGGTTTAAGGGTATGTTATATATATATATATATATATATGCATACACTAGTTAAGTACATCATAGGTTTATTAATCATTAGGCAAATTAAGTAATTAAGGATTAAAAATTAAATAGTGGGAACTTGAGTGACCAAATAGTGAAGGGTTAAATTAAATGTCGTGTAAACTATTAAGGATGCATGCTAAATAACTAAAAATTGAAGGAGTGATACACTTGTCATGCCAAGACAATGACAAGTGTGGATGGGGGAGAAGGATCCCTCGGCATTTTGGAGAGGAAATGAAGATTGAAGGCTATCATCTTTCTTTTCCTCCCTCTCCTTAACCGGAATCCTTTACCTAGTGAGAGAAAGGTGTTGTTGCTAAGGAAACTTGAAGAAATTAAGCTTAAGGGACCTAGATTCTCGAATCATAGTTGGAGTAGCTTAAAGAGAGGTAAGTTCTTTTATCCGATTTTAAGTTTGGTTTTCAATTGAGAATTTCTAATCAACATCCTTGAAATTATATGTTATTAGCTTCTAGTGAATTTAACCATAGAAATTGTATGCATGAATATGAAATTTGTGGAATTGTGATATAGCTAGGATGCCAAGATATTGGATATTGAACTTTAGAACTTTTGATGTAGAATCAAGCAGTCGAATGAACCTTTATGTGATTGTATGGTTGAATTGGATTTCTAATTGGGTGACATAGCAATTGTATAAACTTTGTGGACTGTTTTGGATGTGTAAATGGATTCAATTGAAAACAGGGCAGAGATTGTATCTATGTACTCTTAAAGGACTGTTTTGCATTCAAGGACTGTTTTGAATACTTAATAACCTAGTGGACTGTTTTGAGTAATAAAAATTGGTTTTAAAGACTGTTTTATAAACAGAACAGGGGAGGGCTTTTTTTTATATATTCAAGGACTGTTTTTGAGGATTAGGAGCTGTTTGTGATAATTCTGGGCTGTATTACTTGTATATTGAAAAATTAGGGACTGTTTTGGGGTAATTGAAAGCATCATGGGCTGTTTTGAATAAAATAAAATGTAATGGACTGTTTTGGTTGAAAATCTGGGACTAGGAGTATTTTGGAACTGTTTTAATAGGTGTTAAAGAAGATGTGATTGTTTTGCTTTGGGATTTATGTGATGAGTTGTTAAGGGAATGTTAGGTGCATATATGTATTGCCATGGGATTGTTTTGTGTGTTACGTACAATGTTCATTGTTTTGGTTTGCATTCATAAAGAAAACATATTTAAACGACTTAAGAAAGCATAAGGAATCAATAGGGGATTGGCTTGATGTATATGTATGTATGTTTAAGCAAATTGGATTGATTAGTTGGATGTTATATGTGTTCTTGAGTTAAATGGTTAACTAGTTGAATGAGTAATGAATCTAGTTCTAACGCATAGTTACTTGGTTGCTATAAATAGATAAGAAGGGAATCGACCAAGTTGATGAAAGACAGAAGGGGATTGTAATACGAGAACAAGAATATCTTGGACTAACCTGTGAGTGTAGTTTAAAGTCTCGGGATAGGCTAACAACCTTCCCGAGCAATTCTTGTTAATTTAATTACATTACTTAAACTTGAAATTGTAGCATGTGTGAACAAGCTTAGACGAGAGGTAAGTCTTTAAATTGCTATGCTATTCAATGTGGAATTCTTGTCTATGACGCTTATGTCTAAATGGTTGTATGACTATAATGAACATTATACATGAAACATGCTACATTAGAGTTTAGTTATGACACCTTTCGAATAAAAGAATTGATTCATTGTAAGATTTACATGAAGTGAATACATGTTTGATATGAGAAGGGTGATAAGTGTTAGATTATCTGATAGAGTTAGAGTCCTTATGTAAATAGTAGTTTAAATTAAAGTTTAAAGATAGAGTTAGAGTCCTCATGTAAATAGTAGTTTAAATTAAAGTTTACTTCCTAAAAGATAGAGTTAGATGTCTTGTGTACTTAGGACTCCTAATTGTAACTAAAGTCCAATACTTGAGTCTATAAATTCACTGTAAAGGGATGTAATTTTTCGAAAATATTCAATAACAGAAAATCAATTATGTTTTCTTCTTCTTTTCCATGAAACTTAAATTCTTTTTTATTTTTATCGTTAATTAGTTTTTCCTAAAGCTAGAAAATTGCTTTTCTACATGGTATCGATCTAACATCGATCCTAGTTAGAATTCTTAATGGGATCCCCTTCAACAACCTTTGAGATGCTGTCCATAGCAGAGCAGCTCTTTGGATTGGAGTTTTTTTTTCCAGAAATTTCAGCAGCGACGGTAAACCTGTGAAGCGCATTTAGCCCTCGTGGAGGATACAAGCATACAAAATACTTGTTCTCCCTCTCGCACTATTTCTACCAAAGGTGCATCAGCATGGATCATCGACTGGAGCATCTGATCACATGACTGGTAACAAGGAATTATTCCTTAGTTTTTGATTCATCTTCTACAAGTTCTATTAAAAACAGATGGCTCTTTCTCTCCTATCAAAGGAAGTGGTTCAGTCCTCATTAACGATAATTTGTTGCTTGAAGATGTTTTGTTTGTGCCTAATCTTGCCTGCAATCTCCTCTCTGTTAGTAAACTCTCCAAGAATTTGAAGTGTTCATTATAGTTTCTCAAATCTGTTGTTTTTTGCAGCAATGAATTAGAGGAAGATGCTTGGCACTTGCTAGCTTGCAAAATGGTTTTTATGTCCTCGGAAATCAAACATCTACCCTACCAAATACTTCTTGCTCTTTGACTTCTTTAGGGCAAATTGATAATATAATGTTATGGCATTTTAGGTTAGGGCATCCTAATTTTCATTATCTTGCTAAATTATTCCCTGAATTATTTGTTAATAGAAAACCAAGTTCTTTTAAATGCCATATATGTCCTCTCGCTAAATGGACAAAAAGCATCCTATTTACCATCTTCCTACAAACCTTCCCAACCTTTTTCATTAATTCATAGTGATGTTTGGGGTCCTTCTCGAGTGAAGAATGTAACTGGGTAGTAGGTGGTTTGTTACTTTTATTGATGATCATAGTAGAACAACTTGGGCATATTTGTTAAGGGATAAATCAAGTAGCCTCTGCTTTTGAGAAATTTTACAATATGGTTAAAACCCAATTTGAAGTAAAATTCAGATCTTCAAATCTGATAATGGGAGTGAATATTTTACCAAGTCCTTGGGGGAATTTTTTAACAAAAAAGGGATTGTTCAACTTAGCACTTGTGTGGATACACCACAACAAAATGGGGTTGCAGAAAGAAAAAATAGGCATTTGTTGGAGGTAATTAGGTCTTTGATGTTCACTAGTAATATTCCTAAGTATTTGTGGGGTGAGGCTTTGTTAACTGCAACCTATCTCATTAATCGAATGCCCAGTAAGGTTTTGCAATACAGAACACCTAGAGCTGTTTTTTTGGAGAGTTACCCCAATTTTAAACCTCTGTCCTCTATTCTCCCTTTCAAAGCTTTTGGTTGCACTGTGTTTGTGAAAGATTATGTTCCCTCTAGGTCAAAACTTGACCCCAGATCCTTGAAGTGTGTCTTGGTCGGGTATTCTTCACTTAAGAAGGGCTACAAATGTTATCATCCTCATTCTCAGAAATTTTTTACTTCCTTGGATCTCACCTTTTTTGAACAAGAACCTTATTTCCCTGCGGCTGCAAATCAGGGGGATAATTGTGATGTTTTTCAGCGTTTTACCAATCAGGTTTATCCTTTTTTACCTTCAGAGTTATTACCTACTAATAATCCTTTGTTATTTGAACCTCATACTCCTTTAAAACCTTCTACTTCTTCACCTATTATTACACCTACAGCTTCCCATCCTTCACCTATTGTTACTACTCCTCAGAATTCACCCAAACCTTCCCCACAAACCCCTCAGCCTCCTAAGCAATTGAAAGTTTATACCAAAAAACAGAAAACTATTCCAGAGACTATTTTGCAATCTGTCACTTGCCGAGAATTGGACTTGAATTCAGTTGCCAATAAAATTGATGGAGGTAATGTTCTAGCCGAGATTCCCTCTCATTTACTTAAATTTGATTATTTGCCTATTGCTAAAAGGAAAGGGGTAAGACAATGTACAAAACACCCCATTCAAAGGTATTACAGCTTGTTTAGATAAAGAACATATACCTAACACTATTGAGGAGGCTCTAAAAGATTCTAAGTGGAGAAGGGCTGTTAAAGAGGAGATTGAAGCACTTGAAAAGAATGATACTTGGACCATTACAGATCTTCCGCAAGGCAAGAAACCAATGGATGCAAATGGGTGTTCTCCATAAAATACAACTCGATGGCGATACAGAGGTATAAAAGCAAGGTTGGTGGCCAAGGGTTTTACTTAAACCTATGGAATTGATTATAATGAGACCTTTGCTTCAGTAGCTAAACTAAATACAGATTAGAGTTCTCTTAAGCTTGGCTGTAAACAAGAGTGAAGCTTCATCAACTTGACATTAAGAATGCCTTTCTTAATGGAAAATTGGAAGAAGAAGTGTACATGAGAGTGCCTTCGGGCTTGAAGTCGATAAAGGAGATCGAAAAAATTTGCGCACTTAATAAATCCATCTATGGTTTGAAGCAGTCACCTAGAGCTTGGTTTGACAGATTCACCAAGGTGATTTTAGAAAATAGATACAAACAATCCTTGGCAGATCACACTCTCTTCATTAAGGTAACCTCTAGCAATAAAATGGTTATTTTAATAGTATATGTGGATGACATTATTCTGACAGGTGATGATGATGAAGAGATAAGTCACTTGAAAGGGTTGTTAAATACACAGTTTGAAATAAAAGACCTAGGAAAGCTCAGATACTTTCTAGGCATGGAGGTTGCTAGGTCGAGCAAAGGTCTAGTGATAAACCAGAGAAAATATGTTCTTGATCTACTTAATGAAGCAGGAATGTTGGGATGCAAACCAGTTGATACTCCCATGGAAGCGAGCTTAAAATTCAATAGAGAGGACACAAGCCCTAAAAGGCGATAAGGGTAAATTTCAGAGGTTAGTGGGAAAATTGATTTATTTGTCATTAACCAGACCAGACATTGCATTTCCAGTTAATATTATCAGTCAACACATGACTGATCCAAGGGAAGATCACATGGAAGCTGCAAGTAGAATTTTGAGATACTTGAAAGGGACACCAGGGTATGAATTGCTATTTAAACAGACTCAAGAAATGACTGTTTAGATTTATTTAGATTCAAGTTGGGCAAACGAATTGACAGAAAGGAGATCAACTAGTGGTTACTGCTCCTTTGTTTGGGGAAATCTAGTGACCTGGAGGAGTAAGAAACAAATAGTTGTATCTAGAAGCAGTGCTGAAGCAGAATATAGGGCTTTAGCATTGGAAATGTGTGAAGGAATTTGTTTGTTAAAGCTATTGAATGAGCTAAATGTGAACCAAGAGGAGAAGTTTGAGATTTTTTGTGATAATCAGTCCACCATACAAATTGCTCGAAATCCAGTCCACCATGATAGGACTAAACATGTGGAGATTGACAGACATTTTATCTCAGAAAAGATTACTAGTGGGATAGCTTCTTTATCTTATGTTCCTACAGAAGAACAAGTGGCAGATGTACTTACAAAAGCACTACCAAAAGCTTCTTTCGACAAGTTTCTATTCAAGTTGGGATTATACAATGTATATTCTCCAACTTGAGGGGGAGTATTAGATTATCCGATAGAGTTAGAGTCCTTATGTAAATAGTAGTTTAAATTAAAGTTTAAAGATAGAGTTAGGGTCTTCATGTAAATAGTAGTTTAAATTAAAGTTTACTTCCTAAAAGATAGAGTTAAATGTCTTGTGTACTTAGGATTCCTAATTGTAACTAAATGCCATAGATTAATGGTTGCTTAAGTTTGATATTTGGATTAAGCTTGGTTGCTATGTTATAGAGTTGATTACTTGCTTGATTTGTAGGTCATGTATGTTGTAGGTTTGTCTGAAATGGTAATGTATGGCGATTTAAAATGGATTTTGGTTGAGCCATAGGTTAGATAGGTTAAGATGCTTAAATTTGGTCATGGCATAGCAATCACTATTTAAGCTTGTATCTAGTTTGTTAAGTCTATTCTAAGGCTTGTAAATGCTCCTTATTAACCTAAAATGTTTGTTATTGTGACGTTGAATTTTTTAGTAAAATATTGACACATAATGTGTGATGTTCGAATGGTATCTTGTGTCCCAAGTATGTGATTGTAGCCTTGTTCAAATACTAACTTGTTCTTCAAGTTAGTTGTTTGTTTAGTTTTTAACACTTTAGACTTGGTCTTCTCCTAAGTCGGGTTTAGGGTGTTTCAATTACAGTTCACTAATGTCACAGAAGGTGCTGGTACAACCAATACTTCTAGTATTGCAGCTATAGAAGAGGTGTCTGATGCTCTTATGAATCAACATCCATTGATGAAAAGAAATAAATTAGGTATTTTCAAACCCAAAGTCTATTTTGCTGATGTAGGGTGGATTGATAAGGAACCAACAACTATACAACAGGCTTTGGCTATACCTGAGTGGAAGATGCTGTTTTAGCTGAGTTGGAAGCACTTAAGAGTAATAATACCCGGACTTTGGTATATTTACCTGATGGAAGGAAAATGGTGGGCTACAAGTGACTGTTTAAAATCAAGCGCAATGCAGATGGCTCAATAGCAAGATACAAGGCAAGATTGGTGGCCAAAGGGTTCTCATAAGTTCCAGGGTTAGATTTTCATGATACTTTCAACCCTGTTGTGAATAGTGTAATACTTAATGTCATACTGGACTTAATAGTGTCTAATGGGAGGAAGCTACGCCAAGTAGATATGAACAATGTATTCGTGATTGGTGACCTTGATGAGGATGTGTTTATGCAACAACCTTTTAGGTTTAAGGAGGTATCTGTTGATGGTGGGAAACTGGTGTGCAAGCTGCAAAGAGGCTTATATGGACTGAAACATGCTCTAAGGAACTAGTACTCTAAACTCAAGCAGAGTTTGTTAGACATTGGGTTTAAAGGTGCGACAATTGATGCATCCTTGTTCTTAAAGAATAATAGTGGTGTGTGCATCTACATGCTTGTGTATGCAGATGGCATTATCATCACAGGAGAATCCAACAAAGAGATTGATGAAGTTGTTGCAATGTTGGGAGGTAAGTTTTCCTTAAAAGATTTAGGAGACTTGCATTTTTTCTTAAGAATTGGGGTTATGTACAAAGGTGATACCTTAGTTCTAAGTCAGCGAAAGTATATATTATAATTGCTTGAGAAAATTAAGATGATTCAACACCAATGCTACTTGGTGTTAAGATAGATGCAAATGGAGGAAGTCCTTTGGAAGATGCCTAAGGTTGCAAAAGTGTTGTGGGAGATATGTTATATCTGAGTCATACACGACCTAATATAGCATTTAGTGTGAACAAGGTTGCACAGTTCATGCATACTCCCTGTGAGGAACATTAGGAGGCAATGAAGAGGATTCTTAGGTATTTGAATGGTACTCTTGATTTTGTGCTAGCGTTTTCAGCTTCTAAAGACAAGCTTGAGTTTGAAGCCCTTGTTGATGCTAACGGGGGAGGTAGCCTAGACGATAGAAGATTTGTCACAGATTCGCCACAGAAGTTTGTAGCTTGGTGCTAAAAAATAGAAGTTTGTGTCCAGATCTGCCATGGAGGCAGAATACATGAGTATAGCTGATGTTGTTGCAGAAATTAATTGGCTTGGGGCATTACTTTCTGATATGGGAATATCATAGCATGTTAGGCCTATTGTATGGTGTGATAACACCAGTGTAGTGGCTATGAGTTCCAATCCAATGTTCCATGCTCGATCTAAGCATGTGGAGCTTGACATTCATTTTATCAGAGAAAACGTGGCTGATAATAGTTTGAAGATTTGCTACCAGCGCCACATGAAACAACTGACCACTTCTTATTTTACTCTATTTAGACAAAGGGTCAATGTGATATCTGCAGCAGAAGTCAAGTAAAGACAATGAGAAGTAGGGTGAATATTGAGAGTTGTAAAATCAATACATTTCACTGTAAATATTGTAATTGGGTTATAAGTTAATCTGTTAGGAGGTTATTGAGTCTGTTATGCAGTTGTGCCATTAGCCCATTTCACTATAAATATTGTAATTGGGCTATAAGTTAATCAATACATTTGGTTTACTCAGTTAATTCTTTACATTGAGTTCACGTTTATTCTTCTCTTTGAGTTCTCTTTTCTTCTTTCTTAGAAACTACCTCTTCTATACTTGTTTTTTGATTTTTAGATTCCGGTCATCAGAATCTTAACAGGCTGTGACTGCAAATGTCGATGAAGTCAAAAAATATAGGTCCGAATTGATTTCTATATCCAATTCAGTCTCTTAATGTCCAAGTACCTTCGCTTGTGGTTGAGAACCATGTAGGTTAGTGGAGAGGCAAATTGTAATGGGAAACTTTATAACAAACAATGGTTGTGTAAACTCTCGACCCATATGTCACGATTGAGCCTCAAGCCCAAACTAAAAACCATATAATTTCTCAAACTGGATTTAGCCCAAGGTATTTTTTAAAAATATTTAAAGCCAACAATTAAAAATATAGATAAATAATTAAAATGGTACAAAAAAACTCAAATTTTAATTTAAAATATTTGAACATTCAATTTGATTAATACAATTTCAAAAATAAGAGGTACAGACTCTACCATGTAATGTCCTATGAATACATAGCCCACTAAACACAAGTACCGTACTCTAGAGATCACCACATGCTAGAATCTCGTATTGATAGTGCTCCTTGATCTTACGATCGAATGATCAACCTACGTATTAAAACAACGATTTCGAGCATTGAGCTTACAAAGCTCAGTGGTACACATATACTCTACTATACTTCATGCCAATCATAAACATAAGGATGCAAGCTAGTACGAGCAATAAGGAAAGATAAGTAAGCATGTGGCGCTACCACTAGTCGCCTAAACACATGTGTCGACTAACTAAAGCTTGGCAAACAATTGAAGAATTAATGTAAATAAGCCAGAAAATAATGCCAAGTTTATTTCTTTTTGCGTGCAAGTATACACAGTTAGCAAGTAATACAACAGTAAGCTGGGTATCGTATCCACAGGGATTGTCCAGGAATTAAATGTCATAATATTTTACTTGTGAATGAGAACAAATGAGTTGAATTGAATTTTAGATTTTGATTAAGAAATTGACTAAGGAAAATAAAAACTTAGGCAAATTGGTAAACAATTGAATCAAGATGATGATTAAGCGTTGGCAAGGGATGCATGAATTTCACACTTGCGATGGCAGCAATTAATAACTTCCAGCCTTGGTTTTAATGCCGATCAGATTTTAAGTTGTATTGTTTCTGTCGTTAACAATACCCTAAGTTAATTACGATTAACCTATATATGTCTATAGTGATATTTTTCAATAATTAACTTGGAAAAGTTTTAATCTTTACTCACAAGGGATAGATTCACTCCCGAAGTAAGCTCATATACTTAAACATCTTCTGTTGAAGTTTCTCTTCTTAGTATCTGGAAATTAATCATTATCTCCTAAGTTTGTTGACAAGCGTCATATATTGTCAAATAAATTATCTTAATTCTCAAATAAAATAAATAAACAATGTAGTAATAGAGAAGAATGGTCAATCCGCAAGGACTTCAGATACTTGCCAGTTACAGTCTACAAGGCCCAACCCTTGTAACTTACTTTTCTCTCTGGCGAACTAATTTCCCAAGGTCAATTCTTAAAATATAGTCCTTGTTTAGATTAACAATGGCTATCAATGTTAACACCAATGCTATCTTCAGTGCTGGAAAAGCCCGTGCTCGGATTATAATGTCTCAATGAGAATCAAACTCGATCTTGATTTCCCTTAACGGTCTGCCACTAAGTGTGTTCTTAGGGAGTTAAATTTGCTGCAAGCCGACTCTTCTCCCTAACGGTAGATTAAAATGTCGATCAAACCAACGCATGCTTTTTGGATTGAAGGTGTTGAGATGTTTGAAGGAAAGGCCGATTGCCAATCCAATAATGCCGAAAATCAAGAAAGAAATCTGAAGGTGTGAAGTGCTTTTTCAATTCTCACGAGACGGATTGAGTTGTCACTTAGCTATCAGCTAAATGGAGGTTTAGCTAAGCATGATAGATATCATACTTGACATATTTTGGAGAATGTAGAATAATAAAAAATGAAAGTGTGAAAGAGAACTTTTATAAAAGTAAAAAATCCTAAGAACAAATAAAAGCTAAGTAGAGAATGTATGTTCAAGCTTCACCCTAAGGGGTATTTATAGCTTGAGAAAACCTAAAAAAGAGAAATACTAAGAACATTAAAACACTTGAATCCTAATTAAAAACATAATTTTAAGCAGAAGCTAATTCCTAAATAAATCCAAATAAATCCCAAATATTTAATTCCAATTTAAGTTCAATTGTAACTATAGGTGATGAAGTTTGTCCGATCCTCTTCCTTGCTGATTGGATCGTCTTTTAGAAGCTATCACTAACTAGACTGTGGATTCTTCCACGTCACCATTGTCACGTCCTAGTCATGCCCCAAGTTATGCTCATGTGTCCCGACTTGATTCCAGAGGAAAAATTGCAGAATGTGTTCTTTTAACGCTAATATCTGGAAATTAGAATCCTGCACAAAAATGAATAAAAATGACCCAATTTAGCAATATCGAAGAATCGATGAGGAGTAATTAGTAACAGAATATTAACAAATCAAAGGGCTCATCAAATTCTCCCCCACTTATTCAATGCTTGTCCTCAAGTATGCCTTAATCAAATATATCAAAATCTTAAGTTGTCATCCTTCATTTCACAATGTATCAAAGAAAACTAAGCGAGCCATGATCTCCACAAGTATCGGAACCAAAGTAAAAAAATTCAGGTAAAATAACATAATTAGTAACAAGTGCAAACAAAACCAAGATATCCCAATAGTCTACCAATTTCAATGTAACAGAACTTAGTACCTCACAAGGATTCACTCATTGTCGTGCAAGGTGTTTAAGGTAAAAGAATTCGCTCAAGCCGGAATCAAATATGACATTACCATATGCCTGTAAGAAAATCAAATCTCCGCCACTGAAATGAACAAGATGTATTAATCAAGGGGTCTTTGAAAAGGTTGTAACGGGGCTTAGGTTAAGGTAGGAAAAAGGCCAAAAATATGGGTTAATATCAAGACAAGAGATGTACATATATAAGCTCAACTCACGAACCAAGTAAAGTAACAAATGCAAAGATGTGTAACAAAGATCAAACAATCGATAAATATTTTTTTTTAAATTTGCTAGAGACAGTGTTAGGCATCTCTAGCAAAGCATTTTTTAATTTGCTAGAGCCAGTGTTAGGCACCTTTAGCAAAAGCATTCATTTTTTGCTTCTTTTTTGTTGCTTTTTCGTTCTTGGGACATATTAATCTTTGTCTTGACAAGAGTAACAAAGAGGATAAAAATAAAAGGCTTTGAGTCTATAATATGGTAAAAGCAAAGATAGGGTAATGGCAAAAAAAATGGTTCACTAATGGATATAAATAGGTAGGTAGTTTTGGGTAGAGAAGTGGGTTAGTTCTAAGTGCCCTTATCATATTAAAGCATCAAGTTCAACATGTAGTCTCGATATGTATTTACTCACAAGTTCTAGAATATCAATATTAGTCCGGCACACTTAATCAAACAAATGAGCAAGAAAATTTCAGAAATTGCTCGTTTAGGCTCTAATCTCACAAGGAGGTGCTATTTGTGTCGAGTCAAGAAACATGTCAATCAACAAACGCATGGGATATCAATAAAAAATTTAAAGAAAATACTAATCATGTACCCTAATTCCATACACTCATAAAGTAATCGATGAAATAAGGCAAAAGTCAGGATTGGTAACAAAAAATTCAACATATCAACCAAGGCAACTCAATCAAAACATATAAATAAGCGAGCGACGAGTTTGATGTATGCGTTCTCTACCCCTTCACTTAAAGCATATTGTCCCAATATGTAAGATTAAAGCTTAGGAGAGGGAATAGAGATACTCCCCGTGTTTTAGTGACAGCCGCTGCCATGGTTTGATTTTGCTTCTGGTTTAAGAATGAAGTCATGGTCCGAATCATGATCAGGCCCTGCGGTCGAAATTGTGACAGTGCGCAAGTCTAGAAGGAAAACGTCGCACGGATGTCGTATGGCTATCAAAGCGGTGCTGTCGTTTGCGGACCATGATTCCAAGGTTAATTTAAGCTTTAAGTATGTCACGGAATCACCTTCACTAAAGTTTGGTT
Source organism: Hibiscus mutabilis (assembly GCA_019671005.1). Taxonomy (NCBI): domain Eukaryota; kingdom Viridiplantae; phylum Streptophyta; class Magnoliopsida; order Malvales; family Malvaceae; genus Hibiscus; species Hibiscus mutabilis. Next base: position 72,654,002 of record CM033714.1, read on the forward strand.
CAAAATATTTGGGGCACCTGAAAATTTAAATAAAATAATTCTGAAACCTAAATAAATAAAATTGAAAAACAAATAGAAGGTAAATAAAAGAAGATAAAATGGGTTGTCTCCCATTTAGCGCTTTATTTAACGTCGTTAGCCCAATGACCTGATTCAGGCTACATGTTTTTGTAAAATAATGTCTTTGATCACACAAGCTTGCAAATTCTCGTAGTACAGCTTCAATCGTTGGCCATTCACTTTGAAACAAGTCCCTGAATTGTCTTGAATTTCAATCGCACCATGGGGAAACACTTGAGTTACGGTAAAAGGTCTCGACCATTTCGTTCGCAATTTTCCTAAAAAGATTTTCAATTTAGAATTAAAAAGTAAAACTTTTTGCCCAATAGAAAAAGATTTAAATGAAATATGACGATCATGAAAATCTTTAGTTTTATCTTGATATATCCGGGCACTATCATAAGCATTGCGACGGATATCTTCAAGCTCTTGAATATGAAGTTTTCGAGCTTCGCCAACCGCTTCCATCTCTATATTACACTCTTTAACTGCCCAGTAAGCTCTATGTTCTAGTTCAACTGGTAAATGACACGGTTCACCAAAGACTAGGAGATATGGGACATGCCGATAGGTCATTTGTAGGCGGTACAGTATGCCCACAAGGCATCGTTTAGTTTCAAACTCCAATCTTTTCTATTTGGCTTCACAATCTTATTGAGGATTGACTTGATCTCTCGGTTTGAAATTTCTACTTGCCATTAGTTTGAGGGTGGTAGGCCGTGGCGATCCGGTGAGTAACACCATATTTCTTCATGAATGCCTCGATGATGCGATTAACAAAGTGTGTTCCTTGGTCACTAATTATCACTCTTGGAGTGCCAAACCTGGAAAAAATTAAAGTCTTTAGAAATTCGGCAGTGGTTCTAGCATCATTATTACGAGTGGCTTTAGCTTTTACCCATGGATGAAACGAACAGACCCATATAGTCAATACCTCATACATCAAATATTTCACAAACGTGTATCAGATTAAGAGGAATCTCAGTTCGACATTTGTCACAAGATTTACAAAATGCATATGCATCACGAAAAATGTTAGGCCAGTAAAATCCACACTCGAGAATTTTGTGCGCAGTTCGTTTTGGTCCAAAATGTCTACCGCAAGAATAAGAATGGCAAAAACTAAGGATAAAATTTACCTCGCTTTCGGCAACACATCAGCAAATTACCTGGTCCGAGCAATACTTCCAAAGATATGGGTCATCCCAAATAAAGAATCGAGACTCTCGTTTGATTCGACTTACCTCAGAACGGTTCAGATCTGATGGAAGTACGCTTGTGGTTAAGTAATTAACCATGTCGGCATATCATAGAACCATTGCTTGTGTCAAGAATAAATGTTCCTTAGGGAATTTTTCTTGAACTAGCGCATCAAATTGAGGGACTAGGAGGCGGCTCAAGTGATCTGTGGCTAGATTTTCACTTTCTTTTTTATCTTTGATCATAAGATTAAACTCTTGCAAGAGTAAAATCCATCGAATTAGGCGTGGTTTTGCCTCCTTTTTACTCATTAAGTATTTTTAAAGCTGCATGATCAGAGTAAACAACAATATTAGTGTTGAGAAGATAAGAGCGAAATTTCTATAAAGCAAAAAGCTCTTTTTCTGTAGTTGAATAATTTCGTTGAGCCGTATCTAGTGTCCTAGACGTATAGGCGATAACATGAGGCTCTTTGCTAATTTTCTGCCCAAGCATGGCTCAAACGCTTGAATCACTCACGTCACACCTAATTTCAAAGGGATAATCCCAATTAGGTGGCTGCACTATAGTTGCCGAAATGAGGGCTTCCTTGAGGATGTCAAATGCGTGTTTGCACTCATTGTCGAAATTGAAAACCTTGTCCTTATACAGCAAATTGCAAATTGGTTGCACTATCTTGGAAAAATTCTTGATAAATCTACGATAAAAACTTGCGTGACCAAGAAAAGAGCGAACTTCTCTCACAGTTGTGAGGTATGAAAGTGAGCGAATATATCAGTTTTGGCCATATCGACTGCAATTCCATTAGAAGAAATAATGTGGCCAAGGATCAAACCTTTATCGACCATGAAGTGGCATTTTTGTAATTTAGCACAAGGTTATATTCAAGGCATCGTTTTAAAACATTAGTTAAATTCAACAGTCATTCACCAAAGGAATTACCACATATTGTGAAATTGTACATGAAGACTTCAATTCCCTTCTCTATATAGTCAAAAATATACTGAGCATGCATCTCTGGAATGTAGCGGGGGCGTTACAAAGGCCGAATGGCATTCACCGATAAGCGAAAGTGCCGAAGGGACATGTAAATGTTGTTTTTTCTTGGTCTTCTGGCGCCACTAAGATCTGAAGGAAACCTAAAAATCCATCACGACAATAGTAGTGAGATTTTTTGGCCAATCGCTCTATCATTTGGTCAATAAAAGGATCTGGAAAATGATCTTTCGAGTTAGTGAGTTCAACTTCCTATAATCAATGCAAACTCGCCATATATTTTGAATTCGTGTAGGGACTAGCTCACCTCTAGAATTTTCAATTATTGTCACTCTAGTTTTCTTGGGAACCACATGGATCGGACTTACCCAATTACCGTCAGATGTAGATGACATCTGCGTCAAGGAGCTTTTGAATTTCTTGCTGCACCACATCCATCATTAGAGGATTAAGACGCATTTGGCCTTCTCGGGATGGTTTTTCGCCATATTCAACCTTAATTTTATGCATGCATGTTGATGGACTAAGCCCTTTGATATCAGCTATAGTCCATCTGATTGCTTCCTTGAAAGTGTGCAAAACTGTCACTAAATCCTCTTCCTCCTCTTGTGAAAGAGTGTTGGAGATGATAACGAGCAAGGTAGATTTGCTTCCTAGAAACGCATATTTGAGACAATCCAGTAATTATTTAAGTTCAACTTATGGTGCCTGCAGAATGAAAGGTAAGGGTTTAGATTTAGATGGAGTTAGGCGCACATCAGAATGAACATAAAAAGTATTTTCTAACTCCCTTTTTCCTTATCATATTTCGCTATCTCCCTACATAAATCATTAGATAAGTTAGTTTCAACAAACTCATCTACTAAAGGTTCATAGATGTCGACAAAACTAATATTGGCAACACTATTCGGGTACTTCATCGCGTTGTAAACATCAAATTTAACAACCTCACCGTCAAATTTCATTGTAAGAATTCTGCTTCTTACATCAATTTTTGTATCGGTGTACTAAGGAAAGAACGGCTGAGAAGGATTTCTGAAGAAGTGTTTGATCGGTCGTTTTCCATATCAATGACATAGAAATTTGCTAAAAAAATAAGTTCGTTTACCTTCACTAAGACGTTCTTAAGGAGTCCTTCTGGGTATATCACAGACCGGTCAGCCAGCTGTATTGTTACTTTCTTATCTTTCAAACGCTCAGCAGAAAGTAAGTTGTACAAAGAAAGATGCATAACATTAATAGACGCACTTAAATCATACATTGCACGTTTAATCCCAATCTTACTGATTTTACAGGGAATAGCAAACATACCTTGGTCCTTCAACTTTGGTGGAAGCTTTTGTTGGAAAACGGCTGAGCCATGTTCCCCCAAATTCACCTTTTCAATTTCAGTAAGCTGCCTTTTATTTGTGCATAGATATTTTAGGAACTTGGCATATCTCAGTACTTTTCAGATTACTTCAAGAAGTGGAATATTAATTTCCATTTTTTGAAATACATCTAAGATTTGATTCTCTTTGGCTTGTTTATCTCGCTTTACCAATATTTATGGAAAAAGAGGTGGAATGGCGTAAGGAGAGGGAGTGAGAGGTGAATCGTATGTACCTTGTATGGTGGGAGATGGTGCTCTTGCTTTGTCTTTCTTTTGAGTGCCTTCCTCTGTAGTTTTTGGTGTGACAATGGTACCAATTCGGAGAGTGATGGCATTGAAATTCTCTCTCGGATTAGGTTCTGTTTGAGAAGGTAATTTACCTTGAGACTTGATTCGTCCTACTGCCTGAGAGAGTTGACTCATTTTCTTGTCTAACTCTTGTAAATGAGCTTTGGTGTAATTTTGAAATTTTTTTTGAGACAGTGCCAACCGTTCAACGATAGATTCTAATGACGATTTCGGTTGTTGATACGAATGTTGTAGAGGCCGTCTCGGCTGATACGCTTGATTTGGCCTCTAGTTTTGCGATAACTAAAGTTCAGGTGATCCCTCAATCCCGGATTGTATGTGTTGCTGTTAGGATTATAAGGTCTCTGATGAGGTCCTGGGAAATTACCTATTGTATTTGCTTGAGCAGCAGTATCCTCCTGCAACATTTGACAACAATCCGTGGTATGGTCCGGCATCGTACATATTCCACAAAGTCTGGTTGTACTTTTTATTTGCAACAAGGAATTGAACAATGTTAGCCAATTTGTCAATTTTATTTTCCAAAAAAACTGTACTTACCTTGTGAACCTGTCGAGAGGGTTCACTTGAAGGGCAAAATTGTTGGGAGTTAGCAGACATAATAGAAATTAAAGTTCTTTTCACTGTTGGAATCATGTTCACAAGTTCCCCTCCACTTGCTGCATCAATCATCTTTATCTCCATCGGGGTTAAGCCTTCGTAGAAGTACTGAAGAAATGTTTGTTTCGACAGTCCGTGTTGTGGACAATTTGCGTATAATTTCTTAAATCTCTCTCAGTAGTCATATAATGACAATGTGTCATTTTGTCGGATACTCAAGATACTTCGCCTTAGTTCGCTCGTCTTGGCTGTAAGAAAGAACTTGTCAAGAAAAAGTTGAGCCATGTCAGTCTAAGTAGTAACTAAATTGGGAGGTAAATCAAACAACCAATCTTTACCATATCGGCTAAGGAAAAAGAGAAAGCACGGAGTTTGATTTGGTCTTCGAATACTCCCTGAGGCTTTGTACTTAAACAAACCATGTGGAATTCTTTGAAGTGTTTGTGTGGATTTTCATTAGGTAAACCATGATGGGTCGGTAGGAGGTGTATCAGGCCCTTCTTGAGTGCGAATAATGTCTCTTCATGCAGGAATGTTATGCACAATGGTTGTTGATCGTCGAGTGCTGCGACAAGTTGGCGAATGGTTTGGTCGTCGTTGGCGCACTCGAAGTGTGTTTCAACTTCGGAGGATGTTTCTAGATCACGTTTGAATTGTTGTTGTCGCTATCTTCTTTCCTGAAGTGTGCGTGCGTGCAGTCTTTGAGCTACTACTTCAATCGTCAGTTCAAATTCTACTAGTTTGCCCGGACTCTTCCTGGTCATAAATCAAAACAAACTTTAATCAGTAACTTTGCCGAAGTCCCCGACAATGACACCAATTTGACAAGCGTCATATATTGTCAAATAAATTATCCTAATTCTTAAATAAAATAAATAAACATTGTAGTAATAGAGAAGAATGGTCGATCCGCAAAGAATAAGGAGCTTCTGACGTGAGGATGTTTTGACTCTGATTTTTACTGAAAAAAATAGAACAATTAGGGGGGTTGATTGGTTGAGTCGAAATAATAAAAACAACAAAAACAAAAAGAATAAATTAAGAATAATAAGGATAAGAAATAGCCCCCAGCTTCACTTCACCTCAATTCTTCTCGACCACTAAAATAGATTTTATTTTGGATACTTGTCGGTTACAGTCTACAAGGCCCAACCCTTGCAACTTACTTTTCTCTTTGGCGAACTAATTTCCCAAGGTCAATCCTTAAAATATAGCCCCTGTTTGGATTAACAACGGCTATCGATGTTAACACCAATGCTATCTTCAGTGCTGGAAAAGCCCGTGCTCAGATTATAGTGTCTCAATGAGAATCGAACTCAATCTTGATTTCCCTTAACGAGCCACTGCTAAGTGTGTTCTTAGGGACTTGAATTTGCTGCAAGCCGACTCTTCTCCCCAACGGTAGATCAAAACATCGATCAAACCAATGCACGCTTTTTGGATTGAAGATGTTGAGATGTTTGAAGGAAAGGCCGATTGCTAATCTAATAATACCGAAAATCAAGAAAAAAATATGAAGGTGTGGAGTTCTTTTTCAATTCTCATGAGACGGATTGAGTTGTCGCTTAGCTATCGGCTAAATGGAGGTTTAGCTAAGCATGATAGATATCATACTTGGCATATTTTGGAGAATTTAGAATAATAAAAATATGAAAGTGGGAAAGAAAAGTTTTATAAAAGTAAAAATTCCTAAGAACAAATAAAAGCTAAGCAGAGAATGTATGTTCAAGCTTCACCCTAAGGGGGTATTTATAGCTTGAGAAAACCTAAAGAAGAGAAATACTAAGAACATTAAAACACTTGAATCCTAATTAAAAACATAATTTTAAACAGAAGCTAATTCCCAAATAAATCCAAATAAATCACAAATATTTAATTCCAATTTAAGTTCAATTGTAACTCTAGGTGATGAAGTTTGTCCGATCCTCTTCCTTGCTGACTGGGTTGTCTTCTAGAAGCTATCGCTGACTAGACTGTGGATTATGCCACATCGCCATCGTCACATCCTAGTCATGCCCCAAGTTATGCCCATGTGTCCCGACTTGATTCCAGAAGAAAAATTGCAGAATGTGTTCTTTTAACGCTAATATCTGGAAATCGAAATCCTGCACAAAAATGAATAAAAACGACCCAATTTAGCAATATTAAAGAATCGATGAGGAGTAATTAGTAACAGATTATTAACAAATCAAAGCGCTCATCATCTGTTAAGATATTAAGAGATAATATGCATGCAATGCCAACTGTCGTATGGCAAAGAATATAGGAAAATAATTACTAGCAAAATAGACAAAAATGCCAAGGCTATTAATTATTAAAAACCGAAAAAGCAAACGTTCATCGCAAAAACATCCTTAGCCAAATTAAAAGAATTAGTTCATGGTTGAGAGAACCATAAACAAATTATCTTTTTGTAATCAACACCATCACAAAAATTAGATTTAAACTAAGAGAAATGGGTAAAGAAGGAGATCCGTAGAGGCAACCCTTCAATGGATCCAAAGCTCTCGGTCACAGCCTAGTCGAACCACATTTTCCATCTACCTTCTTTCTTCACCACGGTGTAACCCCTTGGCTCATGGATCCAAAACACTGTTGCCTTATTTCTTATATTTTTCTTGACATTTTTCTTCTATTTTTTTTCTAAGACCAACTTCAAGAATCCTAATTTCTCTTGGGAACTAGATGCATACTATATGTTTAATGAGACTAAAGTTCTTTAGGATAGAGATCAATTGCCAAGCAACCTGGCATTACTAATATGCTGGCTCATGCTAACTAAAGATTCTCATTTTCATCATCGGACATGGCATACTAGTGCAAATTCTAACTATGCTAGCATATGTATGGGCAAAATTGTCAGGTTAAAAGCATGCCGCGGTAAAAAAAATTTAACGGTTTGTTATGCATGGTTATACCTAATCTATATGGTAACAAAATGCAAACAGAAATATAAACATGCATGAATGTCATGGCAATAAATATGAGACAACACACACCCCCAAACCAAAGATGTGTATTTTCCTTAATGCATGAAACATATATATACAAATAAAATGCATGATAAAAATGAAAAATATGAAATTAAGGAGTTAAGGGGAAGAAGACTCCCTTCAAAATGTTCTAGCGTGAGACGCGTGTCTTCTCTTGACGAAGCTCCCTCGATTTGAAGCAACGTTTTCTTTCTTTTTAGTTGGGGTTTTGACGTGGCAGTGGAGGCCCTCACATCATGAAGTACCTCCTCTATTATCCTCGCTAACTCAAAGGCAGCAGAGGCAATGACAGTGGTGGAAGAAGCAAGTGCAACTAGTGGCACATCAGTTTTTGTAGGCATATTATCATCAGATGCTAGTAGAGTCTCGGTTGCGACAGATTCAACTTAGACATGAGAAACAAGTATTATGGCATCAGATTGTTGGGTCAAAGTGTGAACAGACTGTGGGCTAGCTGGCATTCCTTCAGATACATTAAGCTCGGGTGGGAACTTTGGGAATGATGGCAAAGGGCTAGTGGCGATGCCCTCAGGAGTCCTTTTTAAGGCTTGGTCCCTAGCTCTATTATATTGCCAAAGCACCAAATTCTGCTCCTTAGCCTTCTCTAGTTTCTAGAGAATGAGTTTTTGTTGCTGATAAATTTGGGAAAGTAATGCCAATATGTTAGCTGCCATTAGTGTGACAGTTTATGCCTTTGGCATTTTGGTAACAGACACCAGCTTAGTAGCCTTTCCCTTGCCATTCTCATTGGCCTCTCTAGCAATCAATTGCTGCCACAGGGCAAGAGTGATAGTTCCCTTGCTTCTATGGACATTGTCTGAATCGAGCTGTGGTACCTTATGCTGCTTACAAATTGTAGAAATTAGTGAAGGAAAAACCAAACTACCACTACCCATACCAGTACATTTATAGGTTTCGTTCACAATTAGACGACCCACGTTGATTTTTCTTTCCATCATGATTGAGTGTAACAAAGCCATCATCTCTTCTGAAACAGTCCTATTATGTGTGGTCGGCATGAGGTTAGCTTTCAAGAAGTGGTTTCATGGTTTCAATACCAGCAGTTTCACGATTATTTGACCTTTGGATGAAATGTTCCATTTGTGCTAGGCTCACACAAGTCCTTTAGCAGAAACTATCACTTGGCAACATCCATGGACTTGGTGAACGCTAAATGCTCTTCTTCCGCACCATCTAAACTAAACATGCCATCAAATCAAATACACGTACCTCACACAAATAGAAAATATGAGTCATTGGTTGTGAGGTGAGCGTAGAATTCATGAACAATGGTGGAATGGACCTCCTTTAGTTGCTGGCAAAATATCTCCCAATGATGCTTCTTAGCGATTTCCTTTACCTCCGGTGAATAAACCAAGTCGGGTTCATTCTTGAACTCAAAACCTTTCTCGTAATAGAAGTTCTGGCCACATAATTCTCTTCATACTTCTTCTTGATCTCGTCATTGAAAAATATTTGAAGAGGTGTTGATGAAGATGTCATTGTAAAAGATTGAGAAAATAAGGTGATATTGGAAAAGAAATTTGGAAAGCAAGTTTGTTTCTTGATTTTTTTACCGTGCGAGAGAATGAAAAAAGAGTAAAGATTTTGCTTAAAGGAAAATGAGGTTTAAATAAGAGAAATAAGAAACGGTTGAGATGGTTTAATGGTGAGGTTAGTGGAGATAATGATGGTTGTGGCAGTTATGTGTGTATGAGGGAGTTGGATGATGATGAGTTTAAGAGTTAATGGAGGTGACAACATGGGAAAAGAAAAGGATAAAAGATATTTGGAAAATTTTCAAAGTTTAAAATTTTAACTTAGGCGACTAGGGTTTTCCCGCTTTAGCAAAAAGTTCTCTCCCTTGGGCCTGATATTGCATAGGGTCCACGTGTTGTCCGATCTTATGATGATGGACATTCTAATGCCGACATGTCTTAGCATACTACCTAGCAAAATATCATGTACTAACACTCACAAGAACCTTTCAAAGTAGAAAAAGAAAATAAAATTGAAATAAAATAAACTAAAATACTAAAAAATAACTAATCTAACTATTTTCAGTGATCAAATAACATTGGCAAAATTAATCGATCTCTGCCAGAAGAATGATCTCCTTTGCATTACCTTGAACTCCTAAATATTGATTTAACCTCTAATCATTCACCTTGAACGCTGTTCCCGTTTTTGAATCTTTGATGTCAACCGCACTATGAGCGTAGGGCTTAATAACCTCAAAGGGTACTGACCATATAGACTTGAGTTTTCCTGGAAATAACTTGAGCCTAGAGTTGAATAACAATACCTTCTACCCGACCTCGAATTGTCTTGGAAAAATTCTACTATCATACCATCTCTTCATTCGTTCCTTATACAACTTGGCATTCTCATAGGCTTGTGCCCTGAATTCTTTTAGCTTATTTAAATCTAGCAAACATTTTTTACCTGTAGCCCTCCCATTCCATATTCAATTGATTGGTAGCCCAATAGGCACGATGCTCTAATTCCACCGAAGGTGGCATGATTTCCAAAACACATGCTTGTATGGAGAAGTTCCTAATGGAGTTTGGAAAGTTGTTCTATATGCCTACAATGAATTATCTAGCCTCAAGGACCAGTCCTTCCTAGTTGGGTTCACTATCTTTTCCAAGATGTTCTTGATCTCCTTGTTTGACATTTCTGCCTAGCCATTTGTTTGAGGATGGTAGGCAGTGGCAATTTTTTGCTAGATTCCGTACCTGCACAGAGCTTTAGTGATATAATGGCATTTAAAATTAGTACTTTTATCATGAATGGTGGCTTTAGGGGCACCAGATTTGGTAAAGATGTGCTTGTGTAGAAACTTGGCAACTGCCTTGGCATCATTTGTTGGAAGAGAAACAACTTTAACCCACGTTGAGACATAATTAACTACTACAAGGATGTACACATTACCAAATGATGGGTGAAAATGGCACATAAAGACTATCCCTCACACATCAAATAGCTCTACTAGCATAATATTCTATAGTGGCAATTGATGTCTGATGGAAATGTTTCCAGTATGTTGGCATCTATTGCATGCCTTGGCAAAATAATGGGCGTCCTTAACAGTGTGGGCCAGAAAAATCTTGACTGCAACACTTCAGCCATTCCAACAAAGTGTCATTCATATGGTGCTGCATGATAGAGTTGAAGAATGTTTTGTGGTTTATCCTCTAGCACAAAATAACGAATGACTTGGTCGACAAATTGCTTGAACAAGAACGACTCATCCCAATAATATTGTTGTATATCCCTCAAAATTTGCTTCTTGGAATTACTTGGCAAGTCTGATGGCAAAATTTTGCTGACCAGGTATTTGACTATGTCAGCATACCACGAAATAATAGTGATCGCAAGAAAATATGATAAATTATCCCAGTATCCAACCATTTTATAACTTCTTTCTTGGTTACCCCTTTCATGCTAGGATCTAGTCTCTTTTGGGCCTCAATTGTTTTGCCATGGTAATCCTCCAAAATGATTTTGAGCATGTAAATGGTTGAGCTTATTCCTCGGATATCAGCTAAAATTCATCGATTAGATGTTGGATAGTTTAGCAGGTAAGGCATTTTATTGTTTCATGGATGGCTACTCATGCTATAATCAGATTGTTATCACTCTAGAAGATCAAGAGAAAACTACGTTCACTTGTTCATATAGGATATTCGCTTTTAGAAGAATGCCCTTTGGATTGTGTAATGCCCCAACAATGTTTCAGCATTGCATGATGTCAATTTTCTCAGATATGATCGAGAATGACTTATAGGATAACTTCTCAGTATTTGGAAAAAGTTTTGAGGAATGCCTTCAGAGTTTGGAACTTATTCTACGAAGATGTATTGCTTATCATGTTGTCCTCATCCATCTCCATGACATCATTATCAGTGTCCCGGCAAAACTTTTCTATCTCCACGTTAAAAGTAGACTCCATTAGCTCAGCAGCTTGGCGTTCCTCAAATTTGTCTACACACTTAAGAGCTTGAAAAACGTTAAATGTAACCCACTGGTCATTCATACACATAGTAATCTCACCTTTTTGTACATTAATTAAAGTCCTACCTATGGGAATAAATGGTCTTCCTAGAATTATTGGGACATTATCACCAACCTCATATTCAAAAATAATAAAATCATCTAGAATCTAAATTTATCTACCTTTACCAACACATCCTCAATCTTACCCTTAGGATGTAAATAAGTTCGACATGCCAGCTGAAGTGTTTTTGTGGTAGGCCTTGTTTCAATTCCAAACTTTCTGAAAACTAAGATTGGTATCAGATTGATGTTGGCTCCCAGATCACATGGTGCTTCACCAATAAATCTATTTCCAATAATATAGGGAATAATGAAACTTCTTGGATCTTTTAGTTTTAGTGGCAATCTATTAGTTATCATTGCACTGTATCCCCCGATAAGAGCGACCGTCTCGAATTCACCCAACTTTCTCTTTTTGGACAAGATTTCCTTTCATGAATTTGACATAGTTGGACATTTGTTCGAGAGCTTCCACTAACGGAATGTTGATTTGCAGTTGTTTAAGGACTTCCAAGAAGTGCTTAAGCTGCTGGTCTTGCTTGTGTTTTTGGAGTCTTTGTGGAAAAGGTGATGGCGGATAAGAAAATGTTGGCTCCACTGGTTTTTCCAAAGTAGTGGTAGCATCGAATTGAGGTTTAGAGATATCAGTGCTAGCATTCTTCTTCTCTTTTTCCTTGGATTCATCTGCTGGCATCAACTTCTCATCCCAACAAATAATTGGTTGTTTGACAAGTGTTTCCTTCTCGCATTGTTTCCACTTCTAAGAGTGACTGCTTCGCATTGTTCTCTCCCCGTTTGCCAAGAACCCTATGTATTGCTTGGCAAAGTTCCTTGGGGTCTGTTACTGAGTGCATTGGCAATCTGCCCTAGCTGTACCTCCAAGTTTCGCATAGATGCTGCTAAACTCTGGACAGTAACACCATTTCACTCCATGTACTACGTTAAAGAATTCCCTTGGGTAGATGTCTACCCTTGATAGAAGTTGCTTTGTGCTTTTTGCAGTATGACATTCTAGTTAAAGCCTGGTGGTGCATTGTTGTTCTGACGCTGGACATTAAATTGATTACCTCTCTAATTTGCCCAAGAAAAGTTAAGATATTGCTTTTAACTTGCATTGTAAGTATCGTAATGTAGGTTAAAATTACGATTGAAATTGCCAGCAAAATTAACCAATTTAGGGTTTGCTGGGCATTCATCTACATGATGATCCTCTCTGCAAATTATGCAGAATGGTTCTATTGCCTTTACTTCTCGAACGTCAGTAGGCTTATGCATTGTTTTCCCTATATTAGTAAGACTGGAAATCTTAACATTGATTGATGATAATGCATCAAGATCTAATTTTCCAACAGTTTTTGTTCTGGTTCCCAATCTGGCAGTAGGATACTGAAGGTCATTCGTGACAATCCTTTCAAGGATGTTAAATGCCTCAGCGTAATTCTTGTCTAGAAATGATCCGTTTGCCGAAGCATCAACCACAATTCTGGCATGAGCATTGAGTCCGTTATAAAATGTCTCCATTTGGTTCTAAGTAGGGAATCCATGTATGGGGCACATCATCAACAGGTCTTTAAAACGCTCCCAAGCATCGTACAAAGTCTCATCATCAGTCTACTTAAAAGTAATGATTTCACTCCGCCACTTGGCATTGAGTTTAGGTGGCTGGAATCTCAAAAGGAACATCTGGTATAATTTGCCCATGAAGTAACTGAACCAGGTGGCAAAGAACTTAGCCACATTTTTGCTCTATCTCTAAAAGAAAATAAGAATAATCTCAACTTCACTGTCTCTTCAACTACACCTATTGCTGAAATAATTGGTAAATCTCCACGAATTGCTTTAAGTGTTTCCTTAGGTCCCAGCAGGTGATCCAACAAATTGACCTACATTCAATAAAGTCTGAATCTTACCATTTTAAGTTCAAAATTAACTGCATTTATCTCTGGACCAATCAGTCCTGCCGTCAAATTATCCATATTTGCTGCAAAGTGTTCTCTAATAGGTCTCTCTTTAGAATTTTTAGCAGCTACAACGGGTGCCGGTGGTATCCCATTTTGTATTGGTGGATTCTCTCTATTGTTTAGGGCATCATCTACTCCACCATTTCCATTTAAAGCCATTTCTCAATGTTTACTCTTCAACCTGCGTAGGGTTCTTTTAATCTCTGGGTTGTATGACCAATCCTCTATCGCAGTGTGTAACGCACCGATTTTGGGCCTCGATGTTAACTAGAAAGATTAGACGGTTCGGGAGAACCGGTTTGGTGATTCGAGTTAGTTTCGAGATTTAAATTAGAATAAATGTTTTTGAGGATTAATAAAAATATAGAAAATGTTATAAAATCCTTATTTAATATGTTAATACTTTTGGTGAAATCAATTTTTGAAAATGGGTTTTTAGCTTCGGCATTTTGAGATTAGTGACCAAAATGTAAAGTTGTAAAACTGGTTTTAGTGACTATTTTGTAAAAAAGGTCAAGACTTAGAATCTCTAAGGAGCTAATATTCCTAAGTATTTTTATCAGATTTTTCTCTCAATTGGATTAGTTCTAAAGTGTTTTAATTAAAGGTTTTAAAAGGGGATTTATTAAAAGAAGGTAGTTATTTCTTAAAAGCTATATTTGACGTAACTTTTCTCTCCTAAACTTTCTCTCAAAATCTCTTCAGCCAAACATCTATTTCCTTAGCAAATATTTGAGGTAATGATCTTGTTTCTTAAGCACATAATTTCCAAAAGATTTCTTAACTCGTTTTTACAAAATCTCATTGACTTCTCTTATTTTTTTCAAGTGTAAAATCGTCCAATTGAGGGAGATTTCAACCATTGAAGGTAAGGTTCATTCTTCTCCTTTAATGATGGTTCTTTATTGAAATTCCCAAGTCCTTGAATCATTAATTATGTTTTCTAATGAGGTTTTATGATTTAATTGAAGAATATGATTAAATCAAAGTTTAATTAGTCTATTTTGGTGGGTTTTTGATTGATTCTAATCATGATTTTGATGTTATTTAATGTTGAGATAATAGTTTTAACATTGGAATCCCGAAACTATAAGAATCTCTAAATTTCTAGGTTGCTAGAATCGTGTTTTTGAGGAGTTGTGGGTGATTAATGGTTGCTGAAAGTATAAGGATGTCATGAGATGATTTTTAGATGTTAGATGATGCTATTTTATGATAGGAAGTGATAGGTTTTGGCTGTGTTAAGTTTGGAGGTCAATCGATGTTGTTTTCGGTTGTTTTAGATAAGCGATTGTTAGCTTTTAGTAAGGCAATATTGAGGAATTGCTTGCTGGGATTTTGAATGCATTATGATGCATTAATCCTCTGGTTTTATGTGGATAAAACAGGGGAGGATAATTCAGAAGCTTGAAATGAAGTTTCGAAAACATCAGACGCTTGTTTTTCGCATTGGCGTGGACATTTTGCGTAGGTGGTGAGTGGAAACGAGTTTTAAAGCTTCACAAAGGTTTGAAAGTATTTTGGGGGGTTTAGTTTAAGTTTGAAACATTTAATTAAGCCCGGAAGTAAGTAAAGAGTTCTTTCGCTCTTATTTTCGGTTTTATAAATATAAATCTCATGTAAATGTTTTAATGATGTTTACCCACTATTATATGCATAACTAGCTTTGAAAGATTTTGCAAATGAGCTTATTTTGATGATACATGAGTATGAGAAAAGATTTGGGAATGGTTTTTGAGAAAGCTAGAATACATGTTTAATGTATTAAGATTTGGTTCATTTGAATGCATATGAAAAACAGTAAGGTAATGTGGTTTGAGACTATATATTGGCAAGTGACGTTTGTAAAATGTTATTGGATATAGTTATTCAGCTATAGGATTTAAAGTGCACTATAATAAGTCGCCTCATGTTTGTCGAGGGGTGAAGAGTAAACCAATCTCCAACATGAGTACCCCGATGGTAGGGGTGAAGAGTAAGCCATGCTCTCATCGTGTTGATGTATACATTAGCCGTTGAGGGGCAAAGAGTAAGCCATGCTACGTTAACTGTTGAGGGGCGAAGAGTAAGCCATGCTCCAGTTGAGAATGTATGTTAAGTGGGAAGAGTAACCACTTGGGGAAATTCATGTATCCGATGTATGTGTTTTTTTAGTGTAAGAATCTGGTTTTGAGTCACTTTAATGCCAATATATGAGATGATGTATCATGGGAAAAGGTTGTGTTTTGTATAATGATATTTATACATGTTTTCTCTTTAAGCTTGCTATGGATGGTTTAGCATGTAAAGGCTTAAATTGAGGTTAGCATATATGAATGCTAGAGATTCATGATACACGTAAGAAAATGGTTTTATGCATAGATTTGAAGTGATTTGAGAAGCACGATATGTTTTGGTATGACGTTAAAACACTTGCTTTGGTTTAAATGGTTTTAATGCATTCATGAGTGTTTTCCCTTGAGCATCCCTCACTAAGCATTTATGCTTATGCTCTCTTTTCTCATAAATGTAGAGAAGTAAGTGGGCAAGGCAGCAAGTAAGCAAGGAAGGAAGCCAAGTGCTAAATTTTAATCAAGTATGATTTTATGAACTTTATAGTAATAAAGGGCAATGTGACCAAGTGGCACTTGGGAGGGTTATTTGTCGAACTCCCTATTTGAGCAAGATTATGTTGTTGTTTTAGTCTTGTAAATGATCTTTATTGGTTGGTATTTGCTTTGATATGGTTTTTGACTTACAAATGGCTTGGTTTTTAGGAAGCATGCCTATAATTTACCAATTGAAGCATGTTGTGTTGAACTGATGTTGTTACGATATGTTTGGTTGTGGATCGATCCTTGAATATGTTTTATATATGTTAGGAGCATGTTTAGGTGAATTGGTTTGCATTAAAGTGAGTTAAACCAGCAAATTTGGGCATTACAGGCCCAAGCGTATCGGTATGCGGGTCATCGTATCGGTACGAGTAAACAAAAATAGGCTTAGCGTATCGATACGCGGGGACCCGTATCGGTACGAACCAAAAGTAAATTGGTGGGGTGTTTTGATACGCGGGGGCATAGCGGCACGAGTTTAAGCTACTGGATTCTAGAATTTGAGAAAACACAAGACCATACTGATACGGGCTCAAGTATATTTATACAGCTAGCGGTTAAGTTAGTTATTTTTGGCTTAATCTGAAGTTCTATTTTCTTACATCTTAGTCCCTGAATGTTGTGGATGCTATTGTATGAGTTTGGATGATCGAATTGAGTTGAGTTTAGACATGAAGGCATGAAATATGAATAATTAAAGATTGGTAACTTAAAATTGGTTTAGGTCCCTGTAAAATTGTAAAAATTACAATTTGGTCCATGTTATGCTTCTGAACATAATTGGATGTCAAATCGATGCCCGATTGAGTTGGGGTTTCTTCTGCTGCGAGTTTTAAACACATAAGATGTTAATTTGCATTTAGATAAGATAAAAGGAAAAAAGAGGGTCGTTTATTGAAGTGAACCTTTACGGGTTTTCTTCAGTAATCCCCGGTAGCTCGTCTGATTCGGTCTTGTACTAGGCCGGGTTGAGGGGGTTTCACAGTGCAAATCCTAGTCATACACCAAACAAAACAAATAAATAGAATAATAAGAAACAAGTAAAAATTAAAACAATAAACTCCATTGCAATCCTCAACAACGGTGCCAAAAACTTGTCGACTGACTAACGCTTGGCAAACAATTGATGAATTAATGTAAATATGCCAGAAAATAATACAAATTTGTGAATGAGAACAAATTAGTCGAATTGGATTTCAGATTTTGATTAAGAAAATGACTAATAAAAATAAAAACGTATGTAGGTTGGCAAACAATTGAATCAAGATGATAGTTAAGCGTTGACAATGGATGCTTGGATTTCATACTCGCAATGGCAACAATTAATAACTTTCAGCCTAGGTTTTAATGCTGAGCAGATTTTAAGTAGTATTGTCTCTGTCGATGGCAATACCCTAAGTTAATTACGATTAACCTCTATATGTCTATAGTGATGTTTTTCAATAATTAACTTGAAATTTTTTTAATCTCTACTCCTAAAGGGTAGATTCAATCCCAAAGTAAGCTCATCTACTTGAACATCTTATGTCAAAGTTTCTCTTCTTAGTATCTGGTAATTAATCGTTATCTCCTAAGTTTGTTAAGATATTAAGAGATAATAGGCATCCAATACCAATTATCGTATGGCAAAGAATATAGGAAAGTAAGTACAAACAAGATAGACAAAAATGACAAGGCATTCAATTATTAAAAATTGAAAAAGCAAACGTTCATCGCAAAAACATCCCCAACCAACTTAAAAGAATTAGTTCATGGCTGAGGGAAACATCACCAAATCATCGTTTGTAATCAACACCATCATAAAAATAAGATTTAAACTAAGAGAAATGGGCAAAGAATGAGATCTGTCGATGCAGCTCTTCAATGGATCCAGAGCTTTCAGTCACAACCTGGTCGAACCATGGTTTGCCATCTACCTTCTTTCTTCACCACGACACAGCCTATTGGCCATTGATCGACTTCATTTATATAGGCAATCGTGGAAACCTTTGATTATGTTTGAATTTGAAATTTTGTTGCGTGCTAAGATAAGCGTGTTATCTTCTTATCATCTCTTTTGAAATTAGGGCTGACTGGATCTTTGACCAACAGCTAACTGACCTGACATCATCATCCTTCTTTGGCCAACAAAGTATGGCAATCTTCGTTCTGCTTTTTCCAACTCGACTATGCATTTCTCTTCTACTCCTCTGGCTTCCTAACACTGCTAATGTCTTACTCTTGCCAAATGTTCCTAACCTGCCACCAAAGCAAGAAAATACCCATTTACTCTAGCAAAAGAAACATTCCTCAACTCCTTAATGCAAATGCATGATTTTACTAGCTAAATGCACAAATATGTACCCAAAGTCAAGCAAAAGCATGACATTATATACAAGAAAAGTAATACTTTTGAGGAGTTAACAACATGCTCTCAACATAGCAAAACATCATACATAGCCCACAAGGCCCAACCATATTTGAGATCTCACCAGATCATCTAAGTTAAAGCCTACAAATCATAACCATAAACCTAGAGTGAGGCCCAGTGCCACACAACTTTGGGAACATACATTCTAAGTGAGGCCCAGCGCCACACAGCTTTGAGAACGTACACTCTTTGGGTGAGACCCGGTGCCACACAACTTCAGGAATGTACACCAATTCTTGGAATCTCTCGTTGAGCATCTTCGAATGAGACTTGGTGCAACACAACTTCAAGAATGTACATTCGGTATCTCTAAACATGGTGTTTCAACACTTTCTCATTGGGTATCCAGATCTCATCAATAAAAGGTAACACAACCAATCAAGTGTCTAAACAATACACAACATGGACACGATTACCACACAGCATACAACATTTATATGATTACCAAACTCTATGATTTTATCAATTATCAAGCCGCCTATTTCGATTTACAAACTTGTTAATATATTATGAAAGTGTATATATTAATCATCTTCTTTAATTATCTCTATTAATACATATTATCTCATTATCAACCACGTCAATTTCCATCTTTTATTAGCATTATAGAATATTTCGTTCAGTGGGTACCGGTACTTGAATAAGAGTATCGATATGGTACCTTTGGGTATCGGTACTCACACGCGTATCGATACTAGTATTGCTTACTGGAAATCTTAGATTTCCACAATGACTGGTATAGGTTAGCCCGTACTAATACGGTCCCCGATCGTGTACCGGTATGACCAAAGTTCATACCGATGCCATATTCATGGGTTCGTATCATTCCCTCGAATTACGATATTATCACACTTTATTCGATCCCTAAAGCTTATAAAATTCATTAGGATTTGTTTGCTAGCGCATTTAATCATTTAATATCAATTACTGACTTTATGATCATTTATTCGAATATTACCAATTATTAGTTTGTGTAGTATAATTTCCATCAAGCATGCCAATTCATATTTCAAGCACTCAAGCAACACAACATGTAAATCAAACACATTTGTGATGCTCATGAAGCAATAGGAGTTCGAGGTGTACTAACCTTAAGAATATCGATAAATCCACATGTAAGCTTTTTGATTACTCTATTGGTCCGATATCTGATCCCGAATAATCCTCATACAAAAACGAATAAAATACATTAATTTTATGCATCCCCTAAACAATTCACAATGTCAAACTCGTAAAAATAGCTTACCGAGTTCGAATTTGGCAAAACAGACTGTGCCGATAGACTTAGAACGTCGAGAAACCCCCAGCTAGGGTCCCTTAGAAAAAGTCAACGGCCGATCAATGGTTTGACGATCTAGTGCGGCGTGGTGTAGGATAACCAAGGTGCACCCGCGGGAAGTGATCCAATGTGGAGTGCACCCGTCTGGGCAGACGCGTGCCCACTCTTCAAGCCGATGCGTGAGAGGTGTTCTGGTGGTCAGACGGCGGCGACGAGCTCTAGCCCCGCTTTCCCGACCCTGGTGGCCTTCTTTTTTGGTTTTGGTTGCAGGAAATGCTCTATTTTGAGCTTGGCCAAACTTTTTTCTCACCCCATTCGATTAGGGATGTCAATGGGGCGGGTTTTGCGGGAATTTGCCCCACTTCGCATTAAATTGGGTAGGGATGGTTACAAATTTCACAAGTTGTGGGGTGGGGATGAAGATAAAAATTAGATTCGTCATGGGTGGTGGGGAAGGCGTGAATATGTCTTTGTACCCGCCCCATCCCCACCCGCCTCGCATCATCCCCACCTGCCCCGCATCATCCCCACCCGCCCCAACAGATCTTATAAAATATTATTATAAATGTTATTAAAAATACAAAACCAGTTTAGATTATAGTCAAATTTAAGATAATTTATATTGACTTTTCTTGGGATATTAATGAAAAAGTCAATATATATATAATTGAGTTTGAAATTGATCATATCAAATTTATAAATATTTTTTAATATATCAATTTGAATTGGAGTCAAATTTAAAATAATTTACATTGACTTATCTTGAAATATTTATGAAATTATATATATATATATATATAACATTTATTATGCTTATTAGTTTATTCTTTATTGTTGTCTATCGTTATGCCTTCTTTTTAAGGTTTTTTTCTTCTCTTCAATCCTCACCATATATATGTTATTCTTCTACTTTTTTAATTTTATTTTCCTAATATTGTATGTTATTAAGATTCTATCGGTATTTGTTCTTATTTTTAAGGTTGTTTTTTGATTGTTATGTTTTTTTAGTTCTTTCTGTAATGTTTATTTGTTAAGCAATTGAAATATTATTTTTCATATTATTTGTGCTATTTTCGATCCTTAACAATAGACTTTAGTATCTTTTTAGTCCAAACTTTTTTGTTGTACAATTTTAATTTTGTATATTATTATTTTTAAAAAAATTGTGGCAATTAGAATAATTTCATTATGTGGTGGAAGTAAGAATGACAAGTATTTTATAATTTTTCATAACAAATTTGATATATATTTTTAACTAATAGTTATAAAAATATTATATGAAAGGGTTACGGGACGGGTAAAGAGGGGATTAGATGGGTCTGAGGACCCACGTGGGTAATGGGGCGGGGATGGTTTTAGTCTTGCGGGTTGTGGGGCAGAGATGGTTTTAGATTTTGTATTCGCAACGGGTCGTGGGGCGGGGATAGAGATGAATATTCTTGACGGGAATGGATGTGGGAAGAGTACCCTTTACACCCTCCCCACCCAATTGACATCCCTACCTTCGATGGCGGCTCTGGCGACGACGGGACGATCCCGATCAACTCCTCTCAACGAGCCTGACCCAATAGTGCCGACGGTGAGACTTCACGGCGGACGACTCACCTTTAAACCGAAGCAAAACCTTTCTTTCTCTCTAAAATCCTTTTTCTTTTTCTCCCATTCCAACATTCTCTCTCACCCATTATTATTCTGATTTTCTCCCCACTTTTTCTTTTTTTTTCTCTCTTCATAATATCTCTTCCTCTTTTTCAACCACTCACACCTATTTAAATTTCAAACACCATAAAAAAATCCACCTTCCAACTTGGATAAAGCCGTTAAATAAAGGCTTAAAGCCCATATCCAAATTCTATAATTGGGTTCCCAACATAAGGACCTAATACCCGGGTTTGAGACCCAATTCCTTAACACAAAATTTGGGTCATTACAGACTGATGATGTTTTCCTAGAACTTCTTGTTGTAGTTAGACCTGACAAACTTGACCCAAGAACCGAACCGATTTACCCGAATCGAGATCCAAACACGATGACCCAAATCTGATCCGAAACCCAAAATAAACCGAACCGAACTGAATTTCAATTCAACTGGAAATGGACTCGAACCGATTTTCAACCAAACTGAATGGACCCTAACCGAATAGAACCGAACCGAAGGCAACCTAAAATAAAAAAATATTAAAATAAATAAAGATGAGATGTGAATTGTCGCACAACACACCAAAAAGCCAAATATTCATGTTATATAAAGTCATATATAGGGTGGAAAAACCTAACTCGGCCTGAAAACCCAACTAAAACTAATCGATCTCCTATTAACCCGATATTGACCCGACCCGAAATCAACTGAACCAAAATCAACCAAACCGAAGTCCCAACCTGATACCCGAACCGAAATCACCATAGACCCAAACTAAAACCGAACTAGACCCGAACCGAACCAAATTTAAGCCGAATGTAGTCAGACTCGAAATGACTCGAACCGAACTCGAACCAAATGACCCGTTTGCCACCTCTAGTTGTAGTGTTGTGCAATTATGTTGTGTTTAAAACCCAAAATTCTTTAAATTTATTATATATATTTCTTTTATTTTCATGTAATTTGTGCTATATTATCATGTAAATACTAAAAAGTGTGTTAAGTTGTTTCAATTTAGAAATTTGATAATGTATAATGGTGGTAAAAGATATATATAATCATTCGCTATTAAATAAAAATAGTTTTTTTAATATTCTAAAGATAATTATAAGGTAGTATCTGTTTATACATATTCTTAACCCTTTAACAATACGCATACACCTTGTAGACAGAGCGATTTGAACATGTGTCTCTTAGGATAAAAATCACCCGCTTTTCTACTGGGACACTTGTTGGGTTCAAAATAAAAATAGTTTATATACATATATATATATTAAAAATAAAATGTTAATATGGTTGGTCTAACCATATTCGAGTTAGTTGTTTAAAATCTGAGGTACATATTTTGGGTGAAGTCGGACTTGAATAATTATATATACACAAGTCTTGTATGAATCTAATTCAATCTTTACATTTAGGTTAGAGGTTTGAAATTAGATATCGATAAAAAAAATATAAAAAATAATTAAATTATATGAGAATTTGAGCACCCGAACATCTATCGGTCCAAACCTTTTTTCTAATAATTTCTACCTAAGGAAGGGAAGGGAAGGGAAGGAGGAATTTATACCTAATGAGTTTTGTACACACAACCTAAGGGAGATGGAAGATTTCAACTCAAAACTTTTAATTACTTATTCTAGAAATTGTTGACCTAAACCCTTTTATATATAAACAAATAGTTTCTATACGTATAATATATAATATCCATAGAATATATATAAGTACGAATTTAGAGAACTTTTAAATTGACTAATATACCATTAATTATTTACTATATTACTTAATTATTAAAATATTATTAATAAATGTATTATAATTTAATAATTTTATTCAAATATTTGATCAAAATAAGATAATTATTGTTTCTTTTGCCTGGTGACACAAAGGTAGTGTGACGTTTGTATAATAGTAATCACCCATTACGACACGTCTTTTGATTAGGATGGTCTACGATTTAACATGTTTAAAAAAAATTATGATAGTTTACTGATGCAATTAGAATTGTTAACGGAAATTATGATTTTTGATGATAATACAAGAGGCTGATAGATGATTTTGTTTCTTGAACACGACGTCCAAATTTATTCGAGATAATTTGTTCCTACCAAAACAAATTCACATAAAGAAGATCCAAATGTAAGCAACAGGATTCATATTAAATTTGCAATGAACAATATTTAGAGTATCCAATTCGAAATATTACCAACCTACACTATCTCAATTCATAAAAAAAAACGATCAAATATTTACAGATATCAAATTTTGTACTACTATTATTTATTAATATCTCTTGTAGTAAAGGGAAGCCGTGCATTTTTCATCAAAAAAAGAAAGAAAGAAGCATAGTACTTTGCCTAGTCTTCTCAAATGGCTACTAATTTGGTGTGTATTAATAATTTATTTGAATTTTTTAATTCAATGTTAAATTAAATTATTCATACTCAACCCTCCACCATGTTACAATAATAATGATGTCAACCAAATTAAGATTTAATAGATAATTATTTTAAAATTTTTAGTATTAAATTTGGGTAAAACTATTGTTTTTAGTTTTATTAAGGACAACGAGGTAAGAGTAGGGTGTGCAAAACTCGACTTGGAAAAAATCGAATTATTTAACTCGACTCAATTAAAAAAAATCAAATAAAATTTAAGTTATAAAATAAAAATTTAAATAAATCAAATTAGTAGGTTGATTTCCAAGTTCGAGTCCCAATTGGGGTTGTGTTTCAAGATGTGCCCCCCAATGTCTCCCACTTGTTCTTTGCCAATGACAGCCTCATCTTTGGAGAAGCATCCGCCAAAGGAGCTAGCTTTATTGCCGACATATTGAGGGTTTATGCAAGCTGCTCCGGTCAGGTGATAAACTTTAAAAAATCTGGTGTGTTTTTCAGCTCTAATGTACTAGACGAGAATATATCAGATGTTAGAAGGATTTTGGGTGTTAATAGCTCTATCAATCCAGAGAAGCATTTGGGTTGGCAGAAATAAAAAGAAAGCATCCATGCACCTGCTTGACCGATTTGTATCATGCATCTCTTCATGTTGTAATCAAGTGCTTTCACAAGGAGGCAAAGAAGTGTTCATAAAGTCCATTCTCCAGGCGATTCCTATGTACACCATGAGTTGCTTTCTTTTTCCAAAAACTTTTTACACAGAATTGGAACAGATCATTGCAAGATTCTGGTGGCAACATTCGAAAGACCGTCGTGGAATACATTGGTGTACGTGGTCTGAATTATGCAAACTGAAAGACTCGGGTGGTTTGGGTTTTTTAGACTTGGCTAAATTCAATGTGGCTTCACTGGCAAAGCAGGCTTGGAGGCTCTTTCAGAACCCTTTATCGTTGGTGGCAAGGCTTCTTCGAGCTAAATATTACCCGACATCGTCTTTTCTCCAAGCTCATCTAGGTAGCAACCCTTCCTTGACATGGAGAAGCATATTGGGCTCCCATGATATATTGAAGATGGGGTTACGATGACAGGTGGGTGATGGGAATTCCGTTGCCATTTGGAATGATTTCTGGCTTCATACAACAGTTACCAAGAAACTGTCGTCTAATGAAATCCATGGGCTTTACCTTTTGAATCATTATGGTTCTAATAGATATGAAGAAATTTTGATAACAATATGGGCTTTATGGACATCTAGAAATACACTCATATTTGAAGGAAAGTACCAAAGACATGAAGAGCTATTTACCTTTGTTACAAGTTATTGTGAGGAGCTGAGGTTACTCTATAGCAGATTGCACCCAGATTCTTCTATCCTTAGTGAGCATTGTTTGTGAAGATCAACTTCGATGCTAGTTTTAACAAAGTTGAGAAATCTGCAACCCTGGGTTTACTCATCGAGACGAAAAGGGCTTTATTTTATGAGCTCAGCGCATCTTTGCATCATGTTCCCCCGTTTTTGCTGCAGAAGCGATGGCATCAAAGAAGGGGGTTACTCTTGCCCTTGAACTGGGTTTACACAATCTTATTGTTGAGGGAATTCTTTATCGATTATTACCAAGCTCACAACGTATTTTATGGAACAAAAATGTATTTTTTTTCAACAAATAATTACTATCTTAGTAATTGCACTAGCTTGTAATTAGAATGATAAATTATTAGATGGACCAAGCTAACTACGTTATCCGTAGTTCCAACCAATAAGTTCTATTAATCTTATTTTAACTTTCAAACAATTACCCAATATAAAATAATATTCATTATAAAATTGAAAAGCGTAATTAAGAGCCTTCAATTACACCCAATTTAACATGACTTATAAATTATAATGATTGTCCAAACACACAACTGTATAATTAAGTTGAATCTAATTACACGGTGAATTTCTAAACCCCACCTAAATAAAGAAAGTCTATTTTTTAATATAAAGTAGGTTTGCCTTGGATATATTGGGATACAAGGAAAATATAATATAAAATAACTTTTTTTTGAATGGAGTATAATATAAAATAACTAAAATAAAATATAGCACAAATATATTATCTAAATCATAACTTTACGATAATTTATACAAATGTTGTGAATAAATACATGATTTGAACATGTATTTTCCTTTTCTACGTAGAATCACAAATTCACAATTACAACCTATATATATGAAGTATGATATGAATCGATATATAACATGAAAATAATTTATAAACATTTTTTAGAATATAGTGATTAAATGAAATCAACACAAATATATGCTTTCCGAGGCCCTTTAAAATATTGTTAGACCGATTTTTTTTTAATTTAATACAGATGTATTACATTTTCACGTCGAGATTCGAATTCAAACAAATTGAGATAGTATAAGCATTCTTAGCCATTATTCCGATTTTTAAATCTGAGACCAAGAGTAAAAAAATAGATATTGTTAAATGTACAAAATACAACACATTCAAATTATAAAAAAAGAATTTTTAGTGAAAAAATTGTCAAAAAAATTGGGAACAAGCCCAGTAATAAAAAAAATTGAAAACATTTCCTTAAATACATGGTAATGAAAAATCAACAACCATCATGAAAATTTCACTGTCTTTTCCAACTAGACATTATATAATATATATTGATGTATGAGTAGAGATCAAGAAAATCAATCTTATATATTATTGTACTAATAGTTCTGATTGCATCGACAAACTATTACAAAAAAGGATCCAACCATACTAAATCGTCGACCTTCCCTAATTAGAGGGCACGACGTAATGGCCGTTACACAAATACCAGACTATCATAAAAGTGAAAAATTCTGCCACGCTCGACGAGCACTGATGAGCACTACTAACAACGAGCACCGATGAGCACCATTAATTCAATTTTTAAAGATTAAAAATCTAAAAGACTCACCGTATAATTATAAATTATTTAAAAATCAAAAGATAAATTAATTAAAATATATTATTTTATTTTTCATTTTCTTTTAAACATAAATCAAAATATCTATCTACCCCTAAATTACAAAACCCTAATTTTTGTTCATTTGAAATTTAAGCAGCTGCCGTCGCTACCTTCTGCCATCGCCAGTCCCCACCGATGAACAGTATTTGAATAGCGTGTTATTCCTATTTGGTATTCCTATTTCGTATACGATATGGGTTAGGGTTTCTTAGGATGTGGGCTGGCCGGTTCGGGCCCAATGTAAAAGATTGTGGGTTTTGTACATGGGTTGGATATTAATTTATTTTTTGGGTTTATGACACTTTATCTGTTTACAATAATAATAATAATAATACTAATAATAATAATTAATACGTATATATATACACGCATTCAAACGTACACGTACATGGACACACATGCGTATATAGCATACACATACATGCTTGCGTACACACATATACAATTCATGCAATACTCTTTCGTATACGTAATAATGACTTTAATAATACACACATGCAAACATATATACGAATATTAATATATTACACATTTTAATTAATATCATATACGATCATACATACATACATACATATACAATCATACACATAATCAACATAAATATCCACACATCCATATATTACGTATACATTAATCACACGTACACACATACATATATGTAAAATCACGATAATATTAACTAATCATTATATTAATACGGCACAATATTAACAAACACATATAAAAATGAGTGATTACAATCGTATAATTATAAATTATTTAAAAATCAAAAAGTAAATTAATTAAAATATATTATTTTATTTTTCATTTTCTTTTAAACATAAATCAAAATATTTATCTACCCTAAATTACAAAACCCTAATTGGTATTCCTATTTCGGATGAACTTCAAATGTTTTTTGCTCGTATACATGAAATGCTCACTACCAAATGAAAAGGTAATAAAAAGTAAAAAGAGTAAATCTGACAAATAACTTGGACGACAACTTTGTCAGCGTGTTATTACGACGTGGCCACTGAGTCCGAGTGGAGAGCAGTTTATAGCGTTGAGTCGAGTATCCGGCAACGATACCCTCACACCCTTTGCTTTCATCGAATTTTCAAAATTCAGTACAAGTATAAAAAATTATACTTGATTTTGAAGTTTATACGAAATAGGAATACCGGCTAGGGTTTTAAAATTATTTAACGCTATTTAAATGTTGTTCATTGGTGGGAAACGACGACGGCAGGAGGCAGCGACAGCCGCGGCTTGAATTTTAAATGAACAAAAATTAAAATTTTGTAATTTAGGGGTAGATAGGTATTTTGATTTATGTTTAAAAGAAAATTAAAAATAAAATAATATATTTTAATTAATTTACTTTTTGATTTTTAAATAATTTATAATTATACGATTGTAATCACTCATTTTTATATGTGTTTGTTAATATTGTGCCGTATTAATATAATGATTAGTTAATATTATCGTGATTTTACATATATGTATGTGTGTACGTGTGATTAATGTATACGTAATATATGGATGTGTGGATATTTATGTTGATTATGTGTATGATTGTATATGTATGTATGTATGTATGTATGATCGTATATGATATTAATTAAAATGTGTAATATATTAATATTCGTATATATGTTTGCATGTGTGTATTATTAAAGTCATTATTATGTATACGAAAGAGTATTGCATGAATTGTATATGTGTGTACGCAAGCATGTATGTGTATGCTATATACGCATGTGTGTCCATGTACGTGTACGTTTGAATGCGTGTATATATATACGTATTAATTATTATTATTATTGTAAACAGATAAAGTGTCATAAACCCAAAAAATAAATTAATATCCAACCCATGTACAAAACCCACAATCTTTTACATTGGGCCCGAACCGGCCAGCCTACATCCTAAGAAACCCTAACCCATATCATATATTGGAACCCTGATGCCCTCCTTTCATCTTGCACAGCTGTACGAGGGCCGTTGGATCAGATCTGGAGCCAACGGCCACGGATGAAGCATGAAGACCCCTCATCTGCCGCGTGAAGCCTACGCGCGGGCTGTTGGATTATCCACTCGCGCGTATGAGACACGTACAAGGCCGGCCATCCTCTCCAGGCCACGTGGCGCGATCCAGGGCCGCTACATCATTTCCAAGGCCCTATCTCAGCCCTTCAATCTTCGATCAATCCTAGCCGTTGGATCAGATCTGATCCAACGGCCAGGGATGCGTCTGCCAAGAGATCACCTCCACCATGCCTCTGCCGCGCCACCAGCCCCAACCACCGTACTCAGATACACCAGAAAACACCAGGAATACAAGCTATGTCAGTATAATTTCAAATCCAACAAAAGATATATATATTTTTTATAGTACTTTCTACCGAAACATCAAAGAGGATATATGTATGAAAAGGTTATAAGAACAGAGGATGAGTGACCGGTGGTAACCAGCTTCTCAGAAATACAAAAAAGGGGTCTCGCCCTCTTGTTCATCTTTCGAACACAGAAAAAATAAAAAGGTATCCATTTGTCTTTAGCGTTACATGCATGTATATACTCTAGAAATAACAAAAAGAGAGAGAAGAGTTGAGAGTTCTTTTACCCTCGTTGTCGGTGGGTCTTCCCTCGCCAGTGATAAGCCGCATCAGTTTCCAAAACTGAACATGGTGAACTGAAAAGAGAGGGAGGTCCCTTTTGGTCTCGGTTTTTTTTTCAGAAAAAGGAAAAAATGGTCTTTCGCCTCGTATTTTCTCAGATCTAGGTAAAAGAGGGAGTCTTTGTGTAAATCTAAGTTTAGATTCGGGTTTGGGTTGGAGCGATGATCGTTTTGGTGGTTTTTTAGGTTCATCGGCGCCGACTAGCGGCGGCCGGTGGCGAGGAGACAGCGTTTAGCCGCCGGTTTCTGGGTTCATCGAAGGCTTGAGGTTTGGGATTGAGAGAAAATGAGAGAGTGTGGGGGTTATTATCTTAAAGCTTAAAAAAATGAGAAAAAGAGAAAAGGGGAGGCCGGTTGAGGGGATTTATAGGCAAGCCCTTCTTTTAAAAATGGTCTAATTGCGTCATAAACTATCATGCATCTTGGGATTTTTCAAAATGGCCTCGCCCCTTGGGTTAATTACAAACTTAGTCCCTCTAATATTTCCAAATTTTCCAATTTTGCCCCGAAATTATCCGAAATCCGTTTTCAAATGGTCAAATTACGCCCCAAGGACCTCCGCATTTTTGAACTTTCCATTTTGAGCTTGCCGCATGGGCTTTTTACAGCTTCAGTCCCGATAAGTTTTACCCGGTTCTTGATTAGATCCCTAAATGTAATTTTTTATTTAATTTATAAGCTTTATGTTTTGATTTTATTCTATTCCAGTCCCCTGTTGTTTATTATTTTGTTTTAAGTAGTTATGTTTTAATGTTTTTGCATTAATATGATATGGGTTTTTTTATATAGGCATTATATA
Organism: Hibiscus mutabilis; assembly: GCA_019671005.1. Classification (NCBI taxonomy): domain Eukaryota; kingdom Viridiplantae; phylum Streptophyta; class Magnoliopsida; order Malvales; family Malvaceae; genus Hibiscus; species Hibiscus mutabilis. Next base: position 72,684,334 of record CM033714.1, read on the forward strand.
CGTTATTGTCATCTCTTTATTTCATGCTCGTTTTTGTGTATCATTATGTTAATATGACCTTTAGCTTGTTTACTCATATTCTAATTGTTTTAGCATGTTTTATTCTCCTTTAGTATGTTTGCATTTTTAGTATGTTTTTTCATGTTTTAATGTATGATTTTCTCATATTACATGTGTATTTATGTTTTACAACATGTGTTTTTTTGTGATGTCTTGCCTTCGTGTTTTAATTTAGTTTGTTTGTATATATGCCTTTTATATGTTTTAGTTTTATTTGTGTATCATGTCCACATGATAGCATGCTTTTTGTTTGTTTTGTTTTTTCGTGATATCATATTTTTTGTCTTTTAATTCTTTTGTTCATAGTATACATATATGTGTATATTTTAGGTGTTCTCTCAGTTTCTTTGTATGTAACATGTTTTGTATGTTAATATGAATTTCTATGTCCCTTCTCGTTTTTAGGCTATATATTAGTGTGTTTCATTTCGTCACATATAATATCATGTTTTTATTTTATGTATGTAAATTACGTCACGTGTCGAGTACTAAATACATGTTCGTTTTTTGTTTAGATTTGTTAGTACCGTGTCATGTTATATGTATGTCATACCTATTTTGCATTGGTGTTTTCTTTATGAGTTTAGGCATGTTATAATCGATTAATTATTTCTTGGAAGCATATTTTTCCTTTTTTAGGTTTTGTTGTTATTTTGTTTTTTACCCAATATGATATGTTTTTTGTTGGTAATGTATTTTATTATTTTCGTTTAATATTGTGATATCCATGCTTTTTAGGTTTAGTACCATGTTAAGGTGAATATTTGTCTGCTTATATTTGTTTTGGTTAAGTTTGCATAATGGAATATAAATTGTCAATGCGGTGCCCTTTTATCCGAGCGTAAACGGGGCCAGTATCAGACGTAGTGATGGTGGTTGGGCGTTTACTCTCGGATAGCGGGGCTTTTAAATTTTACTCGCACTTATAACCCAATTTTAATTTAATCGTCACTATAATCCGAAAAGTCCAATATTAATAAAGCGGTAATTATTAAAGTACCAATTTTGGGCGGTGTGGGGGGGTGCTAATCCTTCCTCATCCGTAACTGACTCCCGAATCCAACAGTTTTCAAATCTCTGGTTTTATGGCGTTCGGCCTACCTAAGTGGCCGGTGGCCACTCCATTTTAGTAAATAAAATACGGTTTTTCTAAAACCCTTACGAAATAAACATTTTTATATCCGAAAGACAACAAATACTTTGAAAACCCTTTTTTAGCGAGAGGGACATCGCTACAGATGGCGACTCCGCTGGGGACATTTTTTTTGTTTTTTCAAAAACAAAAAGGAAAGTCAAGCTTTTTCAAATAATTACCGCTTTATTAATATTAGAAGTTCCGAATTAAAGTGACTATTAAATTAATATTCGATTGTAATTGAGCGTTTATTTTAATACATTTAAAATATGGCATATAAACCCGTTTTTTAAGTGGGGGAAAACGCTAATGCTTTCGTGGAGATATCGTTCTCCCGTATGGGCTAGCAAGTACCTTCGGGGCTCGAGTACCTTATGCTTTCGTAAGGATATCGTTCCTTCGTACAGGCATAAGCGAATGGGTCCCCCTGAATTGAACCCGGTTGAAAGGAGCCTATAATGGGTGATGATCGGGGGCCTTGCTACTCTTAGTAGGGGATAACAAGGACAATTCGGGTACCTCCTAGAACCAAGACTGCATGTAGAGAATACATAGAAACCCACCCCTTTAGAGCCATGCGGATAACCTTAGGTTTTAGACGGGATAAATATGGTTGTTTTGTGTGTTTATTCTATTTAATTTGTCCTTTTATTTATATATTTATTAATTTTATCCGGTACTTGTTTTCTTTTTTGCTTTCGCTTTTTCATACATTATTGCATTTGCATTGCATAAAGGTACTGGATCAAGTGGTTTACCCGATCAGAAAGTCTTTCACTATGGAAAAAGGTATCTTAGGAAAGAAGAGCTTAACTTGTCAGTCAGGCATTGGTCAGAGGTTAATCAGAAGGCTCAAGGGGACAGTTTTCCGAGCGAGCGCGTAGTAGTAGGGTACACCTACGTGAGTCTCCAACAGAACAACCTATGGGATCTTCAAAGCATCTGGGAAGGATGGGACCGAAGACAACAAGACATGTTCTGCGATAGTTATGGTGACATTGCACAACTGTTATACGTTCGGGTTAACCAGCCCCTGTTCTGAGCTATTTTTCAGTTCTGGAATCATGTCTTTTGCTGCTTCACCTTCAATGGACAGGACATGATGCCTACAGTAGAAGAATACACTGCCTTACTTAATCAGAATAATGTTTAGGAAGATTGGATCTACGCGAAGCCTATGAGGTATCAGAATTACACTTCGAAGCTCAAAACATTTGCTGAAATGAGTGACGATTGGATTAATGGCCTGATTCAACTTCGAGGAGACAGTACAGTCTTTGCATGGGAGAGTATTTGAGACATCATACCTACATATCCAGACGAGGGGAAGAAGATAGACCTATTTGCCCTGGGAATATATGGTTTGGTGATCTTTCCGAGAGCTCTTGGGAACATTGATGTAGCCATTCTGGACCTATTTAAGCGTATGAAACGGAGGCGAAACCCAGTACCAACAATCTTGGACAAGATCTTTATTTCTTTAAATGCCAATCGAAAGCATAAAGAAGGACATTTCCGAGGATGTGCACAACTGTTACAGGTATGGATTCAAAGCCACATGTGGAAGACACCGACGAGGGTCTTACCGGGGATATCCTTCCAAGGCTTTTCGCCCTTACGGGAATACTTAGCAAAAGAGTGGCAAGAAAACTTGAAGATGAAGAGAAGGTCCAATTTCTTCAGGAATATTCAAGATGAAGACATAGTCTGGAGAGTTTCGTGGCTCGGTAGAGTTAATTACTTATTCTACAGTTGCAGTGATTACAACTGGTTGATGATGTTGGGGCTGAATGGTGGGGTTGTCTGTGCTCCGCTTTTAGTGTCCCGACAGTTTGGATCACGACAGTTGTTCCCAATACCGCAGGATTGAGCCAAAGTGAATTTCTTTTCAAATGTGAGTTCAAGGAAAAGGTTCAGAGTATCATGAGGGCCTGAGATCATTGTTACCGGATCAGAGTGGAAGGAGATACCGAGCGTATGACCACTCCAGACTACGATCTTTGGAGGCGTTTGAGGATTAATGATGAGATTCCAAAACCCGATCAGGGACCAGTTGTGTCACTTGAGGAGCTTACGAGGGTAGTACCGTCTGAAGCTGATATTTTACGGAATGAACTTGAAGAAATTAAGGGGAAGATGGACACCCAACAAACTCAGCATGCGGGTGAGCTTTATAAAGTGAGCTTAGAGGTCGACGAGCGGGATGGGATCATTAGGCAATTGAAGAAATTGAATGCGGATTTGAGCGAGAAGAACGCTCTTTACCAGAAGGATACCCTCCTACTCTAAGCGAAAGTATAGAAGGCCAACCAAAGTCAGTTAATAGACGTGGAAAAGGAAAGAATGAATGGTATCCGTTTGGTGGAAGAAGAACGAGAGATCGGCAAGCGAGCGATCGAGAAAGAGATAGAAAGCTGCAGGTTAGCTATCGACGAAGAAATACGGTCTTTCAAGGAGGTCATCGACCAAGAAAAGGAAAGAACTAGGCAGGAGATCAACAAAGGAAAACAACCAGTCAGCTACGAAAGAGAGAACACCGCCGCTTGGAAAAGAAGGTCCATGGGTAGCAGGAATAGACTGTTAGAGATGCAAAGATTTTACGATGACACCACCCAAAGCCTGAATCAGAGCCAAAGTTAGAATGTCGAGTTATAGGGAAGGTTGGCAGAATTAGAACACTCCTTTCAAACTTACCGTTAGAGGAATGGCTTCATTGAACTACAAGAAAGGGAGCATGAAGTAGGCACGTTGCGAGCCCAGATTGAGTCGCTTGAAGAAATTGTTCAGGATTATAGGGAAAGAATTAGAGTATTCGAAGAGGCTGCAGCTGGAGGAGACAATTATTGGCAAAGAAGACTACGTGATGTTGCCCGGATGGTGCAGGATAGGGACCAATATTATGCGAACCTGATGGTGGACATACAGCGAGTCGCAAGACATGCGAGTGACTTAGCTGCCGAAGCCGAAGCACTCCGACCTTTCATAGCCGCAGGCATGAAAGAAGCACCCAGGTTCATCAAGCTGCTCAGGGCTATTGGAAAATTAGGAGATAGAGCTAGGTCTTATCTGTAGGACTCTGTATTGTAATTAAGACTCTTTTGTATTAGGAACCCTCCTTTTGTAATATGAACTCTATTGTAATCTAGATCCTTTAATTCCCGTGGAAGTAGTTCAAAAGGGTGATTACCAGCGGAATCAGTACCTTTATTTGCATACATTCCCGTATTGCATCATGACATTTGTATCATTATACATGCATTTATTTTCTTTGCAATCATATTAATATTGTAAATATTGTGGTAGTGTGGAAATAGAAGTTAAGCCGCAATCATTAATCATCCATACCTTACCCGACTGCAAAGCAAGCTCATGGAAGACAAGATAATCAGTCTAGAGAACGGACAAAGGGATCTGGAAGCAAGGTTTGATGAGGCCCAGAGAAGCCTCAGTGACCAGATTGCTCAGTCACAAGCGTCGATGGTGTCTGATATAACTACGTTGTTGGCTAAGAGCCTCAGAAAAAGAGTCAAAGGAGAAGTCGCTCAAGAGCCGGAAGGTACCCCAACTCACAGTAAGGCTCAAACGGCTACGCCAAATCCGGCCAGAAGGGTATATATCGACCCTGGTGGGATGTTTGTTAATCTTCAGGTAGGGGCACCCGAGAATCCACCCCTTGACATAGAAGCACTCTACGAGAAGGAGGTGTCAAACCTGAACTTGGTTGAAAGGATCAGGACAAAGGTAGAAAAGAAATGGGAGGAGAGGTTTCACCTCATGGAAGAAAAATTTAAAGCCCTGCAAACTATGAAAGAATCGGGATACGATGCCAGTGACTTAAGTCTGGTATCTGACCTTGTTCTGCCACCAAAATTTAAGACGCCAGAGTTCGACAAATACGATGGAACCATGTGTCCTTCTGCATACGTGACAATGTATTGTCGGAAGATGGCGACCTACCTCAAGGATGAGAAACTATTAATTCACTATTTCTAGGACAGCCTGACTGGGGCAGTATGTTAGAAAATATAGGGCAGAAGTTCAACGAAAGTCTGCGACAGTATGCTCAGAAGTGGCGGAAAGTGGCCGCCCAGATTCAGCCACTCCTCCCAGAACATGAAATTGCGCCATTATTTGTTAATACTCTGAAGGGGACACTGTTTGATCGCCTCATTAATAACACGACTCAGAGTTTTGCTGATCTAATTAGGACCGGGGAGTCCATTGAACTGGAAATCAAGAGTGGTAGGATTGATAGCGGGGAAAGTTCTCGGAAGTACAACAAGAAGAATGAGGTGAACACTGCCAGTACTTACACCGCCATGAAGAATTTTACAGTCTCGCAGCTACAAGCGTCTACTAGGAAAGCACAAAACTTGAACCAAAGAGAGGAGATAACCCCGAGAAAGGAGAAAGAGAGGCAAACTTTTACTCCACTACCCGTTTCGTACTCTGAGCTTTACTCTCAATTGTACGAAGCGGATCTAGTTCGTCCATACTACGTTACTCCGTTCAAACCGCCATTCCCATCATGGTATAACCTGAACGCGTATTGCGATTATCACGGTTGTGCCCCTGGTCATCCCACTGAGAACTACCTTGCTTTCAAGAAGCTCATGCAGAACCTAATCGATTCTGGGATACTGAAGTTTAAAGAACCAAATGTAGCTGCTAACCCATTGCCTAATCATGGGAATAGGGAAGTAAATGCTATTGAGGAGTACTCTACCAGGAAGGTTAAGGAGAATGTGTTAGAAATCAAGTTTCATTTGCGGTGGATATTTCAGCAATTGTGCATGGCCCGCTTGATCGACAGGGGCATGGTAGTAGCACAGAAGAGATGTGGAGCATACTGTGAATTCCATCAGGACAGAGGACACGACATACAACAGTGCGACAAGTTTAGAGATTGGTGCAACAATTGGTGAATGACAAGCAAATAGAGTTCTTCGAAGAGCCTACGGGAAGGAAGGAGTCAGACGTACATATGACGGACAACCCCAACGTTAAATACGGGAGAGACAAACCTTTTGTCATCTCCTCCAAGCCGGAGAGTGCAAGTTCCTCCCAAGGAGAAACTACTAAGGTGACTCCCAAGATCATCATCTCAGCACCATCCCCGTTCCCATTCAAGGATATGCGGCAAACTCCTTGGAACTATGCTATAAATGTGACCATACCAGAAAAGCCAGAATCTGGTGAGGTAAAAGAGCAGAAGGTTGAAGAAGAGCCTACACCGAAAGACGATCAAGAAAAGAGTGATGTGAATGTCGATGAGGTGGGCCACTTCACGAGGAGCGGCAGATGTTACTCCTCAGAGACCTTGAAGGCTGCTGAAGTGGCCAAAGATAAAGGAAATGATACATCGGTTACCCCCGCGCAGATATTCGGTGAGGAACCACCCCCAAAGATAAATGAACCAGTAACCGAGGCTCAGGCCAAAGAATTTCTAAAATTCTTGAGACATAGCGAGTACAGCATAGTGGAACAACTACGAAAGCAACCGGCAAGGATTACAGTGCTAGAGTTGCTCTTGAGTTCAGAAAAATACCGTGAGGCACTCTTAAAAATACTAAACCAGACTTTTGTACCCCAGGACATTTCTGTATCAAAGTTGGACAGGATAGTGGGGCATATCACCGCCTATAACCATATAACATTCAGTGATGATGAGATCCCTGAAGGAGGAATGTGGTCCACCAAAGCTCTTAACATCACAACCCACTGCAAGGGGTATGTGTTACCGGGGGTATTGATTGACAACGGGTCAGCACTGAACGTACTACCTATGGTGACTCTGCAAAAGCTACCAATAGATAATTTTCACCTAAAGCCTTTTCATAACTCCGTGAGAGCCTCCGACGGCACACAAAGAGGAACACTGGAAAGATTGAGGTGCCTCTATTGATTGGGCTGACTGAGTACGTGGTCAACTTCGTGGTGATGGACATAAAACCATCCTACAGCTACTTATTAGGAAGGTCGTGGATCCACTCTGCAGGAGCCGTCCCATCATCACTGCACCAGAAATTAAAATTCGTGATCGAAGGCAAGTTGGTCACAGTGGAGGCTGAGCAGGAGATCATTGCTTTGGTGACATCAGACGCCCCCTACATTCAAAATGATGAGGATGCTGCAGAATGCTATTTTCGAGCATTAGAGCTGGTGAACGCCACTTTCGTCGCGGAAGGTAATCGGATCCCCTGCCCCAGGTTATCTAATTGCACCAAGATGATCGTTGCTGAAACTTTGGGCCGAGAAGCCAAATTAGGAAGAGGGTTAGGGAGAAGATTGCAAGGGAGCCTACGAGCCAGGAGCGTAATAACCAAGAAGGACCATTTCGGGCTGGGTTACAAACCAAGTGTACATCAAAGAAATGAATAATACAAGAGAAAAGAAGAGCAGATAAGAGCCAGATTTAAGGGAGAGGACATTCCATGGAGACCAATGTCTTTCCCTAGTTTGAAAAACACTTTTGTCTCCGGAAGATTCTGCCGACCAGGACAGAAGGTCGAAGAAGCAATTAAGGAAAATGACATACTCAACGAGAAAGAACTGTTTAGTGAATCACTTGAGGGGATGTCCATCAACATGGTAACTGGAAATGGCCAAGTTAGTAGTATGTTGACCAACATCTGCCCCTGCCGCCCCGGGGAAACTCTTGATAACTGGAGCCACGTTGATCTACCTGTGGCTTTTAGGACTAGATCAGAGTAATGCTCTGAATCAACCTTTTCATTTTTGCCCATGAACAATGGGGATCTTTGTATAGGGCACCTATGTTAACTTTTTGTTTGAAATGAAAAGATATCTTCCCCGTTTTCTCAAATGGCAAACATCTCATTTATTTCATTCATTCATTATTCATATTCATTCACCTCATATAAAACCATTCTCTTCCCAATACATTCATTCTTATTTAATGCAGGTCTCCCATAATTAATTGTATGAATGATGCCGAATCCGATCCCGAAGCAGATTTTGAAAGCCCCGAGATCTCAACAGAAATCGAAGAAGAGGATGATGATATAGAATGCGAGGTCTCTACAGAGCTGATGAGGATGATGGCCAACGAAGAAAGGCAAATCATGCTCGACCAAGAAGAAACAGAAGTTGTAAACTTGGGGACTGAAGAAGATAGAAAAGAAGTAAAGATCGAGACTACATTTTCCTCGAAAACCAGGCACGATCTGATAGCCCTACTCCAGGAATTCAAGGATGTTTTCGTCTAGACTTATCAAGATATGCCAGGTTTGAATACTGACATAGTGGCACACAAACTGCCGACGAAGCCGTAATGCAAACCAGTACATCAAAAACTCAGGAGAATGAGACCAGACATGTTGTTAAAGATCAGAGAAGAGGTGAAAAAGCAGTTTGGTGCTGGCTTCTTGGAGATGGTCAAGTACCCTGAATGGGTTGTAAACATCGTACCAATACCGAAAAAGGATGAGAAGGTCCGTATGTGTGTAGATTATAGGGATCTCAACCGAGCTAGCCCTAAAGACAACTTCCCTCCGCCACATATTGACACGCTGGTTGACAACACCGTGGGACACTCATGGTTCTCATTCATGGACAGATTCTCGGGGTACAACCAGATAAAGATGAACTCGAACGACATGGAGAAAACCACATTCGTGACCATATAGGGCACTTTTTGGTACAAGGTGATGTCTTTCGGGCTCAAGAACGCGGGAGCGACTTATCAAAGAGCGACGGTGACTCTTTTCCATGACATGATGCACAAGGAAATAGAGGTATACATGGATGATATGATCGCTAAGTCCCGAACAGAAGAAGAACACCTGCAGAACTTGAGAAAACTATTCCAAAGACTACGGAATTACCAACTGAAGTTTAACCCGGCCAAATACATCTTCGCTGTTACATTTGGAAAACTCTTGGGGTTCGTGGTGAGCAGAAGAGGGATTGAGATCGATCCAGATAAAGTGAAAGCCATCCAGGATCTTCCACCACCCTACACTTAGAAGAAAGTTTGTGGTTTCCTGGGGAGGATAAATTATATCTCCCGTTTCATCTCCCAGTTAACAGATAGGTGTAACCCAATCTTCAGACTACTTAGAAAGAATAATCCCGGCGTCTGGGATGAGGAATGTCAAGAAGCCCTAGAGAAGATCAAAAGGTACCTGACGAATGCTCTGATTTTAGTCACGTCGGTACTAGGCAAACCTTTAATCCTCTACCTAACAGTCTTTGAAAATTCAATGGGTTGCGTATTGGGGCAACACTATGAGTTGGGGAAGAATGAGCGAGCCATCTACTACCTAAGCAAAAAGTTTAATAATTGTGAAACGTGGTACCCGCCAATTCAAAAGCTATGTTGTGCTTTGGTTTGGGCCACCAAACGGCTTAGGCAGTACATGTTATACCATACTACATGGTTGATATCCAAGCTAGATCCCTTGAAGTTCCTAATGGAAGCGCCAACATTAACAGTGAGGATGGCCCGCTGGCAGATGCTCTTATCCAAATTCAACATTGTGTATGTGAGCCAGAAAGCCGTAAAGGGAAGCACCATAGCGGATTTTCTAGCTAGTCGTGCTTCGGACGATTATGAGTCATTGAACTTTAATTTCCCGGATGAAGACTTGATGTGTATTATAACCGATGAAGATGTTTCAGACAACAACTCATGGAAGTTTTACTTTGATAGAGCCTCCAACTCCCTCAGACACGAGATAGGGGTCGTGCTGATTTCTCCGGAGGATGTCTACTATCCCTTCACTAGCATACTAGAATTCTTCTGCACCAACAATATAGCCGAATATAAAGCCTGTGTTATGGGACTGAACGCAGCTATTGAAAGAAAGATTAAGAAACTTCGAGTATTCGGAGATCCATCCTTAGTGATTTACCAGTTGCGCGGAGAATGGGAACCAGGGATTCAAAGCTGGTCAAATATTATGAATTGATCCAAGAGCTCACCAAGGAATTTGAAAATATCAGTTTCAATTACCTTCCTAGAGAAGAAAATCAGATGGCAGACGCCTTGGAAACCTTGGCTTCCATGTTCAAAGCAAAAATGGGGGCAGAAATGAAGCCCATTGAGATGCAGACTTTTGAAAGGTCGGCTCATTGTTGTAATGTGCAAGAAAAGATTGATGGCAACCCGTGGTACTATGACATCTTGCAATATGTCAAGCTTCAAAAGTAATCCGAAAGGGCAAATGACAATGACAGAAAAACACTCAGAAAAATGGCAGCGAGATATGTTCTGGATGGGGAGATCCTATATAAAAGAAGCCATGATCAGACATTATTGAGATGTGTGGATGTCTGTTGCACGTAATAAGTGCTACGCAATTGTGCAAGTATACACGTCGCAAGTAATAAAGTGATACGAGTATCGTCTCTACAGGGATTGGTTTGGGCCACTTTGCTTTAGTTATCTCACTGTAAAAGTAAAAACACAATTGATAGTAGGAGTTGATTTTAATGAGTAAAGTAAAAGCAATAAACTAAAAGAATAGATGAAAGAAAAAGAGAGAATAGGCCAGGTTATCGTGAGTTGTGGAGTGATAGCCGATTGGATCGTCTTGGTAAAAGAGCGCAAGGGCAACTCAGTTGCCGTGGCAACTTGCACAGTGGGGTTGCTTTGGCAACTAATCGATGGTTGCCTGGGTGGCTAGCTGGGCAACTACTTGGGCGTCTGGGCAGCAACTTCAAGGTTCGACAGAGCGTTCTTCAATGGTTTCTTCTTATCCCTAAGTCGAAACTCTAGCTACTTGTGCATGCCTTGATAATACATCCATGCGTGAATCAAGGGTGAACAACAACCAATCTTGCGCTCCTCTTAGCCGTTGAAATCCTTAACTTATTCCTAAGCCAGATTAATCTTCACCATCAATAGATTGAATAAAGACCATACTTATTCGTTTCTTGAATCTAACTCTTCTGATATTGGATAAATAGATGAAGTTACGAGATGCTCTCCCAATTCACTCGAAAACAAGAATAAGAACCAAGAATGAGTAAACCTTGAATTGAAAGTGCAAACTCTTATTACCTAAACAAAATCCAATTGTTTTTCACAATAACAAAACACAATAACCCCAACCAATCAATTTAGTTCATGGTTGGGTTCAAAAGATATACAAAGAATAATCCCCAAACCATGAATCTAATGGAAGCAAAAAAAAGAAGAATAAGAAGAAATAAAACTCTCTCCCCCTTGCTCTCTTGTCGAAATTTCTCTCCTCTTGCCCTTTGGAGTTGTCGAAATTCTCCCTCTTCTTGCTTAACTCTCTTTGACGGCTTGATCCTTTAAATAGGAGACGACTAGGTCAAAATCCTTCTTGAGGAGGAAGTTAAGTTGAAATTAAATTATCTTTAAAGAATATAATTCTTTATTATATTTAAATCCTTCTAGAACTTCTCCTATCTTCTTGGGATTTAATTTCTCTTTAACCTCTTCATGGAAATCAAACTCCTTTGAAATTTAACTTTGCTCCACGTCATCTTGGGCTTATCTAGTCATCAATTTCCACTACCATATCATCTTATTCCTTGTCGAAAATTGCCTTGGCAACTAGCTCGACATCTCCTTCATGCACTGCCCTGGCAACTGGTTCTAGCCTTATTTAGGCAAGTGATTCTGCACACACACAAAAACACACAAAAGCAGCATCTTTTTCCACAAAAAGTCACCAAGTTATGTAATCAAGCTCAACGGTGGAAAGAAACATGAATTAATGCATGAATGACTAATTATGCAACTAATATGAGCCTAAGTCTAACAATAATATGAGTAAAAAAGGTAATAAAAATAGTACTTTTGAACACTTATCACACCCCCAAACTCGAACTATTGTTTTTCCTCAAGCAATGCAAACTAACAATTACCTGCCAAGACTTTAATCATCAAAGACATGCTTCAAACTTGAATTCAAACCTCGGAACCGTGGCACAAAGTAAGATCACCTTTTAATTTTTCAGATAGCACAAAAATTACCCTGAACCAAAGTATAATGCTCGTGACAATGTGTGTGCGTAGTTGTGTACAAGTTGATTTTCAAGATTCTATGTGAACAATAGGCTTTTATCAATTTAATTACTGGGGCATTTATTTTTATTTTCACTAGAGCCAATTTCGGGCACCTCTAGAAAAGTAAGCAATTTCTCATTTTATTTTAGTCGACTAGAGCCAATTTCGGGCACCTCTAGCGATTCTTTAATGTGCATTAACTACTAGAGCCAGTTTTGGGCACCTCTAGCAAGAACGCGCATTTACTACTATAGCCAGTTTTGGGCACCTCTAGCAAGAAATTAACTTTTAATTTTCAATTTTAAATTTACCCAAATTTTAAGCAACCTAAGTTCACTAAGTTTCTTTCAATCAACAACCCACAACCGTGTAAAAAAATTCAGCATCATAGTAAAATTCTAAGTTCTTTTCATGCAATCCTAAAATTAAAGGTCCTTTCAATTAAGTGCAGTGGAAAAAATTCATCATTGGATATTCAACAAGTCTTAAGCAATTAGATCCAATTAAAGGAATGGCAAGTAACATATGCAATCTATATGTGATTGCTAAAGATGAATGCAACTAAACACGAAGCTAACTAGAAACCAACACCCCTCCAAACTCGAGAGAAGCATTGTCCTCAATGCATGTAAAAGTGAAACAAAATTTAAAAGAAACTAAATGAAATGAGTTAGTCGGAGAGGTCGTCACCTCGAGTGATAAGTTTCCTTCGTGCCGTTTGCTTGATTCATTTTCCGGTCAGTGGTTGAATGCTTGTGGCTGGTACCGCGTGAATAACATTGCTTTGATTTGATCCATGTTTGCCGAGGTAGGTTCACTTGCCTGGGCATCAGTAGTTTTCGAAGCCATTGTTGTTGCTTGGGCATCACTAGTTTTGCCATAGACAAGTCGAAAGGGGGACATATCTAAGGGTGTTTTGAATGCAGTGCGATATGCCCAAAGTGCGTCATCTAGTCTTACTGACCAATCCTTCCTAGAGGGATTTATAACTTTCTCGAGTATACCATTCAATTACCGGTTGGAAATTTTTGCTTGCCCATTGGTTTGTGGGTGATATTGCCCGTCCTCTGGCAACGATCACATTGCTTGTAAAACTCTTGGGCATCTTTGTACAGTGTTGGCCAATACAAACCGGATTGCAAAACTTTGGCTGTGGTACGAGTTCCTCCAAAATGTCCTCCATAGGGTGAAAAATGGCATTGCCAGAGTACATTCTGCTGCTCTTCTTCAGGGACACATCGGCGTATGACCTGATCTGCACATTTTTTAAACAAAATAGGCTTGTTCCAAAAGTAATGCTTAGCATCATGGCGGAACCGCTTCTTCCCTTGGTGAGTAAGGCTATAAGGTAAAATACCACAAACAAGGAAATTAACTAAATTCGCGTACCAGGGTATTGCGAGGCATGTGCTGCTGTGGCGACTGCTCCCAAGATTGCCGAGGCGTGTGCGTCTAGAGTTACCGAGGCATATGCGTCCATGGTCACTGAGGCGTGCGTATCACTGGTTTCCGAGGCATGCACGTCTGGAGTTGCCGAGGCGTGAGCGTCAAGAGCTGCTGCGGCGTCGAGGGTTACCGAGGCATGCGCATCCATGGTTGCCAAGGCGTACACGTCAAGAGCTGATGTGGCTTCGAGGGTTGTCGAGGCATGCGCATCCATGGTTGCCGAGGCGTCAAAGGTTGCTGGGGCATCGAGGGTTACCAAGGCGTGCACGTCAAGAGCTGCTGCGGCGTCGAGGGTTGCCGAGGCATGCGCATCCATGGTTACCGAGGTGTCAAGGGTTGCCGAGGCGTGCGCATCCATGGTTTTCTAGGCAACTAAAAGTTGCTCATCCGGGAATACATCGCATATCTCTAAATTCGTGTCCTCTTCCCTATTGCGTTCTAAACGTGATAAGTGATCGGCCACTTGATTTTCTGTTCATTTCCTGTGCGTTGGCCTAGGTCTGCTTCTACCGCAAAATCACTTGCATCACACATGAGCTCAAAAGGTAGCGTCCAATCTGGTGGAACGACAATGGGTGCCGAGGCAAGCTTTTCCTTTAGGGTTTCGAATGCTTGGGTGCAAGAATCATCAAAATTGAAGACTTTATCATGTTCAAGCAAATTGCACAAGGGTTTAGTAATTTTAGAAAAATTATGAATGAACCTCCTGTAAAAACCTGCATGTCCAAGAAAGCTTCAAATTCATTTAACCGAACTTGGTGGGGGTAATCTCTCGATCACGTCCACCTTGGCTTTGCCTACTTCAATTCCCTTGGATGAAATATTGCGGCCAAGCACTATTCCTTCATCTACCATAAGATGGCACTTCTCCCAATTAAGGACTAAATCGGTTTCTTCACATCTTGTCAACAACTTCTCTAAATTGCCGAGGCAACTGTCGAACTCATTACTAAAAACAGAAAAATCAACCATGAGGATCTCAAGGAAGTCTTCGACCATGTCTGAAAAGAGTTCCATCATGCATCTTCTAATGTTACTACATATCTGAGAAAACTTGAGGAGGGTCGTTTCTGATACTTCTTATAGTCCATCCGTACCCTCCATCGGGTGACAATATTGCCCAAAAAGAGTTGGGCCAATGTGCTCCCAGCTACTCCCTTTTGCATTACCATGGTGGATGCGTCTTTCTTTCGTGTTCCCTAGTAGTCCATGCACATCTTCCACCTTGCTACTGTTCCTGAAGGCATGGATATATTATTAGGAAAAATTATATCAACATCCAACCATTTAATTACCTCATTCTCGTCGGGCTCCATCATGGTTGGATATAGCCTTTGTTGTCGTGGCAATTGCTGCTCTAGCCAATTACCGTGGCAATCAGTTGCCAAAATTTGCTGTAAGTCAAGGGAAGAACCAATTTTCTGAAAATCTTTACGAATCCAAACACATTTTTCTTTTGGCCTCTCAAACATCTCCATTAGTAGAGATTTCGATGGCTTCAAATCTACCAACACCGGTTCCTCAAGACATGCCTGCAATGGACGAGGTGAGTTTTTAAAAGGTTCAACCATTACCTGCTCATATTCCATTGGCAAAGTATTATCATCTCGTTGATCTTGCATGTGGTCGTGCAATTGTCGTGGCAACTGTAGATGAGAGCAATCTAAAGATTCCTGCTTCAACATCAACGTTGTAACCTTCTAGGCATCAGGTTCCCCAGAATTTGCTGTAATATTGTTTTTCTCAGCTTCACTGAGTGTTGTCACGGCATTGCTCTATTCAGGCTCCTCAATCATTGCCGAGGCAATTTGTTGCTCAGGCTCATCATGTGTTGGGCAGACTTTCTCATCAACATACTCTCGACTTTGAGGTTTTAGTTGTTCCTCACACATCGAAGATCTTTCCTTGCATTGTTCCTTGTCCTCTTGCCTTGGGACTTCAGTATCCCTATGAATGAATTGTTGGTGCATGTTATCCATTACATACGTGGATCTCCTTGATTGATCTTCTGAATCCCCCAAGGTTGCATCCCACTGAGCTATCCTCGTATCCATGGACTTTGATAGCTCTCGAATCTCTTCAATTGATTCGTCAAGTCTAGCCAAGGAAGCTAGCAACATTTCCTCCAAGCAATTGGAATGCTCTTGAAAAGGACTACATTGCCATGGCATATCTGTTGCTGCGGAAAAATTGTTATGGTAAAAAAAATTTGAGCTTTTCGACCATACCATGAAGAATTTTGTTGTTGGTTCCCTCTACGGTCCTCTATGTAGTTATATGCACCGAAAATGTGAGGGCAACTTTCAAACACATGATGTTCTCCACACATAAAACAAGATTTTTCCACGGTATAGGCTCTTTGGGCTTTTCTCGGTTGGTATAGGTAATCATCAAAAGGTGCAAGAAACTCTTGAATGGATTGATTCCTATCTTCCAACATCATCTCTCGAATAGATCAGCTTTTATTTCCTGACATGTTGATGTCCCTTAACTTGTAGCGCACCTAAATTTTTTTTGATAAAACAAGCAAAAAGAAAAGTTAGTAAAACTAAGAGAAAAAATACCATAACAAAAACAACTAACACTAATTGCCAATCCCCGGCAACGGCGCCAAAAGCTTGTTGCGCGTAATAAGTGCTACGCAATTGTGAAAGTATACATGTCGCTAATAATAAAGTGCTACGAGTATCGAGTATCGTCTCCACAGGGATTGGTTTGGGCCACTTTGCTTTAGTTATCGCACTATAAAAGTAAAAACACAATTGATAGTAGGAGTTGATTTTAATGAGTAAAGTAAAAGCAATAAACTAAAAGAATAGATGAAAGAAAAAGAGAGAATAGGCCAGGTTATCGTGAGTTGTGGAGTGATAGCCGATTGGATCGTCTTGGTAAAGGAGTGCAAGGGCAACTCAATTGCCGTGGCAACTTGCACAGTGGGGTTGCCTTGGCAACTAATCGATGGTTGCCTGGGTGACTAGCTGGGCAACTACTTGGGCGTCTGGGCAGCAACTTCAAGGTTCGACAGAGCGTTCTTCAATGCTTTCTTCTTATCCCTAAGTCGAAACTCTAGCTACTTGTGCATGCCTTGATAATACATCCCTGCATGAATCAAGGGTGAACAACAACCAATCTTGCGCTCCTCTTAGCCGTTGAAATCCTTAACTTATTCCTAAGCCGAATTAATCTTCACCATCAATAGATTGAATAAAGACCATACCCATTCGTTTCTTGAATCTAACTCTCCCGATATTGGATAAATAGATGAAGTTACGAGATCCTCTCCCAATTCACTCGCAAACAAGAATAAGAACCAAGAATGAGTAAACCTTGAATTGAAAGTGCAAACTCTTATTACCTAAACAAAATCCAATTGTTTTTCACAACAACAAAACACAATAACACCAACCAATCAAGTTAGTTCATGGTTGGGTTCAAAAGATATACAAAGAATAATCCCCAAACCATGAATCTAATGGAAGCAAAGAAGAAGAAGAAATAGAACTCTCTCCCACTTGCTCTCTTGTCGAAATTTCTCTCCTCTTGCCCTTTGTAGTTGTCGAAATTTTCCCTCTTCTTGCTTAACTCTCTGTGACGGCTTGATCCTTTAAATAGGAGATGGCTAGGTCAAAATCCTTCTTGAGGAGGAAGTTAAGTTGGAATTAAATTATTTTTAAAGAATATAATTCTTTATTATATTTAAATTCCTTCTAGAACTTTTTCTATCTTCTTGGGATTTAATTTCTCTTTAACCTCTTCATGGAAATCAAACTCCTTTGAAATTTAACTTTGCTCCACGTCATCTTGGGCTTATCTAGTCATCAATTTCGACTACCATATCATCTTATTCCTTGTCGAAAATTGCCTTGGCAACTAGCTCGGCATCTCCTTCATGCACTGCCCTGGCAACTGGTTCTAGCCTTGTTTAGGCAAGTGATTCTGCATATACACAAAAACACACCGAAACAACATCTTTTTCCACAAAAATCACCAAGTTATGTAATCAAGCTCAACGGTGGAAAGAAACATGAATTAATGCATGAATGACTAATTTGCAACTAATATGAGCCTAAGTCTAACAATAATATGAGTAAAAAAGGGTAATAAAAATAGTACTTTTGAACACTTATCAATGCCCGGGAGGCGAAGGAGATTTTGCAGAGGTACACGATGGTCTATGTGGGACGCATGCCAACGGGCTGTCTATAGCCCAAAAAATTATGAGATATGGCTATTTCTGGTCGACCATGGAGGGAGACTGCATCGATTATGCCAGGAAATGCCACAAATGGCAAATTTATGCTAACAAGATTCACGCCCCTCCATTACCTTTACACACCATAAATTCTCCGTGGCCTTTTGCAGCATGGGGCATAGACGTCATTGGGCAGATTCACCCAAAGGCTTCCAACGGGCACCGTTTCAATTACCTTCCCAGAGAAGAAAATCAGATAGCAAACGCCTTGGTAACCTTGGCTTCCATGTTCAAAGCAAACACGGAGGCAGAAATGAAGCCCATTTAGATACAGACTTTTGAATGTGCAATAAGAGATTGATGGCAACTCGTGGTACTATGACATCTTGCAATATGTCAAGCTTCAAAAGTATCCCGAAGGGGCAAATGACAATAACATAAAAACACTCGAAAAAATGGCAGCGGGATACGTTCTGGATGGGGAGATCCTATATAAAAGAAGCCATGATCAGACATTATTGAGATGTGTGGATGCATGTTGCGCGTAATAAGTGCTACGCAATTGTGCAAGTATACACGTCACAAGTAATAAAGTGATACGAGTATCGAGTATCGTCTCTACAGGGATTGGGTTGGGCCACTTTGCTTTAGTTATCGCACTGTAAAAGTAAAAACACAATTGATAGTAGGAGTTGATTTTAATGAGTAAAGTAAAAGCAATAAACTAAAAGAATAGATGAAAGAAAAAGAGAGAATAGGCCAGGTTATCGTGAGTTGTGGAGTGATAGCCGATTGGATCGTCTTGGTAAAAGAGTGCAAGGGCAACTCAGTTGCCGTGGCAACTTGCACAGCGGGGTTGCCTTGGCAACTAATCGATGGTTGCCTGGTCGACTAGCTGGGCAACTACTTGGGCGTCTGGGCAGCAACTTCAAGGTTCGGTAGAGCGTTCTTCAATGGTTTCTTCTTATCCCTAAGTAGAAACTCTAGCTACTTGTGCATGCCTTGATAATACATCCCTGCGTGAATCAAGGGTGAACAACAACCAATCTTGCGCTCCTCTTAGCCGCTGAAATCCTTAACTTATTCCTAAGCCGGATTCATCTTCACCATCAATAGATTGAATAAAGACCATACCCATTCGTTTCTTGAATCTAACTCTCTCGATATTGGATAAATAGATGAAGTTACGAGATCCTCTCCCAATTCACTCGCAAACAAGAATAAGAACCAAGGATGAGTAAACCTTGAATTGAAAGTGCAAACTCTTATTACCTAAACAAAATCCAATTATTTTTCTCAACAACAAAATACAATAACCCCAACCAATCAAGTTAGTTCATGGTTGGGTTCAAAAGATATACAAAGAATAATCCCCAAACCATGAATCTAGTGGAAGCAAAGAAGAAGAAGAAGAAATTGAACTCTCTCCCCCTTGCTATCTTGTCGAAATTTCTCTCTTCTTACCCTTTGGAGTTGTCAGAATTTTCCCCCTTCTTGCTTAACTCTCTTTGACGGCTTGATCCTTTAAATAGGAGACGGCTAGGTCAAAATCCTTCTTGAGGAGGAAGTTAAGTTGGAATTAAATTATCTTTAAAGAATATAATTCTTTATTATATTTAAATTCCTTCTAGAACTTCTCCTATCTTCTTGGGATTTAATTTCTTTTTAACCTCTTCATGGAAATCAAACTCCTTTGGAATTTAACTTTGCTTCACGTCATCTTGGGCTTATCTAGTCATCAATTTCGAATACCATATCATCTTATTCCTTGTCGAAAATTGCCTTGGCAACTAGCTCGGCATCTCCTTCATGCATTGCCTTGGCAACTAGCTCGGCATCTCCTTCATGCACTGTCGTGGCAACTGGTTCTAGCCTTGTTTAGGCAAGTGATTCTGCACACACAAAAAAACACACCAAAGCAGCATCTTTTTCCACAAAAATCACCAAGTTATGTAATCAAGCTCAACGGTGGAAAGAAACATGAATTAATGCATGAATGACTAATTATGCAACTAATATGAGCCTAAGACTAACAATAATATGAGTAAAAAAGGTAATAAAAATAGTAATTTTGAACACTTATCAATGCCCAGGAGGCGAAGGAGATTTTGGCAGAGGTACACGATGGTCTATGTGGGACGCACGCCAACGGGCTGTCTATAGCCCGAAAAATTATGAGATGTGGCTATTTCTGGTCGACCATGGAGGGAGACTGCATCGATTATGCCAGGAAATGCCACAAATGGAAAATTTATGCTAACAAGATTCACGCCCCTCCGTTACCTTTACAAACCATGAATTCTTCGTGGCCTTTTACAGCGTGGGGCATAGACGTCATTGGGCAGATTGACCCAATGGCTTCCAACGGGCACCGTTTCAATTACCTTCCCATAGAAGAAAATCAGATGGCAGATGCTTTGGCAACCTTGGCTTCCATGTTCAAAGCAAACACGGGGGCAGAAATGAAGCCCATTGAGATGCAGACTTTTGAATGTGCAAGAAGAGATTGATGGCAACCTGTGGTACTATGACATCTTGCAATATGTCAAGCTTCAAAAGTATCCCGAAGGGGCATACGTTGTTAAGAAGGCCTTTTTAGGAGGAGCCTTAATCTTAACCAAAATGGATGGAGACGAGTTGAAAAATCCCGTAAATTCCGATGTCGTTAAGAAATACTATGTTTGAAAAAAAAAGAAAAAAAAAAGGAAAATGGAGAACCCAAGGAGAAAACCCGAAAAAGGGTGTCTTGAAGCAAAGGAATGATCCGAGTCGAAAACCCGTAAAGGGCGACTCAAATAAATTTAGAGGTTGGACCTCTAGAGAAAGAAGTCGTCCCCTGAGCCCCATAAAGAAGAAGTTCCAGGCAAAGATTCTACTCCGGTTGACAGGATCGCGCATCATTCATACTGTGAATACTGGGAGGTTTTGCATTTCATGTGTGGCTTTTCCTTTTCCTCATGTTTGCCATGACCTTCCCAAAATTGTTTCAAATCCTTAATCATAATAAAATCACATTTTGAGCTCTCATTCCTTGTCCTCATGTTATTTGCCATAAACATCATGCAAATGAGTTAACATAGGCTTATGATAAACAAGAGATTTCTGAGCATTACTGTGATCTAACCCTGAAGATGCAGGTGATTAGAAAATGATGATAACCTTGCCCTTCAGCTACCTACATGATGTATGTTGAAACAGGGTGAGCAGAAGGCTCCGAGCACCAGGGTAAGATGACCAATGGCACATGCCCTGCTTGTTTAAGGAAAGCATTTGAGACAACACGAGAGATTTCCCAGGTGAAAACCCGGAAGGGCACCTTAAAAAATAAACAAAAAAGAAAAAAACACACAAAAACAAAAATCTCTAAGGTGAAAACCCGAAAGGGCACTTTAGAACCCCGAACCAGAAATTCAAAAAAAGAAAGGTTGGAATGGTTGAACCCAACAGTGAAATGGGGTATCGCCGCTAAAAGAAGAAAAAAGGAGAAAGTAAGCAGCGTAGAGTCGAGATTGACTGAGGGCCAAAGCAGGCGCACCAAGATATTGACACTCATGCATCATGAATAGTTAGACATCCCTAGGATTAGGAGCATACTAACTCATTTGTCATAGCGTTTTGTCTTATTCTAGACAGGTATCTACGGATTTAAAGAAGCATCGATAGCCATTTTGGCGTGAATCCCAAATGCGAAGATAAAGGTTCTATATAGAAAGGGCCTATATTTTCAAGTGCCCACAGCGAGAGGTTTTATATAGGAAGAATCCGTCGCTCCGAGGCTTCAAGAGCTGAAAGTTTTATATAGGAAGGGCTTGTAGCTCCAGGGTGAAGACTAGCAGTTTTATATAGGAAGAACTCCCAGCCGAAGGAATTCACCCATGACACAGAAGGTTTTATATAGGGAAAACCCGCTGTGTTAAAGGCGGAGAGTCCTATATAAGAAGGGCTCCGAGCTTTACTGTCTTAGAGTGAGAGGTTTTATATAGGAAGAACCTGTAGCTCTGGGATTTTAGATGCTAAAAGTTCTATATAGGAAAGACTGGTGGCTCCAGGATTTGAAGACTAGCAGTTCTATATAGGAGGAGCTCCCAGTCGGAAGAATCCATCCATGGCGTAGAAGGTTTTATATAGGAAAAACCTGCCGCGTTGAAGGCGAAGAATTCTATATAGGAAGGACTCCAAGCTTTACCGTCTCAGAGTGAAAAGTTCTATATAGGAAGGACTCATAACTCGAGGTTTCAAAGTGAAGGGTTCTATATAGGAAGAGCCTATAGCTCCAAGATCGGAAGGTGAAGAAGTTCTATATAAGAAGAACTTACGAGCTCGAAGATTCAGCTGAGGAAGAGCAGAGAGTTTCAGAAGAACACGCGACTCCAAAGCTACAAATAGGGAAGTTAGATAAAAATGAGTGCTTATGATCTTTGCTTTGTTCTTGTTCCACAAGAACAAGCAAAGAGGGGCAACTGTAATCACTAAATTTTATCTGTGTTTGTTAATATTGTGTCGTACTAATTAATGATTAGCTAATATTATCGCGTGTTTACATATATGTATTGTGTACGTGTGATTAATGTATCGTAATATATGTATGTGTAGATATTTATGTTGATTATGTGTATGATTGTATATGTATGTATGATCGTATATGATATTAATTAAAATGTGTAATATATTAATATTCGTATATATGTTTGCATGTGTGTACTATTAAAGTCATTATTACATATACGAAAGAGTATTACATGAATTGTATATGTGTGTACGCAAGCATGTATGTGTATGCTATATACGCATGTGTGTCCATGTACGTGTACGTTTGCATGCGTGTATATATATACGTATTAATTATTATTATTATTATTATTATTAGTATTATTATTATTATTGTAAACAGATAAAGTGTCATAAACCCAAAAAATAAATTAATATCCAACCCATGTACAAAACCCACAATCTTTTACATTGGGCCCGAACCGGCCAGCCCACATCCTAAGAAACCCTAACCCATATCAAATATTGGAACCCTGATGCCCTCCTTTCATCTTGCGCAGCTGCACGAGGGCCGTTGGATCAGATCTGGAGCCAACGGCCACGGATGAAGCATGGAGACCCCTCATCTACCGCGTGAAGCCTACGCACGGGCTGTTGGATTATCCAATTGCGCGTATGAGACACGTACAAGGCCGACCATCCTCTCCAGGCCACGTGGCGCGATCCAGGGCCGCTACATCATTTCTGAGGCCCTATCTCAGCCATTCAATCTTCGATCAATCCTAGCCATTGGATCAGATCTGATCCAACGGCCAGGGATGCGTCTGCCAAGAGATCACCTCCACCATGCCTCTGCTGCGCCACCAGTCCCAACCACCATACTCAGATACACCAGAAAACACCAGGAATACAAGCTATGTCAGTATAATTTCAAATCCAACAAAAGATATATATATTTTTATAGTACTTTCTACCGAAACATCAGAGAGGATATATGTATGAAAAGGTTGTAAGAACAGAGGATGAGTGATCGGTGGTAACCAGTTTCTCAGAAATACAAAAAAGGGGTGTCACCCTCTTGTTCATCTTTCGAACACAGAAAAAATAAAAAGGTATCCATTTGTCTTTAGCGTTACATGCATGTATATACTCTAGAAATAACAAAAAAAAGAGAAGAGTTGAGAGTTCTTTTACCCTCGTTGTTTGTGGGTCTTCCCTCGCCAGTGATAAGCCGCATTAGTTTCCAAAACTGAATATGGTGAACTGAAAAGAGAGGGAGGTCCCTTTTGGTCTCATTTTTTTAGAAAAAAGAAAAAATGGTCTTTCGCCTCGTATTTTCTCAGATCTAGGTAAAAGGGGGAGTCTTTGTGTAAATCTAAGTTTAGATTCGGGTTCGGGTTGGAGCGAGGATCGTTTTGGTGGTTTTTTTAGGTTCGCTGGCGTCGACTAACAGCGGCTGGCGGCGGAAGAGACGGCGGTTGGCCGCCGATTTCTGCGTTCATCAAAGGCTTGAGGTTTGGGATTGAGAGAAAATGAGATAGTGGGGAGGTTATTATCTTAAAGCTTAAAAAATGAGAAAAAAAGAAAGGGGAGGCCGGTTGAGGGTATTTATAGGCAAGCCCTTCTTTTAAAAATGGTCTAATTGCATCATAAACCATCCTGCGTTTTGGGATTTTTCAAAACGGCCTCACCCCTTCGGTTAATTACAAACTTAGTCCCTCTTATATTTCCAAATTTTCCAGTTTCGTCTCGAAATTATCTGAAATCCGTTTTCAAATGGTCAAATTATGCCCTAAGGACCTCCGCGTTTTTGAACTTTCCATTTCGAGCTTGCCGCATGGGCTTTTTGCAGCTTCAGCCCCCATAAGTTTTACCCGGTTCTTGATTAGATCCCTAAATGTCGTTTTTTATTTAATTTATAAGCTTTCTATTTTGATTTTATTCTATTCTAGTCTCATGTTGTTTATTATTTTGTTTTAAGTAGTTATGTTTTAATGTTTTTGCATTAATATGATTTGGGTTTTTTTATATAGGCATTATATACGTTCTTTTCATCTCTTTATTTCATGCTCGTTTTTGTGTATCATTATGTTAATATGACCTTTAGCTTGTTTACTCATATTCTAATTGTTTTAGCATGTTTTATTCTCCTTTAGTATGTTTGCATTTTTAGTATGTTTTTTCATGTTTTCATGTATGTTTTTCTCATATTATATGTGTATTTATGTTTTACAACATGTGTTTTTTTGTGATGTCTTGCCTTCGTGTTTTAATTTAGTTTGTTCGTATACATGCCTTTTATATGTTTTAGTTTTATTTGTGTATCATGTCCACATGATAGCATGCTTTTTGTTTGTTTCATTTTTTATGATATCATGTTTTTTTGTCTTTTAATTCTTTTGTTCATAGTATACATATATGTGTATGTTTTAGGTGTTGTCTTAGTTTCTTTGTATGTAACATGTTTTTTATGTTAATATGAATTTCTATGTCTCTTCTCGTTTTTAGGCTATATATTAGTGTGTTTCATTTCGTCACGTATAATATCATGATTTTATTTTATGTATGTAAATTACGTCACGTGTCGAGTACTAAATACATGTTCGTTTTTTTGTTTAGATTTGTTAGTACCGTGCTATGTTATATGTATGTCATACCCATTTTGCATTGGTGTTTTCTTTATGAGTTCAGGCATGTTATAATCGATTAATTATTTCTTGGAAGCATATTTTTCTTTTTTTAGGTTTTGTTGTTATTCTGTTTTTACCAAATATGATATGTTTTTTTTGTTGCTCATGTATTTTATTATTTTCGTTTAATATTGTGATATCCATGCTTTTTAGGTTTAGTACCATGTTAAGGTGAATATTTGTCTTCTTATATTTGTTTTTGTTAAGTTTGCATAATGGAATATAAATTGTCAATGCGGTGCCCTTTTATCCGAGCGCAAACGGGGCCAATATCAAGCGTAGTGATGGTGGTTGGGCGTTTACTCTCGGATAACGGGGCTTTAAAAATTTACTCGCACTTATAACCAAATTTTAATTTAATTATCACTTTAATCCGAAAAGTCCAATATTAATAAAGCGGTAATTATTAAAGTACCAATTTTGGGCGGTGTGAGGGTGCTAATCTTTCCCCATCCGTAACTGACTCCTGAACCCAACAGTGTTCAAATCTCTGGTTTTATTGTGTCCGGCCTACCTAAGTGGCCGGTGGCGATTTCATTTTAGTAAATAAAATACGGTTTTTCTAAAACCCTCACGGAATAAAATTTTTATATCCGAAAGACAACAAATACTTCGAAAACCCTTTTTTTAGCGAGAGGGACATCGCTACAACGATGAGTCCTTTAGAATTTTAATCTTTATAAATTGAATTAATGGTGTTCATCGATGCTTGTCATTAGTGATGTTCATCAGTTCTCGTCAAGCGTGACAGACTTATCTAAAATAAATACAGACGAACAAATATACAAAATATGCGAAAAAGAATCCAAAACAAAGAAAATTCTTATATGAAACAAAACAAATTAACAAATAAACTAAAGAGAAAAACAAATGGCATCGCCAAAACCGTCTTAGAAAATGACACTCGTTAAGAAAAAATAATTCATTTAAACCATTTAAAAAAATTAGGCATGGATTTTAAATCTGCCTAAGAATGGATGTGCAAACTGTCACACCCGTAGAACCTCGTAGTCTCAAACGTGCGGCCTTAGACGCTCTCGAACGATGCAACGCCTAAGTCAGCCTGACAATCAAAGCTTAACAAGCTAAGATCCTTGCGGAAAACAAAGAACAACTAAAAGGAAATGGCTAAGAAAAGCTAGAAAAGGAGAATTGAGTGAATGCTCTGTGTATTCCACAAAACTGAAGTGTGATCAAATGAGGTGGAGGTAAGCCTCTATTTATACTTGAAGCCCCCTACATCCAACGATTTAGATAAGAGTACATCAATGGTCCAGATTAAAGTAGCACAATCATATCCCTTGATCCTAGCTATTTGGATAAAACTTGCCAAAGATAAAGGGCTACAACAGATATGGTAAGTTTAGAAGGATAAGGCTTGTTAACTTGAGATACTTGCCATATCTGATGGCTCCTCAACCCCAAGTGATGGGCCATCTCAGTTTGGTGCTGGCAAGCCCAAAATGGTGCGCAGGGCCTCCTCGGCACCCTGGTGTGCGTTGGGCTCGAACCCTAGGGTCTGGGCCATGACATTCTCCCCCACTGGTTCTGGCGACGCCCTCGTCGCTCGGCTGAGATGGTACTGACTCACTTGGTCCTTGAACTGTCATAGGGCCTTGGCTGGTTCCCAACTCCCTCCACTATCGGGCAGTCCCTTCCATTGAACAAAATACTCGTGCCTTGGCCGATGACCTGGTCGTCGGATGACCCTCTCCACTTGGATGTCTTGAACTTCATTTTCATAGGAGAACTTTATCCCGACTAGCGCTCGGTGTGACTTGCCTCGATCTGGATCCAACTCATCTTGATGGTATGGCTTGAGTAGACTGACATGGAACACTGGATGAGCTCAGATGTTTGATGGCAACTCCAATCGATAGGCCATGGTGCCTATCCGCTTCACAACTTTGAACGGTCCCTCGTATCTTTTCACAAGCCCTTTCTGCACGGTTAGGTTGCATAAGATCCCGGTGAGTTTTGCAAAGATCAAGTCACCAACTTGGCAGTTTACGTCCTTACGTTTCTTGTCAGCCCACTTCTTTGTCCGCTTTTCCGCCTTGTGTAGACAAGCTCGAGCTAAGTCATGATGCTCTTGCCACTCCTTGGCAAACTTGTGTGCTACTGGATTAGGCCCCTCATACTTGGTAGCAACTACGTTGGGTATGAGCGGTTGCTGCCTGATCACGATCTCAAACGGACTCTAGTTGGTCGCCTTACTTCGTTATAGGTTGTAAGAAAATTGGGCCACATCTAATAGCTTTGGCCAGTCGCACTGCGTGTCACTCACATAGTGTCTCAAATAGATCTCCAATAAGGCATTCACTCGTTCGGTTTGCCCATCCGTCTGTGGATGAACACTTGTGGAGAAGTTCAGGCTTGCTCCCATAAGCTTGAACAACTCGGTCCAAAATCTGCCCGTGAACCGTGTGTCCCGATCACTAATGATCGACTTTGGCACTCCCCAATACTTGACCACGTGTTTGAGGAAAAGACGAGCCGCTTCTTCGGCTGGGCACACCTTCAATGCTGGAATAAGCTTCCCATACTTGGAAAACCTGTCAACCACAACCATGATACTAGACAGGCCGTCAGTGTTGGGCAAACCGACAATAAAATCCATGGAAACACTTTCTCATGGTCACTCGAGAATGGGCAATGACTGCAACAGTCTTGCGGGTCTCTTCATCTCGATCTTGTCCTGTTGGCATACAAGACAAGTCCTCACATAGGCTTCAACATCTTCGCCCATGCGTAGCCAATAGTAGTGCTCTGTAATGAGTGTTAAGGTTCGGCTTATGCCCGGATGTCCCGCCCACTTGGAATCATGACATTCCTTCATGACTTCTTTGTGCAACTCCCCGAACTGAGGCACATAGAGGTGATGTCCTCGAGCATACAACAAGTCCCCCTCGATCTAGAATCTTTTGGTTGTCCCTTCCTTGGCATAATCGATTAACATTATGGCTGTTGGGTCATGTGACAGTCCATCTTGATGCGCTCTAACAAGTGTCCCTTTGGTAAGCTCACAACCTCGACGTTGTACCTCCGGCTTAAGGCATCAGCAACGAAATTAACCTTCTCCGGCTTGTACTCCATGGCAAAATCAAATTCTGCAAGAGACTTCTGCCAACGGGCCTTCTTAGGAGACAACTTTTTCTGGGTTAGAAAATAACTATTGGCAACATTATCAGTGTAGACCACAAACCTAGACCCAAGTATGTGGTGTCTCCCAGTGTGCAAACAGCGCACCACTGCGGTCATCTCCTTCTCATGGACCATGTACCTCCTCCCGGTCTCATTGAGCTTCAGGCTTTCATAAGCAATCGGATGTCCCTCTTGCATAAGGACCCCACCAATAGCAACGTCGGATGCATCGAAGTAAACTTCAAAAGGATTGGTGTGATCCGGCAACACCAACACTGCCTCACTCGCCATTGCTTGCTTTAAGTCCTCAAAAGCTTTCTGACAGTCGGCACTCCAAATCCCACGCTTTGTCCTTCTTCAGCAACTCGGTCAAAGGTGTGGCAATTTTAGATTAGCTTTTGATGAGCCTCTGATAGTAATTGGCTAGCCCCAAGAAGGATCTCAACTCCGTCACCTTGGTTGGTGGCTCCCAATCAACAATGGCTTGAATCTCGGCCCCGTCCATTCGGATCTTGCCACCACCAACAATGTGACCTAGGAATGAGACCTTCTCTTGAGCAAATGAGCACTTTTCCTCTTTGACGTAGAGCTCATTCTGTCGTAGAACCTCGAACACCTTCCTCAAGTGTTCAACATGCTCCCCAAGTATCTTGCTATAGACCACAATATCGTCAAGGTAAACAACAACGAACTGATCAAGAAAGGGTTGTAGTACCTTGTTCATGAGAGTGCAGAAGGTAGCGGGAGCATTTGAGAGGTCAAAAGGCATCACAAGGAATTTATACGAACCGTAGCGAGTCACACAGGCTGTCTTCGGTTCATCGCCTTCTGCGATTCTGACTTGCCAATATCCAGACCGCAAATCCAACTTGGTGAACCACCTTGCACCACCAAGCTGATCGAACAAGTCTGCTATCAATGGGATCGGGTACTTGTTCTTCACTGTGAGCCTATTCAAAGCCTGATAGTCGTTGCACATTCGAAGCGTTCCATCATGCTTCTTCTGAAAGAGCACCGGCGCACCATAGGGTGCCTTTAACGGTTGGATATACCCGCATATAGGAGCTCTTTCAATTGTCTGTGCATCTCCTCTAACTCGGGTGGAGCCATCCGATAAGGAGCTCGGGCTGGCGGCTCCGCATTTGGCACAAGATCAATCTTGTGATCCACCTCCCGCTTCGGTGGAAGATGCTTGGGCAACTCGGTAGGCATCACATCCTTAAAATCTGCCAAAACTTGCTTTACCTCGGTTGGGATCTCTTCGAACTAGCTTGGCCCATCATGGACCAATATGGCCAAGTAGGCGGGTTCCTCCTTCCACACCCCCTTGCTTAACTGGATGGTTGACAGCATCTTCCCCTTCCTGCCTCTCGATTCATCAGAACCATGCATGGATGTGCCGGGTGAAGTATGCACAAACAATCAGCAACACATGGAAAGCATTAATCCGGTCAAGGAAGCTAAGCCTAATCACAAAATCGAAGTCATCAAGAGGGATTACCTTGATAGCTTCCTTACCGGTCCAATCGCCAATTTCTAACTTGACTCCTTTTACTACTCCTGCAATCGGAACCTCCTTGGAATTCACGATTTTGATGAACCCACTTGTCTTCTCCACGCGAAGGCCAAGTCTCTTGGCAGCTTGTTCTGATACGAACAATTCTGAGGCACCGGTGTCCACAAGTGCGCTCAACCTTTAGCCCGCCACAATGATGTCCACAAACATTAGACCCTTCTTCTTGGAACCCTTCTTAATCTCCATGGAACTGATGATGGAATTAAGCTTGAGGGCTTCCTTCTCTTCGCCACTCTTCTCTTGAATGGCAACAGCCTTTGCGAGCTTGGGGTAATCCTTCTTCACATGATTACCTCCACAACTGTAACAACTGATATCCCAAGGCTTGTTGACTTTATTGCCTTTATTGGTTGGCTTTTCGGATCCGTTCTTGGCATGTCTATCCTTGTCTTTCTTGCCGTTGCCTTTGTACTTCGACTTTTCTTTGGAATTATCCGACTTTTTATTTTCAAACTCTACAAGGGAGTCGGTAGCGGCCATCACCTTGGAAAGATCTTGGACCCCTATTCGGTACAGCTCTATCTTTGCCCAACGTTGTAGCCCATTCTTGAAGACAAAGAGGGCGTCAGTCTCACCCATGCCCTGGATTTGGAGCCTAAGTTTCGTGAGTCGCTTGACATACTCTCGGATAGAGCCGTCATGCTTTAGCTGGTGTAGCTTCTCTCGAGCCTCCTCTTGAGCATTCTTTGGGTAGAAATGCTCCTTGAACTCGAACTAGAACTCCTTCCACGTCTTAACGGGAAGAGTTTCATCCTCCACTTGAGAGCATCTGTGTCGCCACCATAAGAGAGCGGCATCAGTTAAATAAATAGAAGCTGTGTTTACCTTTGTGGCCTCATCACCGATGCCTATGAGTCGAAAATACTGCTCCAACCCCAAATAAAGTTGTCCACTTCCTAGGCTGCCCTCGCCCCTTTGAACTCTTTCGGCTTTGGAACATCGATCCTGGGCTTAGCTGCAAGTGCTTCGCCCACCATGCCGGTCAATACGGCATTCTTGTAGAGGGATAGCTCGACAGTTAGCTTCTCCATCTCTCCCATATGTTCCACATTCATGGCCTTCATTGCACCTTGAAGGGAACGGACTTGTTGATCCAATTTCTCATACATCGCGTTGAGAACTTCTTGGACCTCCTCGGTGATTTCATCCTTGAGTGAATCCACCTTCTCGAGGCGTAGCTCCACCTCCTCTTGGGTCTCCTGGACATTACCCATGGCTTCCTTCAGATGAACGACCCTCTTCTCCAAAGAGGAGATGATGTCCCTGGAACTTTCACGCTTCTTCACGGTAGCTGTAGCATGAGTCTCTCGGTCAGATGCTGGTACCTCGCTGGTGCTTTGTGGTGCCATTTCTCTCGGTCAAACTCTCTCTGCTACCACTTGTCATGCCCGTAGAACCTCGTAGTCTCAAATGTGCGGCCTTATACGCTCTCAAACGATGCAACGCCTAAGTCAGCCTGACGATCAAAGCTTAACAAGCTAAGATCCTTGCGGAAAACAAAGAACAACTGAAAGGAAATGGCTAAGAAAAGCTAGGCAAGGAAAATTGAGTGAATGCTCTGTGTATTCCTCAAAACTGAAGTGTGATCAAATGAGGTAGGGGCAAGCCTCTATTTATACTTGAAGCCCCCTACATCCAACGGTTAAGATAAGAGTACATCAATGGTCCAGATTAAAGTAGCACAATCATATCCCTTGATCCTAGCTATTTGGATAAAACTTGCCAAAGATAAAGGGCTACAACAGATATGGTAAGTTTAGAAGGATAAGGCTTGTTGACTTGATATACTTGTCATATTTGATGGCTCCTCAACCCCAAGTGATGGGCCATCTCGGTTTGGTGCTGGCAAGCCCAAAATGGTGCGCAGGGCCTCCTCGGCACCCTGGTGTGCGTTGGGCTCGGACCCTAGGGTCTGGGCCGTGACAAAACCATCATATTAAATACATAATTTAAAATTAATTCTTTTAAATATATTACATGTAAAAGTAAAAACAAAAAATGATCAATAGAATATTATTTTAAATAGAAACAATTTAAAATATTTAAAATTATGCTATATTTAAACACCTTCAATTTCTGAATTTAAAAATAATTAAAATATGAACCTGTGGAGTGGTACTAGTGGTAAAAAAATGATGTATTTCATCTAGATGATCTGGGTTTAAGCACCATGTGTGCACGATGTGTGTGCTTTATTAAAGGGTTAAGAAAATTGAACAAATACTACCTTGTAATCACACTAGCATATTCAAAAAAATAAATAATTAAAATATAAATATAAAAATAATAAGATATACTATATAAATACCATATGTGGTTCAAAGTTTTAGGAGGCAAGTGCAATTTATTAAAATAAAACTCTCAAGTTAAAAAAATTAAATGATTGTTAATTTATTGTGTGAGTAGTAAATTGACTTTGAATAAATATGAGTATAACATAATTCAAAATCTATGAAGTACATTATCATTTTATTTTTCTTATGTGCTTTACTACTAATCCATAATTAATCTTTTATTTTTTAAAAGCCATACACATTCGCATCTATTGTACATACTCAAAATCACCTAATAAATATATTAAAAGTTATATAAAACCACACATCTTTATTCTCCTTTTATATTTTTTAAATTATAATTCTTCTCTTCCCTAATTTTATTATTCTCTTTTCATTTTCTTTCACTTTTCTTTTTTATTAAACATACTTAAAATTAAAATTAAAATTATTTTTATTCTATACTTTTATTTTTTTTCATGCAACCAAACAAAATTACGTCACGACATAATTTAAAATTATTTTTATTAATAAAAAAAAAGATTTGTGAGGAAAAATTAATAAATAAAAAATGGTCTAACTGCTATATTTAATAGGAGTTTAGAGATGAGATGTCAATTGGGCGGAGTACTAGTAAAGGGTATTATTCTCATACTCATTTTCGTCAAGAATTTTTATCTTTATCTCCACCCAACAACCTGATGTGAATACAAAATCTAATAATGTCCCTGTCCCGCAACTCGTAGGACTAAAATCATCCCCGCCTCATCACCCACGTGGGTCCTGAGAACCACTTAATCCCCTCTTTACACGTACAATGACTCATTCATACAATATATTTATAAATATTATTTAAATAACTACAAATCAAAATTGTTATGAAAAATATAAAATATTTGTCATTCGGGCTATTGTCACATGTGTGACACTATTCCAACTGTCTCTATTTTTAAAAAAATAATAATATAAGAAATTAGATTTTGTACAACACAAAAGTTTGAACTAAATTAAAAATACTAAAGTATATTGCAAAAGATTGAAAAATAGCAAAAAAAACATGTAAAATATTCAATTGCCGTAACAAATATACAATATAGAAAGCACTAAAAATAACAATAAAAAATAAGCTTTAATAATAAGAACAAATATTAATAGAATCTAAATAAAATACAATATTAAGAAAACAAAAGTAAAAAAAGTAAACATACAATAATAAAAAAGAAATCAATAAAATTAAATATTATATATATAAATTTCATAAATATTTCAAGATAAGTTAATATAAATTTTCTTAAATTTAACTCTGATTCAAACTGATATTTTTAAAAAAAAATCATTATACAGTTCTCACAAGGTTGAACTATTAATATCTCAAACCCTAGTATCCTCAACTAGCCGCCGTCCCTAGTATCTTCAACTTCATTTTTTTAATCTTCACGTGGTTGATGACGACATTAATCATGATGTTAATTGTCGATATTGCGACACATTTTGTCTATCTTTTGACACGTTTTTCTTTTCTTAATCGGTTGTTTGACCACATCTCTTTTCTTTTGATTTTCGTTCGCGATTGAATTGTAGTAATGTACATTTCATCGTTGAACTTTAGTGATGTTTGTATCTCATTTGTTTTGAGCCTTTGAATTGAGGTGTTTATCTTTTCTTTTTATGACACATATTCCAAAAAAATATATATATTGAACTCTTCATTAAAATTTTAAAATAAATCAATATAAATTACTTCAAATTTGACTATGATTCAAATTGGTAATTCAAACTAATATTATACTTTTAATAACATATAATAAGATCTGGGCGGATGGAGATGGAGCGAGAACAAGAATCACGAGGTGTGCTGAGAGGGAGGAAACCGAATGACCCCAACTTAAAGCCAGGCTTGGTTGATTTCATAAGGGAAGCTGAAGATGAGAATGGTGAGAAATTGGACGATGAACGTGTTGCTATTCTACTGCTCCTCTTCTTGAATGCCGGTTGTGAAAGTTCGGGTCGGGCGGCTGCATGGGCTACCGTTTATCTCCATGATCATCCCCAAGCGTTGCAGATGGCCGAGGTGAAATGGGATTTTTGTCATTTTTGCTTTAAGGAAACTTTCAACAGTGCTCTTTTCTCTTCTTTTTCACTGTCTATGTTTTAGGAAGTACAAGAAGAAATCATAAATCGAAGGCCTCCTTCCCAGGAAGGTTTAACCCTCACGAAATTAAACAAATGAAATATCTATCCAAGGTAAGAATTGACCTATATATAGGAAGCTAGAAATTAAAATTAGAGAATACAGTAAAATTAAGCATAAAAATTAAGAGTCAAATTCAAATGGAGAAAAAATACATTTTCCTTCACTATTTCCTCTTAATATTTGATGTATATAATTTTCATGTCGGATCGAGTTCGAATTTAGAATAATTATTTTCGTATCGAATTCGGGTCGGCTAAAAACCTGACTTGTACCCATTCTAGTATGTTTAAACTTAAATAATTTACTTTTCTTAATATTTGATTCTAATTTTATATGTGATAAAAATGATAATCTAACATATGTTAGTGTTTGAGTTTGTATAAAAAATAATCATATATACATATTCATATTAATATAACATATCTATGTGAATGTGACACTTTAGGTGATTGACGAGACTCTACGGATGCGCACTAATATTTTTGCATTCTTTCGAGAGGCAAGAAAGGACACTTATTTGAATGGTTATTTTCTTTCCGATTAAATCTAATGAATTCCAAATTTTACCAGTACAGTTAAAAGAACACCAATATGGGTTTGTCGTATCATATACAATAAAACCTCTATAAATTAATAATATTAAGACCATGCAATTTTATTAATTTAAAAATATATTAATTAATTGATAAATTAATAATTTATTAATTTAAAGAGAATTTTTTCGATTCAACGAACCTACATTATTCTTCATGAATAAAATATATACATTGCATTGACTAATTAAATGATGTTCATGTACAATGTTACTAATTAAATATAATACATACCTTTAAAAAATAAAGCTCATTGTAGTACGTGGTACTAGTTAAAACTGAAGATGATACAATGCTTTTGCAACCAATTACGCGGAATGAAACACTCATATCAACAAAAACTCTTCACTTTTTTTTTGCGGTATGAGAACGCAACACCAGAACTTTAAGATGCAGTAAAGAAAGTTGGAGATGAAATACAACTAGATTTAAATTTTAAGAAGAAGCAAACAACAATAAAATCATACTTTACTAACTTATCATAGTTATATTTGTAATTTTATAGAATTATTAATTTATAATATTGAAGGAACCATAAATTTATATAAGGGTCTTTCGGATAATTATTATCTTATTAATTTATTGAAATTATTAATTTAGACCTTAGGCCAAATCGGAACGAAAAAAATTATTATATAAGAGATTATTAATTTATCGAGTATTAATTTATAGAGGTCCTATTGTACTAATATTTTTTGGTGGCTCACAAGATTTACAAGAGTTGCTTGAAATTTGTTTCCCAGGTTACTTCATACCCAAAGGTTGGAAAGTGTTGGACTGGCAAAGTGCAGTTCACATGGACCCTGAAATTTATCCTAATCCGAAACAATTTCTTCCTTCAAGATGGGATGTAAGTAAATTCGTAAAATAACGATCGTAACATCGTTTTTCAATAGTTATAATTATTTTATTGAAAATTCGGACTTTAAATGTTTTCAGGACTTCATACCTAGAGGAGGGGCTTTTTTGTCCTTTGGAGCAGGAAGTAGAACCTGTAATGTAGCTGATCTAGCCAAACTTGAGATATCCATTTTCCTTCACTATTTCCTCCTTAATTATAAGTGAGTCGGCTTATTTTTTTTTAAATAATTTATGTTTCATATAAGTCCCAAATGTTTTACTTTCATCAAATTATATCACTTGTATTATTTATAAACAAGAGCAGTTTCGCTCATCTCAAAAAATAATTTTAATATGAAGGCTGCAGGTGAAGTTATGGAAGACATTAGAGATAGATTTAAAAAATGTTCGGTTTAAATAGCATTTTAAAGTTTCGAACGATTAAAAATTATTCTTTAATTTAGGTATAATGCCTAAATTAATTAATTAATGGAATTAGCATGAATGATTTAATTTGTTAATAATTAGAGTTTAGTGGTATAATTTGATGGAATTAAAAGTTTATAATTTATATGAAAATCGATGCTAATTTAAGAGACCTAGAATATAAATTGAATTATTTTCAAAGCATCGACGAAACCATTGACCTCGCAAAAAGAATGGTGAAAGCATATATTACGAAGCTCCATACAAGACCGATCAATTGAGTCAAACACCTCCCACAACCGCTACGGACGTTTATGCACATGCAACACCTAAGTTGATGGATTTTATAAAATTTGATTCAAATTAGCTAGTTAATAGGTTAGATATTAATAGTTCAAAAAATATAAATATAACTCATATTTCAATACATGTCTAGTTTTCTTATCCAAACTCATTTTCTGAATTTTTTTTTTTTTGAAATCTCTCTCAAATACCATATGCCATTCAAGTTTGAGTGGACAGCTCGTTTTTTGGACAAGTCTATTTAGCATTGATAAATTACTTATTTTCTAAATAAAATCAATTTCCTGATTTCGTGCCTGGTCATGTATTCTTCTTTGAATAAACTTCTTTTCAGGTGAATTAATTAATGGAATTAGCATGAATGGTTTAATTTGACAACAATTTTTTTGAATAAAATTTGACAATAGTTGAAGTTAAATGATTGAGTTAATTTAAGAGACCTAGAATATAGATTGAGTTAATTTGACAACAATTTTTTTGAATAAACTTGTATGAAAATCGATGCTAATTTAAGAGACCTAGAATATAGATTGAGTTAATTTTTTTATATGTAAATTGTGTAAAAAAATATTTAAATTATAAAATCTAAAATTTAATCTCTAGCTTAAAACTCTAAATTATGAACCTTAAATTAAACTCATAAACCATGAAATAGACATGCTTATATAAACTAAAGTTTAAACAATATATAAATCAAATATTTTCCCATATAAATTACCCTAGTTTTCTTTACAAGTCTTACAATGTAACATGTTTAAAAGGTTTTTTTGTATGATATGCAGACTTGAACAACTAAATCCAGGAGGTCCTGTTAATTACTTACCTTCTTCACCAGATCCAGCAGATAACTGTCCTGCCAAAGTCATTAAGATCCCTTGATTATGCTTCAATTTCTTACTTTATTTCTTAATTAAAAGCTTCTAATTTCCAGTTTCATTGTAGCAAAGATAATCCATGTAATAAAAAAGGTAACCTGATTCAGATGTTTAATGCTGGTTGCCTTCCTATATATAAGACAAAGTTAATATACTCTGCTGTAAATATTGATATTATTTCGTTCATGCTTCGTGAATTTAAATGGTTGATTTCTTGTAATAATTGTTCAACACTTTGATATATATATATATATATATATTGTTGAATTAGTGATTTTAGTAATAAAAGAATCATATAAGTCATTGCATTACCTTGGCGTAGCCAAATGGAGTAATGGGGTATCAGTTGACAGTTTAAATTTTTTTAAATATTATATATATGAGAAAATAACATTATTTTTAAAAAAATTGACATAAATTTAAAAAATAATTGAATTTTTTTTAAAAAAAATTACATCCACCATTTGATTCTACCACCCGTTTTTAATAAAATATAAATCAACTCAAACAATGTTTTAAAATTTAAATAATGTTTTATCCTTCGGTCCTTATGCCCTTCTCATTAAAAGTGACACCAATTTTGTTGTACCTTTCTGTATTTTGAAGTATGGCATAAATATGAATAGTTAAATTACAAGGTGACTCTTTCAAAAAAAAATACAAGGTGACATTCAAAAATGGTTATATATTTCTGGATTTTCAAAATATATATTTATTTATCAAACAAAGTCATATTAAAAATCTTAAAATATATATTTTATATGTATCAAATATTGTTTCAAACTTTTATATTATATTAATTAAACTAAAATCCAATCAATATAATTTTATTATGTAGAGATGTAATTTCATAGGTAAATATTGTGATCCAAACTCACACAAAATAAGATAATATGAGCATCCTTGATAGGGGCGAAACTTTCTTAGGTCCAAAAAAGTCTAGGTCTCTGTTATAAATTTTAAATATGTAATAAATTTTAGTTTAATAACAATTTGACTCATATAAAAAAATTGCATGGTTTTTATTATTAATAATAAATTAATTACTTAGCAAAAAAAATTTGACCCCTGTAAAAAAATAAATATGTAAATTAAAAATATAGAGCTTATTAAATATTTAATCAAATATGAGCTAGGTTAAAAAAGATGGGGTCATACTTTTACATATTTTGGTCTAATAACAAATTAGGTGTCCTATAAATTTAAATATTAAACAAATCAAGTCTTGTCCTTTTGTCTTTGAATTTTATGCTTAAATACTTACTAATACTAAGCCCTTATATTTTTAAAATTTCAATGTTTTAACCCTTCATAATGTTCGAACATAACTCATTGAGATCTTGATCACTCAATCAATTAATGAATTTTAATATATTTTTTATTTTTAATTATTATTGCTACTAACATTGTCATTATCGTTGAAAGCAAGGAAACAGATTAGCTCTTGGAAATGAGGTTTAACCCTCCTTTTTTCTTTTTTGAAAAATAACCCTCCTTATAGTTTATTAATTAGGGTTGAGAACTGTATAAATAAATAAATAAATATATACTTTCCCAAATCCCAAGTAAGTGCAGAGTGACTCATATCTTAATAACAATGCAGAGAACAGTAGGGACTCATTAACAAATTACTAATTAATATAGTGCCCCCATGAGTTTCAAAACACTTTTAGATTATTACACATATTTTATTTAATCTTTACCAAAGTATATAATAAGATAACACACATACGTATATATGATTATTTATATGTAAAAAGTCACCAATAATGAAGCCCTCGTCTGCTAATTTTATGCATATAATACAATTGCTTGAATTCAATGCAAGAAAAATACAACCATATGTTACCAAATCCTACAAGATACTTTTAGGAAGTCTTTTTCAAGTTCTTTTGTTTATTCCCTGAGATGAAACGTTGTAAACGAGGAACATGAATAGTATAAGTTTGATCTATTTTTTATAATTATCCACGTTTAATTTATTAATTAAATAATTCAGATTAAATTCTATAAGAGTTTATTATGGGGCGTTTTTTAATTTAATTTGTCTTTTTTTCAACGTCAGGATTTAAATTTTAATCTTA
Organism: Hibiscus mutabilis; assembly: GCA_019671005.1. NCBI lineage: Eukaryota > Viridiplantae > Streptophyta > Magnoliopsida > Malvales > Malvaceae > Hibiscus > Hibiscus mutabilis. The sequence continues at coordinate 72,723,658 of CM033714.1, forward strand.
GTTAAAAAATGTAGTGTCTTATCCAACTAAACTAAGTAGTTGATCTAAAATTCTAAATATGGAAACGAAACATTGATAAATACATACAAACAAATTCAACGACTAGATTTCTAGAATATTATTCGTATAAACAATTATGAGATTAAATAAATATTATTTTATTCATCATCAAACCATTTCTTATGGAGAAAAAGTTGTCCAACCGACTATTTCAAGAAATATTCTAAAAATCCGAAATTAAAAAGGAAATTAGAAAGAAAGAAAAAACCTAAAATAAAACATTAGCACTATGTACCACCTAAGTTTCCTTGCCATGCTTCAACAGGTAGATGGACATTAGGAGGCATATTGAGTGGCAAATTGAAGAAAGGCAACCCACCCGGTCCGGCACCGGCATCGACATCGGCAAACATGTTATTTCCACAGCCATCTCCGTCACCGCCGCCTTGCATATCATCCTCTTCCAAAGGGAGTCTCTCATAGGCCACATTCGTAAACGACGATGCTATGAGAATAACCGGCCCAGCCGCCACCAATTCCCCAACGACACTTCCCCCTACAACCTGCCCTTGTCCGCCGGCCAAAAAGATAGTCAAACTGGTGGCGCCAGGAGGAGCCGGCGGCTGCAAAAACGAACCCGAAAGCGATAATATCTCGAATCTTCCATGAAGGGTAACAACAGCTCCAGCAGCAGCCGGTTGCCTGATACTCACGTTGGTCACCGTACCACTCCCACTCAATACGCATATCCCTCTGTGCCTCCTCCGAGCGTAGCTCGCAACGGAGTCCAAAACATCGCAGCCGTCCGAAACCTCCAGAATGTGAGCTCGGAGCGTGTTTGCACTCTCCCGTGTGACGAGAACCGGCGGCTTCAGCTTGTTCTTGGAACCCGGTGGACGACCCCTCGGCCTACGGGGTATGAAAAAATCGCCCAAATGGACACCGTTGACAAAGTCCTGGATTTGGCCTGAACCACCGTCGGAACCGCCACCGCGGTTGTTTGAAACGTCGTGGTTTTCGGGTTCGGGGTGGTGATGGAGGTGAAGGTCCGGCCTTTGAAGATGGTGATGTTGGACGTAGCGAGAAGCTGTGCCTAAATCGAGACCGGCCATGCGAACATAAAAAATGGTGTTTGAACAGATAATATTAAGAAGAGAAAGATTTTTATTTATTTGGAAGAAATTAAAAACAAAGAAGAAGATGAAGAAGAAGAAGAAGACGAGGAGATGAAGAGATTGCTCTACAACGAAATGGGAAAGAAACTAAGGACGAAGTCTAAAAAATGCAATCGTTTTACACCCTAAAGGTTTAAATAATATTAAAATGGTACCACAAATTAGACCATTTTTTTCAAACTAATAATATTTAAAATTTTAATCGATTAAGAGATCGAATATTATGAATTAAAAATTATTTAATATTATATTTTACAAAAGAGAAAAAGACTGGATGCCAATCCCACTCTGATCAATTATAAGAAAATATTATTATTATTTTGGTTTAGATTCGTTAGTTTATCAGTTTTTCGTTTTTTAAATAAAATTTATATAATATTTTAAATTATGTTTATTAAAATTATGAAATATAGTGTGGTGGTTGCTCACCTCATCCCTTAACTATGAGGTTAGGAGTTTGATTTCTACTAATAGAAATGAAATATATTTTATGGTCAATTGTTTACTTTTTAATGAGAGTACCCACGGCAAAGGAATTAGTCACTGCTATCGGTTGTGAATACATTGGCTCAAACAAAAAAATTATGTTTACTGAACTAAATATAACATATTTATAATAAAGTAAATAAATTTGTTTCGACTCAAATAATAATAATATTTTTTTTAGAAAATGAATAAATTCAAAGATATTACTAAAAAAAGCATATATTGGGTTAATAAGGTTATATAGAGTTATTGATAAGTATATTAGTGACTGGTTGAAGAATTTGTATATTCAACAAATTAGTCCATTGTCAAAACCCTATTAGTTCAAGGGAAAATGATTCGGGTTGAAATCAAAATTTGAAGTTGGTAGGGGGTGACAATTTAAACCCTTCTATTAGAAGACGGCTTTCAAAAAATATTAATAAAATGAGTTAACATTATGACAACAAAAAACTATCAAAAATGAAATTAAGTGTACTAAATATACTAGCAACCGGATAGTCTAATGAGAAGTGATTTTGATTAATCAGTCAGTGGATCGAAAATAGTAATTAAATCAAAGTAGATTAGTTGTAAGCGTTTTTGAATGAAATTTTATGATCGTGGATAAAAAAATTACTGAGATTTAAACGTAAAATTTAATGGTTAGTTATTTTTTTGAACATGAAATTAACATAATATTTATATTATTCATAATTATTTTTATTTATAAATTAAAAGATATTAATCGATTAAACACATTTAATTTTATATTCTTTTATACATTGTACTAATTATATGTAATCGAATTAAATTTAATCGATATAACATGCGGATATTATGAATGAGAGATAATATACATATCGATAATATATTAAATATATATTTAATTAAAAAAAAATTTATGGAATGGTCGGGGAAAGGTGGGAGCCAAGGTTTGCCGTTTTCTTGAGCAAATGACCCTTGACCGGAGAGGGAGCAAGGATTGTGTGGGTGGGCTGATGTTAGATGAGGTGATTTAGTCGAACTTTACATTGTTTTTGAAGAGTGCTGTTAAAAAATAATTTTAAAAGTAATTTAAAAAGTTAGTTAGAACATATTAATGTATGATATTATTGTTAAAAATTATTTTTGAAAAGATAAAATATTTATTTTAAACATGATAGTATAAAGTAAAAATAAATAAATATAAGTAGTGATTTTATTATTTATTTTTATTTAAAATATTAAATTTTATTATTATTTTAATATTAATATTTAATATATTATTATTCTAATATTAATTAATTTATTACATTTATTATATTAATTTAATATTTAATATAAAAATTCAATATATTTTATATTTACTATTATATTATTTGAATATATTAGTGTTATTTTTATGTATTGTTTTAATATATTAATATTGTTTTAATATATGAATGAAATTAGGGGTAAAAAGATAATTTTCCTTCAAACGCATTTTCAACCTCCAAAAGCTGGATTTTTCAGCTTATAGCTTTTGTCCATAATCACTTATATAAGCAATTTTGAAATGAGTGTTTGGTAATTCTTTTCAGTATAAAAGCACTTATTTAAGCAAAAGCTAATGTTTAATCAATGTCAAAGGGCACTAATTGAGTGATTATTTATTAAATCTACTGATTAATTGGATATCAATTGATAGTTAGTTGCTTTAGTGAACTGATCAAATGATACACTAAATTTTTTAAATGATATTTGGAGTTTGAATTATGATATTGTGAATGAAGTAAATTAGATTGAAGAAGTCGTTTTCATAACGAGTCTATGCAATACTCAGTCCAAATTAATCAATCAATAAATTAAATACCGATAGTTATATAAAAATAAAAAAGGATTAAGAATTTTCTTTAAATAAATACTTAATTTACACAAATTTATATTCTTTTAACTTTCACTTAATAATAATTCATTAAATGAATTTATCCTGACTGTGTTATAATCTAATGCGATTAAATTATTTGTTTGATTTAAGTAGAGATTGATCTCATATAGGAGTTGGAGGCAAATTTCATTTAAGTAACATAGAAAAGACAATCAATGAGAAATTTGGGGGCAAGTGGGCAATGGTGGAGCGGCGCGTGGGTCCAACTCCTGTCGTCTACTTTCCCGACGGCCCCACTTTGGACGGCACTCCTTTAGCCGTCACTGGCTCACTGCTCCTTTGCTTTGGATCGACCTTGTGCATTTTGGATTATATATTGGTTTATATGTTACTGAAGTTGCCTGCATTATATTTTTTTTATTATTGTCCCTTTTTTAGAGTTTTTTTTTACTAATTTAAACTAATTTGTAACGTACTAATTTTGATAGACGAGTTTTCTAACAAAATTTTATACGCATAATATTTAAAATTTAAAACATGTTTATGCGATATCAAATAATTTATTATTTGGACTAGCCGTTAATAAAATTGCTTGCATTATTGATTGCCCCTAATCCTCTTTATAAATAAAAAAGAGACAATGGCACGATGACCCCTGACTTTTAATTAATCATTTAATATGGTTCATGACTTACATGTACTTTGAAAATGTCGATTTTGGATAACTAGAAATTTCATTTTGTCTATCAGTACAATACCTCAACTGAAGAAAAATACGTTAATTTGCATCTCAAATTTCTCTAAAGCACATCTAATAAAAATGACAATTTTTGTATTCTTATAATATGTTTTTTTATTCATGGTTAAATGTGAAATCATTTTTATGGTTGATGTTTATTTGATTGTCTTGTTGATCTACTTTTAATTGTGGCCCTTAGATTATTTCTCTCATATTTATAAATATTCACAATCATTCCAAATATATCGAATTTGAATTGTAAAAAAATTAGTTGTCAATTTATCATTAGCGCTATATTCATTTTTATGTTAATGATAAAGTTGTTATCATTCGCCACCAGCAACAGTGTTTGTTTGCATATTTTATTTTCTTGGTTTATTTTATTAGATTTTTAACCCTTTTTATGTAGGGGGTTATCCTCATTATTTAATAGCTAGATTGTGAACCTTGATGATCTTAGAGGAAGCAGCTTTTTAATTTGATTAATCTACTTTAATTTTTGTGTGCTTTTCTTTATTGAGATTGTAATTTTGTTGTGTTCTTTTATTTACTCAATAAAACCATATTCTCTAATTAGTTAAAAAATAATTTATATTGCATTTATATTTATATTAATGCAATATATTATTATATTAGTACAATATAAAATAAAACAATAAAGTAGACCATATAATTATGAACATATTTTGATACACGTTGTATTAGATTATATTAGCTGTCATATTAGTTGTTAATTAGGTTAGTTATATTAGTTAGAAGTATTTTCTTTATTAGTATATAAACAACACGTATATTGTTTTTATTTTCATATTGAATGAATAAAATAAATATCATTTTCTCTCGACTCTTCAGTTTACTCAAATCCCTAAATCCAATCCCAATCTTCTCAACCTCCATAAACACAAATTCAACATAGTATCAGAGCAATCTACCGATTCCCATTCATCTGAGTCGCGTCATGTTTTTCATAATGACGATCCGTCTGATGTCTTCTACATCCATCCAAATGAAAACTGTTAGTTTATTTGTTTTGATATAATAATTGAGAACAGTTCTGGACTAAATTGAAAAGATTTCAAAAATGATTTTAAGTCCAAACAACTTAAAAATATGTTTGATGGGCTTTATAAGGCTTTGGAGAGATTTAAAACGTTTTTATAGTAGCAAAACTTGAATTTTCTGCAAGCCCGTACTGATACGGTATACTCTGTATCGATACACTTTAGGGTTTGTGCTACAGAGTTTTTCCAATAGTCAAAACACGTACCGGTACAGGCTTGGCCGTACCGATACGGTGTGAAGCGTTTCGATACGCCTTAGTGCGTTTTGATATGACTATTTTTCCAAACCCCCAATGGCTAGTATCTCGTACCGATACGGATGTATCATATACCGATACGCCTAACCGTCTTTCAACGGCTATTTTCCCAACGGTCTTTTAACTTGCGGGCCGTACCGATAAACTCCTAAGTGTATCGATATGCACATTCTAGAAAGAGCTCATAGGCTAGTTTTTAAAGAACACGTACTAATATGACTACCCGCGTATCGATACGGTCAGCTCCAGAACTAAATTTACTAAGGGAAATAAAAGCTCCAACGGCTCCAACTCAATCTCAACGGTCACCAACGGCTAGGAACTTATTTGGGAAGATAAAGGGGACCTCCAAGCATCTATGGAAGACTAATGATCCTCAAGTCAACAACATTATGATGCAAAAATTGTCTTAGTGCTTAAATTTCCATTCTTTGTATAGACAAACACTTGTGAGCTCAAATTGTCAATGTATGCTCAAGTGTTCTAGGATTTGGGTGAGCGCTTTAGTGTGCAAGCATCAACCTTTAGAGAGGAATTTCTGTTTGCTAAGTTTTCTCTTGTTTGAGAGAGTTCCCAAAGCTCGGTTTGTGAGCTTTGGATGCTAGACTTGGGTTGTGAGTCTAGGTTGTAAAAGGCTGTCTCCTAAGCCTAGAAAATGGAAAGAATTCTTAGTGAATTGGTGAAATCCTTGGTGAGGAGCTAAGGTAGTGAATGTAGGCTTTGGTTAGAAAGTCGAACCACTATAAATCTTGTGTCAATTTTGTCTTATTTTTTGCTTCCACAACTGTTGCGCGTAATAAGTGCTCCACAATTGTGCAAGTGTACACGTCGCAAGTTATAGTATAAAAGATATCGTCTCCACAGGGATTGGTGCCACTTCAAGAATCTAAACTCTTGCACTGTAAAAAGTAAAAAAAAAACACAAGTAGAAGATTGTATGAGTTTAACTAACAACTAAACTAGAAAGCAAATAAGTAAAAGAATATGTAATCAAATGAGAGAGAATAGGCCAGGCTGTCGTGAGTTGAGGTGTAATAGCCGATTGGATCGTCTTGGTAAAAGAGTGCAAGGGCAACTCAGTTGCCGTGGCAACTTGTGCAGCGGGGTTGCCTTGGCAACTAATCGACGGTTGCCTAGGCAACTAGTTGGGTAACTACTTGGGCGGCTGGGCAGCAACTTCAAGGTTCGACGAAGCGTTCTTCAATGGTTTTTTCTTATCCCTAAGTCGAAACTCTTGCTATTTGTGCATGCCTTGATAATACATCCCTGCTTGAATCAAGGGTGAACAACAACCAATCTTGCGCTCCTCTTAGCCGTTGAAATCCTTAACTTATTCCTAAGCCAGATTAATCTTCACCATCAATAGATTGAATAAAGACCATACTCATTCGTTTCTTGAATCTAACTCTCCCGATGTTAGATAAATAGATGAAGTTACGAGATCCTCTCCCAATTCACTCGCAAACAAGAAGAAAAACCAATAATGAGTAAACCTTGAATTGAAAGTGAAAACTCTTATTACCTAAACAAAATCCAATTGTTTCTCACAACCACAAAACACAATAACCTTAGCCAAATAGATTTAGTTCATGGCTAGGTTCCAAAGAAACACAAGAAAAAGAATTCCTAGCATAAACCTAATTGAACAATAAAGAAAAAGATGAAGAATGGTTGAAGCCTTGTCGAAATCTCTCATTGCTTTTGTCAAAATCTCCATCCTCTCTTTGCCGAAATTTCTCTCTTCTCTCCCTATGGAGTTGACGGCTTGGTCTTCAATTTATAGGGCTAGGTCAAAGTCTTTTTTGAGGAGGAAGTTAAGTTGGAATTAAATATCTTTAAAGAATATAATTCTTTATTATATTTAAATTCCTTCTAGAACTTCTCCTATCTTCTTGGGATTTAATTTCTCTTTAACCTCTTCATGGAAATCAAACTCCTTTGGGATTTAACTTTGCTCCACGTCATCTTGGGTTTATCTAGTCATCAATTTCGACTACCATATCATCTTATCCCTTATCGAAAATTGCCCTGGCAACTAGCTCGGCATCTCCTTCATGCATTGCCCTGGCAACTGGTTCCAGCCTTGCTTTGGCAAGTGATTCTGCACACACACACAAAACACACCAAAGCAGTATCTTTTTCCACAAAATTAAGCACAATATGAAATCAAGCTTGTCCACCAAGGAAACAATGCAAACATGCATGAATGGCTAATAATGCAACTAATATGAGCCTAAGTCTAGCAATAACATGAATAAAAAGGGTAATAAAAATAGTACTTTTGAACACTTAACAACCACTATCACCCAAAAATTAATCTTCTCCACCACTTGGCAAGCAAATCGGTTGAAGATATCAGACTCCACAAAAACTCCTCTCTCGTCCTTACCTCTACCCTTTTAAACAGCAACAATTATCATGGTTGGGCGCGATCTATGAGGACGGTGTTAATCTCAAAGAACAAGTTTCAATTTGTGGATGGGTCGATCAAAGAACTTCGAGAATATGATGCGCGCTACCAAGCTTGGGTGAAGTGCAACAACTTGGTTCTGTCCTGGTTGCAGCGTGCGATTGGTCCAAAAATCGCGCAAAGAGTTATTTGGATCGACACAACGTATAAACTCTGGGCCGATCGTTTCAACCGATTCAATCAAGGTGACTTGCTCCACGTCTCTGATTTGCTTCAAGATTTTTATAATCTGCAGCAAGGTAATCTTTCCGTGACCAACTTTCACACTCAGTTGAAGGTTATCTGGGATGAGATTTGTAATCTCATGCCCCTTTCTTCTTGCGATTGTTTTGTAGTCAAATATCGAAAACAAGATTTTATTCTTAGGTTTCTTCGAGGTCTAAATGAAATTTTTTCGATTCCTAAATCTCAGATCTTAATGATGAAACCCCTATCCTTTATTAATGAAATTTTCTCTATTGTTGTTCAGCATGAGAGGACTGTTAACTCATTTCTTATTAATGATTTTAATATCTTGTTGGTTGTTAGGCATAATGTTAAGAGGGAAGATCAAAATCATGTTAGGTTTGATAATCGGGGTTTTAGGAAATTCAATAGTTCTGGGAATCGAAGACCATTGTGTACACATTGTGGTCTATATGGGCACTCTGTTGAGAAGTGTTACAAAAAGCATGAGTATCCCCTTGTGTATAAATACAAACCTCAGTCTAAGTCTAATCTAGCTGGGAGTCCCGATTATGATGAAAATCCTTGTCATGATTCTTCTCTCAAAGAAGATGTCAGTTCTGTTACCTTTACTAAGGAACGGTATGCTAGTTTGATGAATCTTTTGCAAGAAAAAATGCCTCTGCTCAGAATTCTCTTCCTCAATCTACTGTCAATGTGCTCTCTTCCAATTTTGATTCTACTTCTAAGGAAGAGCAAAGTATTATTCTTACTTGTTCTATTTTGGATTCTAATAATACTTCTTGGATCATTGATTTTAGGGCAACTGATCATATTGTAACTTTAATTTTTTTTTAAAGAATATTCTATTGTTGAGAACAAGTTTTTTAAACTTCTTAATGGGCAATTGGTTAAAGTTTTGCATATAGGCATTATTATAATTCGATTTGAGGATTAAATTTATTGAATTAAATTAGTATCGTGATTAAATTGATAGAATGTGTAAGTAATACAGACTGAATGTGTAATGATACAAATTTATATAACCGCCACGTCGGTATTTTTGTTAACTTTAACGATCGATGACTTGATTGAAGTCATTTAAATAGTTAAATTGTCTATTTGACGTTTTTTTTTTAATAATGGCATCTGGATTTGTTAATAACCATAAAAAAATATTACAAATACAATGTATCAAAAAGAGAGAAAAATGGATTAGTCAACTAAAAATATCATACAAAGGTGCAAAGAAAAGTAAACCCTTTCCATGGAGATTAGCATACAATCAAAACCCTGAAACCTTCATGAATCTCCTCATCTCTAGCCAAACGAGACGTTTTACGGGATAAAAAAAGAGTGATGAGCGAACTAAATTATCAGACAGATTGTTCTGCTACACAATTCTGATTACATCGGCTAACAAACCATCAAACGAGTGGGGATTAATCTTTTCTATGACCACTGACAAAATCATATTAGAAAGCTAGTGCCGTGAGGATCTCTATACGAGTACCAAACGACCACCACAGTATGCTAAAATCGTGTCAAACAACAGATGAAACGAACTACAAAAAACAATGAAAAAGTGCCACAAAGGTAGAGAAAACACGTGCCACAAGAGCATAGATTTTTATTAAAATTGAGAAAACAAAACATGAAAGAGTAAGAAAAATAATGAACACCGGTGGTCGACAACCTGCATTAAGATTGACAAAATAAAAGTTTTTTGCCATGTTTGGTAAATAACTTTTTGAGCTAAAATTAGAGGTTTGAAGCATTTTTAGAGGTTTGACCAGTCAAATCCTCTAATTGGGATGTTTGGTAAATAGAGCATTGTAATAGCGGATTGAGGTAAAACCTCTCATTTTGAAAATATTCCTTTTAGGAGCTTTCTGAGTTAGATGTTTGTATAAAATATTTATAAAGACTATTTTATCTTTGATAATTATAAAAATTTCTCTAAATAGCATAAATTTGATTAACTAATAAAATTTAAAAAATAATTTCATAAATAAGAAATTAATATATAAATTTAATAATAAATAAAGTTATATTAAAAATATAATTTCATAGATAAAAAATTAATATATACATCTAAATTTTATAATTATTAAAATTATATTAAAAAGATAATTTCAAAAATGAAAAATTAATATGTACATCATTATAAATGTTAAGTAATAATATTAAAATATTAATTTTCATAATCTAGTTAATATTTATAGGTACAAAATGTTAATAACTAATAAATTATTTAAACAAGTATCAAATATTTTATTTTTTCGTATGTCATTTTGTTTGTTCAAATAATCAAACAGCTACTAGCTATCAGTTAATTTTACCAAACATTTTTATACATCAGCTAATGTAATCCGCTAGTCAAATCAGCTAAAACTATCAATTATCTGTTATTAGCTAATGTAATCCGCTATCAGCTACCCTTGCCAAACAGGCCTTTGTCAAAATAGAATCTTCTATAATTAAGTGACTATAAAAGTATTGTATATACCCAAAGAAAAAACATTTGTTACGAAAAAGTATTAGACATTTGTGTTTAAATAGATTTTATGAACATTAAACCCCTGTTTCGAACAGTAGAAACCTTGTAATATTGTTGCCCAAATTTCATTGTTTGTTGATTTTGTGATTATTGCATTATTTAAGACAGTAATTCGAATGGATTAACATTAATTGCGGGGATGTAATTAGAACACCAAGATGGACCGTAGTCCATTCAAAGGTGTAGGATTCAAATGAGTTGAATTTGAGGCAAGGGTTGTGGCACTTGGTGTCATGTACTTAACCAAGTATGAATATGAATGTGTGGTGCCCAAATTCTTAAGACTTTTGTACTTGTCTTTCTTGTAGAAACTTTTTTTTAACGTGGCACGCCTTAAAATAAAATTAAAAAGAGGTATAATCGAATTTTTTATAAAAATTATAAGAATTTTGATATCGACTTTTTAATATATACCGAAATTTTTATAAATTTTTATATTTTTTGTAAAATATTTGGGTAAAAATTTTGATATATACCAAAAAATTGATACTAAAATTCTTATAATTTTTATAAAAATTTCAATTGCACCTTATTTTAGTCTCGTTTTAAGTCTCCTCAGTCGAGAACTTTCCCTTTCTTGTGAAATGTTCTGTCATTTGACTTTTCAAAATGTCTTTTTTTATGTAATGATCCTGATCAGTTAGTCTTTAAAATTTTATCATTTTGTGTTGCAAATAAATATTTAAATTTTAATAGTACAATTAGATATATAATATTTTTTAAATAATGTGTTCATACTTTTTTAACGTTTAAAATTTGAATTTGTAACACGTTATTTTGTTAATTAAGTGGTGTTCAAATTATAAGTATGAATCAATTATAATTGAACATATATAATTAAGAAAAGCTAGGTATCCAATTGCACTAAAGAAAAAACTTAGGTTACCAATAATTAGTTGGTATAGTGGGATAAGACACTAGATCCCTTAAGTAAGGTTAAGGGTTCAAATTCTAACGTTGTGAATTGAACAATAGGGTTGTGACGATCACCCAATAACGAGTTTCCACAATATCTGATTTCAATTAGTCAGCCAATGAATTATATACCAGTAGTTAAACCGAAATAAAAGAAAAACTTAGGTTCTTAATTGGATAACAAATTAGGTACAATATGACATGTAAAAGGTTAAATTATTTTTTTGTAACTAAAATATTAACTAAAACTTAAAGTTTTAATTGCACTTATAACATTATATGGCAACTCCCATATCATTATACGGTTAAATTATAGTTCTAATTACACATAATTTGCGTAAAATTAAACTCGAAAATTAAACTTTAAAATCTTTTAAAAAATCATCCTTATTTATAAGGGAGCTCGATCAGTTGGTTCGGTTAACCAACCGAATCGAGTTACTCAAAATTCATTAATCGTTAACTGATTATACTTATAATTAATAGAGCGATTATCTGAAAAAAATTAATTCGACCGATTAATTTAATTAAAACCAAAGTACAAACACCCATACTTATTCATCAACTCTATCCAATGCTATTTTTATTGGAAACTTTCTTACCTGCCAAAGATGACAAATTGTCAACTTCATCTTTATCTTTATTCAATTTATTTGACTTTTATTCTAAAGAATTTACTTGACTGTTTTGGTAGTAAATTAAATTTATTTTACTTTTTATTTTGTAGGTTTTATTTGACTGTACTTGATAATAGCAACTTGTAAAAATCAATATTTATTATTAAATTTGAGAAATACTAATGGCCAGAATTATTAAAGATGTTTATATTTATTTTGTCTCATTTTATATAAGTTTTAATCTTGATATTTAGCTTATAAATATAAATATTTGTTTACTTAATAAAAAATATTTATTGTTAAATTTAATCACAGAACTTAAGTGATATAGTAAGAGTCTTTCTTCTTAACTAATGATTGAGGGTTCGATCTTTGCTCTGAACATAAAACAATTAAAACTTGTGGCCAACATCTATCCCTATGGCTATATGGGCCAACAAAACACGAAATGATTAGTCATTGGACTCGCTTTAATGGATACATTAAAAAACCAAAAAAGAACCCCTCGGTCCCATTAATTTTGTCTCTTATTTATTTTTTAAAAATAAAATATTTAAACTTTGACTATGATTATTTTAAATATTTTAAACAATTAAATTTGATAAAATATATACTTTTGATAAATTATAAATTATATATTTTAAAACTAATTAATCGAAGGTCTATAAAATATATATTTTTTTCATATTTTTATTAATAATAAAATTTAAATAATATCAAGTTAAAGTTAAAAAATTGAAAAAAATAATAAAAGACAAATTTGATGTGGCAGAGATAGTAGATATTATTAAATTTTAAGATAATGTAGTAATAAATATGGTATATAATATTTTATTTAATTTTAATTATATTTAATAATTTATTTATGTTATATTCAATGCACGTACATATGTCATCAAATGCAGTCAAGTCAAGTATACCAAGCATTAATCCAAGATTTTAGCCAACTGCTGGATTAAATAGCTTTTCTCCAAACGACAAGTTCGTGTTTGTTGACTTCATTACAAAGAAAATTCTATATAAGAAATTTTCTAATACATATTAAAATCGAGAGTATAAATGATATTTGACATGTTTATTTTTTAAAATTATTATTAAAACGCATAGCTATTTTATATATAAGAAATCTATCAATTTCATACATAATTTTCGAATTTTCTCATTGGATTTACTTAAATTTTAAAAACTTCTTTCAAAATGACCACCAATGAGGCCTTGACATGGTTGGTAAAGTTGATGCCTTGAGTCTTTGAGTACACAAGTGATGTACTAATTAATTTGAAATTAATTTTTTTAATTAAGTAGAGAAATAATTATATTTTTAAAATAAATGTCATGATTTGAATTCATATAAAATGAGACAACATAAATAATTTTGACCATAACCACAATTAATAGATCTCTAATTTTAAGCTAACTTTGTTGTTGAGTAAATTATATAATTTAATGTTCTTACATGTAATGATTAATTCTGTTGCTCTAGTTAAAAGTTGTAATCTTTATTTTTTAAAATGATTACATTTTCTTAGAAAAAAAAACCAATTTGTAATATCATTTATTTTTCAATATGTTTTTATATAGATTTATTTTCATCCATTCTTATGTATATACCATGCTGCAAGTATAACGGGCTTTATTTTGATATGCGTAAAAAATCACACGGCCCTTCTTATTTAAACTATATAATCTAAAAGCAAAATTTCAACTTTAAAATTTTAAACATAAAATCTAAATTTAAAATCATGCAATTTAAACCTTAAATTTGACAGGTCTGTATAAAACTACACCGTTTCTATATTAAATTTTTTAATGATATAATTATAAATAAAAGAAAACGAATAATTATATCATAATCAACTATTACATAACATAGTTGGAGTATTGGACTAATTATACTTAATTTAGAATAAATTGGGACATAATACACATAATAAAAATTAAACTTAAATATATTTGAAAAAGACTCGCATATAATTTATAGTTGATGGAACTAAAACCTAAAATATAAAAAATATATATTAGCTTCGTTAGCATTCGGATCAAGATCCAAAATATAATAACATGATGGGCCTAATTTGTATATTTAGGCATATCATAAGAGGCATTAGTGGATTCTACATTACCTCATTGGGCACTAGCCACATCAGTGGATCTTGACCCATTATTTTCCCCAAACCCATAATATATTTTTATTTAAGATTGCTATTTGATGTATTAATAACAATAAATTTTACCAACAAGCAAGGTCAGAGGTTCGAGTCATGTTGTCGTGAATGAAAAAATAAAGTTAAGAGTGTAGCCCTCATAATGAGACTCTGCAGCACTCAATTCGTATTAGTCTGTGAAATAGATTGGATACCATTAATTAAACAAAAAAAACAAAATATCAATAAATTTTAACTACAATTATAAGACATGTTATACTTTTAAAGAGATATTTAGATTTAAATTTTAAAAATAATATTATATAAAGAGATAATTACAAATTTTAAAAATGAAACGTAAAACAGACATAAACCGTACTCACATAAATAGTCATTGATTATGTATGCAGAGAGAGAGAGAGGGAGAGAAGAGTATTGTCATTTTTTGTGTAATATTATATATTTAGTTATATTCCTCCATCAGATTCTCTATGTCCAAATATACCTTATTGTTTATAGTTAGATATACAGCTACTTGAAGTTGAAACTGACTAAATTTCTTCACCCTTTCCTCGTTAATTTTGTTTAACTTTTTCTCAGTTGAACCCATATATATATAAGAAACCGAAAAAAAAATATTTAATCTGCTTCGAATATCCTTCCAAATCGATTATAATAACATCAATCTGGTTTAAATACCCTTTAACCGGGTAAATTGACCAAATAAAAATAAAAATCACTTTTGGCTTAAATACTCTTTAAATTTGACAATTTTGAAATTGAACAAATTGATCCCTTCTAAAAAAAAGAGTAATTTATTCAATGTGCATTTTGAAAGTGAGTAAATAAGAACAATCAACGATGGTGTTGACATTTTTTCGTCAGTAGATGACATATGACTAACTATAATTGGATAATTTCTTAAAATAAAACAAGGATTATTATCTCATACCCGGCAGTGGAAACTTTAGTTATCACAAAGGGTTAGTTTAGGGGTTTAGGGTTTATAGGTCAGAAGTTTAGATTGTAGGGTATAAGATTTAAGGTTTATAGTTGAAATTTAAAGCATACTGTTTATGGTTTAGTATTTATGGGCTTAGGGTTAGGGATTTCAATTTTGAATTTTAGCCTTGGATTAGGCATGCATGTGTAAAAAAAACATTTACAATGTCCGTGCATAAAATAATTGTCCTTAAAATAAATCGATAATTTTATATAATTATATATTTTTCATTTTCAAAATATTAATAAATTTTTTAATATTTTATGGTTTTTGTATGTATTTTTCAACTAAACCTTATTCTCACTCCAATCTAACAAATTTAAGAAAATTCAATGTACCCTTTTTTTCAATTAAATATTTTTTATGTTTTAGTTTGTAATTATAATATCATTGTAAGTGAAGACAACAAAGTTTAGAGTTAGATTTCATAATTGTTTTAAAATTTTAAGTAAAATGTCATAAAAAATGTTTCGAGAGAGATTAATTTGCTCGAATTCAAAATTGAGGGAACTTATAGATCGTTAAACTAAAATATTTAAGTCAACTACCAATAACTTTAGCGTCTTGGACTAAAATATTCCTTTTTTATAATAGAATGTCTAAATTGAATTTTTAGGTATATTATAAGGACTTCTATTATACTTTGACCTACATTCCGGTTATTAACTCGTCTATTTGTAAATTATAATGATTGGTTTCATTGCAATTATACAAATGCATCAATGACAATTGTAAATTGTAATTTTATTTGTACATTTCACTAATTGATTATGATTATAGCCACATGAACATAATAATTATCTGTAATTGTAACTTTATAAAAAAAAAACAGCTTGTTTGTTCTGGTATTTGGTGGTAATAGGGAAACAAGACGATGCAAACAATGGTGTGGGAGAAAAAAAAAGTAAGATATTTTAGTGATTCTTGTTTAAGACAGCTTTCTCTATTTATTATCTATGTTCATCAGTTTGTTTTTAGACAGCTTTCTCACATGTCGTTCTTAAGGGAAAAACAATACTGAAACTAAACTTGTTTTCATTAAACATAAACTTTCATAGTAAAATCCAGTTAATTTGTGCTAATGCTACAAGAAGATACCAACAGAGTGGAGAATTAGGTGCACATCCAAGTTGATAGTACATAGATGTTTTTTTAATAATTTATAATTTTTAGTTCCGTACGAAGAAAGGGGAATTACAATTATTTATAATCAAAATCAATCATTATAAAGTCTGATTGGACTGATAATTGAATAGTTTGAAATCTAGACCCGAACTGGAATTCTGGCAAATTACACTTTGATCCTCCCGAACTAATATTCTGACAACGTTCGTGCCCAACACCTCATCCTATTTTCACCTCTGCAAGCTCAATTACAAGCATTCAATAGGGAATAAATCGATAGGGTGTGTCACTAGGAACAAGTTGATTAACAACAGAGCCGTCTGGTACACTTTCGGGACTCTGAAGCGAAAACTCAAACTTCATTAGCATTACCATTCTCTAGCTAATTTATTGGAAAGATATTACAGTGAAGTGTTAGTCTAAGGAGAAAACATGAGATATTTGAAGTATGTAGCTAAAAGGGCTTTCTCTGCTTGCTTCTAGGCGGATTTTGCTTTAGTCTTTTGCTCTCGGCGTTTACTTCTTTTGTATTTGACTTTTGGGTGCTTTGTACTGCACGTACTCTTTTCCAATTTTAAGTTATTTGTTTTCCTCTTTATAAATTGCAAACCGTTTTCCAAGTAGATAATAAACATACGAGAATTCCAATATTTACTCCATTGGATGTGAATAATAAGAATAACATACTTGTGGTTCCGTAAGGAGTACGGGTGAGTATTTGATTTAGTCGAGTAAAGTTAAGAAAATTTTGAGTTAGTCGAATTAATGAGTCTTATTTTATAATTCAAACTTTATTTGGATTTTTTTTAATTTAAGTCAAGTTTATAAAATTACGATTCGAATCAAGTCATGTTGAGTTTTGTTCGCGAGTGAGCAAGTTGTGCCAAATAAATAAACAGATGATATATTGACACAAGGGGATCAAAATAGCTAGTTGAGCAGACTAAGACGTTTATTAAACAAAAATCCAAGTGCTTGCTACAACAATTGGGTGATATGCCCGGTGTTAGGGTTTCATTTTGTCTGTCTCTACATTCCCAAACCTCATTTGCCCCCTATATGTAACACCAACATTTCATTCCCATCATCTCTTACAACCATGGTTGCCGAGCTCAGCCTTCTCTCAATGACCCAACTTCAAAAGTTAGTCCAATCTCAACAAAACCAGAACCAACAACATCACCACAACATAGCCACCGGCTCGTGGATGTGGTACCCTAAGGTGCAACCACAGGAACATGACGATGATTCCTGGGAGGTTAGGGCCTTTGCCGAGGACACGGGTAATGCGATGGGGACTACTTGGCCGCCGAGGTCTTATACTTGCACTTTCTGCCAAAGGGAATTCCGTTCGGCTCAAGCCCTTGGTGGTCACATGAATGTGCACCGCCGTGACAGAGCTCGGCTCCACCAGGCCGTGCCTGTTGGCCCGAACTCGTCGTCTACCGCAACTAATTCCCCGTCTACTGTCTTGATACCGACTCAAGAATTCGCCAATAATGGCGGCCTGTGCCTCCTCTACCAATTACATAACCCGGATGGGGTTTTCACCTCTTCTCCACCTATGAATGCATGGTCCATTTCACCATATCCCCCTCTCAATTTGATGGCGGCAGCGCCGACATCGGTAAACATTCCAGTACCGCCTCCGCTGTTGAATAGTCCTTCGCCTTCAACTACGACGCCTGTTGATAATATACTGAACCGGGAGAAGAATTACATTAGCAGCAGCAACTGCAAGGAAGCACCCGTTGAGGAGCTTGATCTAGAGCTTCGACTAGGGCATACAACATCTTGAAAAATCAAAGACAGTGACTCAGTGAGTGTGCAAATCTTTCTTTAACATCTAAAAGTGTGGCAAATGGAATGAAATGAATAAGAAATAGCCTAGCTTTGGCGTATGGGGTTTTTCTTTTTAAATTTTTGAATGCTTGAAAAGTTTCCATTTACTGTATGTGTGAATTCAATGAAAAAAAGAGAGAGAAGAGTTTATTCTTATAATTTAAGATAAAACAAGATTAGGGTTTGAGTGATATTGTGGTAAAGACTAAAGAGAGCAGTGGCAGTGCAGTGTCATTTTCATGGGACATGGGTTTTGTGGTGAGTCAGACTCAGTACTGAGTTTCTGATATGGATATGGGCATGGATTTCCGTGGGGATTATTTCTCTTAAAGCTATATAAAATGATTTTCAAGCCTCTTGTTCGGCACAGAAAAAGCCATTTCTGTTTCTGCAACATCAAGTGCCCTTGAAATGGAAAGTAATACAATCACACATGAATGGATCACAGTATGGGAATGCAGATACAGTAATATCACATTGTGCTGCAGGTTTTGTTTGTGTTGTATATGGCTTCTGCCATGGGTTGTATCCATCGTTTTAATGCTGTTGATGAATAAAATTTATGGTACTCTTTTCCTCTTTTCAATATTCGGATTTGAGCTCTTGTTCGATCCAATATTAAAGGAAATTTTAACGAGTCCTCTTTCCTTTTTCAAAAGAATATCACATATTTTTAAGCCATTCCACTCTAGGAAGGCCTCATCACGACTTCATCATGTCCATCACTTTTTCTAAAACAAAAAGATGTTGTGATTAATATTAAAGGAGTTTACGGGGCTCATGATACAATAGACTTAATTGTTTTTAAATTAATACAGTATTTAAAATTTTAAATATTTTAATTTTATATTTAAACTATAATCTTTATTTTAAATTAGCTTTCAAATTTTTTAACGATCCAATTTCATCACCAAATTATGATTCACATTTTAAATTGATTCTCAAACTTTTGAACATTTTAATTTTATCCCTAAATTATCAGTATATGATAATCATATCTCATGTTAACTGCCATGAAAACGTTGATGTGTATCATGTAATAATATTATATGGCATAAACGATAATTTAAGGTTGAAATTAGAGCGTTAAAAATTTCGGAGACTAATTTGGAATGAGGGTTATATTTTGAGGATGAAATTGAAATATTAAAAATTTTGAAGATCAACAATAAATTTCGAAAATAAAATTTTAAAGTTCCCATTTCTCTTTATCGATAAACCACAAAACAAAAAGAATTATATATATAGGGATAAGATTCAGTTACACAGTGTAAAATTCTTTAAGTTTTATATTGTGTAAGTGGATCCTAACCCCTATATATATATATATATAATGATTTGATACACTAGCTATAGTTTCTACAAACGTTTTAGTTTTAGGGTTTATGGACTCATTTTAGGGCGTAGAGTTTAGTGGTTTCTGTTTAGTAGTTTAGAATTTAGTGACTGTGAATATAATTTAGGGTTTAGGGTTTATAGGTTAAAACCTAAATCCTCATAAATCCTTAACATATTACCCTAAAACCTAAACCCTAAATCATAACCATAGCCCTTAAATTCTAACTATTATCCCTAAATTCTAAACCCCTACACTTAAACCCCTAAACCGTATATCCTAAACTGAGTTCCTAAAATTAAGACGCTTGTGAAAACTAAATCCATATATTAATAGTGTTCTTTTATTGGTTTCTTTCGATATTTCATAAACACATAATTACTCATAATCTTCCGAACACCAAAATCAAAGATAATTATACTTAAACACGTTTATATTCATGAACTAAGAAATGATGGTAAATGTGAATTTCTTGTAATGACACTGTTGTGTAGTAGTTTTTTTTAATAATAATAGAAATTATTGACTGAGTAAAAAATGAAATAACCAACTACAATTGATTCTTTAAAGAAAAATATTGAAACATTAAGTACAATTAAATTATCAAATATATGCATATATAGGTTTTGTATTTGGGGTGTTTCTATGCTAACAAAACCCAATTGATAAGTTTTGTATATTTAACATTTTTGAGTGTTTCTTTTTCCTTTGTTTCTCCGCAGGAAAAGTAACATAGGAAGAAAGAAAACCACGTATTCTAACGTGGGAAAATGATAAAAAGCGGATGATATTTTATGCATATATACGTAGAGAGATAGGTACATGCATGCATGCATACATACATATATACATAATATTAATTTAGTACGCATGAAATATTTGAGCAGTAGTGTAGTGTCGGACCACTTTCACCTGCATCGATGTTCCAGCCCAGGACTCGTCAGTACTTTCTTCTTCATGCTTCATACAAATACAATTATAGATTCCCATTACACCATGCTAATCTATATCCTTTTTATACCGCACTTATCTTGAGAGTCGAAACGAATCGAATTTTAATTTTGATAACAAATTCTTCTTACATTATTCGATATTTTGTTTTAAAAACATCAAATATTTTCTCATATATTGTATAATTGTTGATGAAAATCATCTCTCCCTAAGTATATCTTTTTTATGCCCCACATTAAAAATTATGTTTAAGGTTTAAGATTTAGGGTTTAGGATTAGAGTATAGGGAATTGGGATATGATGTATTTAGAAGGTGTATGGTTTAGGGTTTAGGATTTAGAATTTAAGATTAGGGTTCAATATTTAATTTTTTAGTGTAGGGCATACTTAGGAGCAAAAGATTTTTGTCCATATATTGTATACTTAATGCGAACAAAAATCTTTTGCCCTTTTCGGTTGGGCATCATAAACCCCAAAAACACAATACCCCAAATCAGGCTCGGCCTTGGGCAGGGGCAACAAAGGCCCTGCCCAGGGCCCACCGCTCAAGGAAGTTACACGTTTCTAATTTTATTTGAATTATATTTGTTCTTAATGGTCTAACTTTCTAGTACTTTTTATTAAGGGCCCAATTTTTTCAATATTTGTTAATAGATGTTTAATTTTTTTTTCAATATTTATTATTAAGGGCATACTCTTAAAATTTAACCTTTTCTAATACTTGTTATTAGGGGCCCAATTTTCAATACTTGTTATTATGGACATACTTTTAAAATTATTTTCTTGTTACTTGCTATTAGGGATAGAGATTTAAATAACAATATGCAACCGTAACAACGACCGTTACATGATGATAGCGATAGTGGTGGATCTAGGATTTTCTTATAGTGGGGTCATGAGTGAAGTATGAGGTATTGAGGAATTCTATACCACTAGAATAAGCATTGTTGGCCCCATACCCCAACAAATTAAGTGGGATTAAATCTAATATTTCTTATGAAAAAATTTATATTACCTCTTTGAAAACCCCATACCCAACAAATCAAGTAGGGTAAATTGCACCCCCAATTTATATGCTACACCCGCTCATGGGTAGCGGGTTACTGGTTTTCCTAATTAATCATGCGGATACATATAATTCAGAAGAATATGTGAGTGATTCATATACATCCCTTTCTTTTATCAACGGTTCCACCAATTGATATGTTTCCGCAAATAATTGAAATTCAATTTCTTGATCTGTATCTTCATTTTTTTGAAACTTATAAAGTTCTTCTGTTAAGCCCCGATCCATGAACCCACAAAATCCTTCAAATTGTATCTGGTTCAACCCAAGTATTGTAGACATTTCCCCATTTTCATCTCCGAGCATTTTGAATTTTTCGCTTATCAAAAAATCCCATTCTTTTCTCATTCTTCATCGAATCATACGAATCGATCTAATAATGATGGAATTAAATTTCTATTCTGTTTACTGAATCACATAAAATTTTATCTAACTCCATATAAATTTCTTCTAACTCCATATAATATATATGGAATGTGTGAAATATGAAATGTGTATTAACGGAAGAAGAAAAATTATACTCAAATTTGAATAACTATTATGTCCACAATAGCATATGTTATTAAGAGATTTCACAACCGCTATACTCGCAGTGACCGGAATAGCATCTATAATGTCTACAACCACAATAAAACCTAACATGACTGTAAACATGACCACAACCGCAACTTAAAATTTTAATTTGGGGCCCATTTTTTATATTCGCCCTAGGCCACCAAAATCCCAAGACCGATCATGCCCCAAATTCTCTAAATCATAGCCCTAAACCTTAATCATGAACCCTAAACCTATTTTATTGAAGAGGTATAATACCCTAATTTTACTTGGGCATGGTTATATATAAATAAATATTTCTCTTAGTAAACAAAAATAAATAGATAGATATAATAAAACTCAAAATAAACCCAACAGTTAAAATTTTCAACTCAAATGTCCATTTACATTAATAAATATCCAAAAATCCTTTACATAAAGCCAAAAAGCCCAATTCAAGCCCATTTACAACTTTTTCCGCCCATTCTGATAAGATATCCAACCCAAACAAACATACATCTTATCCAAAATTTAAAATCCCGCCCAAATTGTGACACGTGGCATCTTGACATTGGCCTGAAACCACTTCACTTGGATATGTGTTTCTTCAGATTTAGCTAACATGCGCTGATGTCAGCGAGTTTGACCCCTATTTACCAAGAGAGAGAAGATGTCAGACCCAATAATTAGCCATTAATAACTAACCATAATAATAATAGTAAATAATAAATAATAATAATAATAAAGAGGGAGAGAAAGAAAAAGGATAATTCGGGAATTTTACCTGCCATTGGAAGTTGAACCGCTATTCAAGAATCAAACTAACGCCGGGAGAGGAAGAGTCACAGAAAGAGCTGACGGAGATGTCGCGAATGTCGCCGGAAGGTATTTCCTTCCCTGAGCTTTTATTTCCTTGCAAGCAAACATAAAAAAACTGTCAGATTCAAGTAAAAAAAAAGACAGAAGTGGAATATACATAGAAGAGTTGCCGGAGTACTTTTCATAACGGCTAGAGTGATTAGAGTTATGGCGAAGTTGAAGAAGACTTGGGCTCGGGTTAGGTAGGCTAGGTGGTCGGAGATGGGAGGCTTTGTTGAGCCGGAGTTAGATCTAGGGTTTTTAGGCTCGGAATTTGAGAAATTTTGGGATTTTATGGTTTCGTTCACGGTGGGAGACGACAACCAGAAATCGCCTTGCAACGGTCGACGTTGCATGTGGCGACCAGGATTCGAATCTCGATTGTCGGCAAACATTGGGTAATGGCCGGAAGAAGGCCGAAGCTAGATCTAGCGGCGAAACTTGGGATGGAGGAACACCAGAATGTTTGGTGTTCATCATGATGAACACGATGAACACCATCCCAAAGTATGGGATTTTGATCCATTCCCCAATTTAATTCTTGGTTTGTAGTATTTTTCTTCATAGAATTTTGGGAAGTGAGAGAGTAGAGAA
This sequence comes from Hibiscus mutabilis, assembly GCA_019671005.1. Taxonomy (NCBI): domain Eukaryota; kingdom Viridiplantae; phylum Streptophyta; class Magnoliopsida; order Malvales; family Malvaceae; genus Hibiscus; species Hibiscus mutabilis. The sequence continues at coordinate 72,747,384 of CM033714.1, forward strand.
AGGTGAGTGTTATCAAATGGCCGAGTTGGCTCGGAATATGGCTTTTATAGCCTGAGTTAAACGACACCGTTTTGGTGTCGGGTTAACTCGACCCGCGAACCCGAGCCAGGTCAGGTATGAAGGATCCGCGCCCTTCTCTTGGTTTTTTATGGTTTGGGCTTTCAACTTTGTAATTCTTTCGATTTAGTCCCTATGGTTAATAAAATCAAAATTAAACTCTTTTTTATATATTGCTTAATTATTTGAATGAATTGTTTTAATTTATATGTATGTTGGCATGTTTTAAATTAAACATGTAGTATATATTTGCTAGACAATTTAATCACCTAGTATTAATTAATTGTTAAAGCCTTAGTTTCTATGTTCTCTATTAAGAATTAAATAATTAAAATAGGAGAGATCATTGTAGCAAATAAATATGTGTTAAGGGTAAAGCTTTTAAGTTCTAATTTGAATAGTGTCTCATTGCAATGAGATGTTATTCAGTGGAGCTTTTAAGTAGAACATTTGATACTTATTTTAACTTAGAATATGAAATCAACCTAGTTAATTGAATTGAAGCTTTAATTAGTGCTAGTACTTTAATTAATTGGATACACTAATCAACTTAGGAATATTGTTCAATTTAGGGTTTTAATATGAGTAGTGCCCAAGTAATTGGGTGTTATTTCATAAACACCCTAAATTTAACAATATTTATAGCCTTTTAAGCAACTTAATTAATTAGAACCTTTTAAGTTAGAACTTAAAATCGACAAGACAATAACCGGTCATGCATTAAAACTTTTTATGTTGGGATATATTTTTGAATACGAATCGAGGTGTCCTAAAGTAACTGGACGCTTCTAATCCCGTACTCATTCAAAATATATTTCCTTATAAAAGGATATCTCCACTTGGAATTAAAATCTATTTAATAATTATGGTTTAACTAAATTCAAATTATTATTCGAAATGCCAAAATGCCACGTAAAATTAAAAGGTATCGATAACAGGCGTTTGTGGGGTGCTAATCCTTCCCTGCACGCAACCGACTCCCAAACCCAAATTTAAAAAAATGAATCTCTGGTTGTTTTTATGGCGTCCGGTCTACCAAAGTGATCGGTGGTAGCTCCAAATGTTTTTTAAAAAATAAAATCAAATTATCATGGTTAATTAAATGAAAAGCCTGATTTAATAAGAAAATTAAATGTTCAAGATAAAATGAATTAAGAAGGGCCAAAACCCTAAATTTTCAAGATTAATCGTCAGACTATTTTCACACCCCAGTTAAAAATGGTTATGGCAAGGGGCATAAATAGGGGTACTAAAAAGGAGTAGAAGATTTCTATTCATTTAATGCATGGAATTATTGTTTACGTATTGACCCGAATTCTAATTGTTAATTAAGTTGAAGTTTATCATAATTATAGTGGTTGAAGAATACATGGCAATTAGGTTTACTTAATAGCTAAATATTTATATTAGATAATAAGTCTTGTACGTGGAATAAGTTTTTTGATTACCAAGTATTTGATTCTATAAATATAATGTAAGTTTTAACCTATAGAATTGTGTGAGATATTTACTCTGGAAAGATGTAATCCCTTTTGTGATCTCTGCAACTATTGAGGCTATCTTTGGGAGATGTAATACTTTTTGCGGTCTCTGCAATTATTTAAACTATGTTGTAGAGATGGTTATTGTAGGGACGTTAGAGAGTGTTTTGGATACACTGAGATTTTGAGATATCATGTATTTATACTCTTCACAATCTCTACGTTTCTCTTATTCATGTAGACATACAAGTCCAAACCATGTTAAATCTTACCTCTCTTACGTATTTTTGTTTTATGTTGATCTTGCTTTGCGTACAAATTCCTAACCATCGGTAATGATGCGTAATGCAGTTGTTTTTACTCTTTTTACGTACACATGATTAGAAATCTCTATATATATAGGCAATTGGCCGTGGGACCTGACATGTCTGACGACAAAGAGTACCTTGTGATACCTTTATTTCTTCGATCCAACTAGTATCCGTATCCAGCTAAGATAGGAACACATCGCATTTATAGACCTCATATGACTTATTTACTTTAACTTGTAAGTACCTCAGTTAACCACCCTTTTTGCATGGTCCCCTCCCCCAATGGCCCCACTTTTCCCTTTGCATTGATCATTCAATATTCATACAAACATAAACCAACATAGAGAAAATCCATCCACCATGAATTCAGTGTCCCACTCCCCCTACCACACCTATTATTGTAATGGTAAATTTTAAAAGTTACTGATGCTTGTAGTATCACATGACAACAAGTTTTTATATTATATGTAAGTTTTGGAGACAAAGAAAATAGTATTGAGAGAATTTACTGTCTTTTTAAAAGTTTGATTTTGATTTTGATTTGGTTGAGAACAATTAAACTATCGAATACTAGAGTATTTTCAACAAAATAACAAGAATGTGTTTGATTAGAAAAATATATTATTATCGGGATAATGTAGCATTCTGAAAAAGGATGCTCATGTTTAGTTTGTAGGTAATTTCTTTAGATAGTAATGTTGTATTACCAACAATATCAACTACTCCATAATCTAACATCCTACTAAATAAATAAAATAAAACACTATAATATTTTCAATAATGTTACAGTTCAATGATCCTATCTTCATGATGTGAATGAAACGTGACCAAAAAATTAACATGGCATGAATGGTGTCGTTTAGTTAAAGAGTAAAAAGAAAAGTAGTGAGGAATGGTCATGGTCAGTGTGCATGCGGCTCACATTCCCATGTCATCCCCTCCAAGGGAAAAATCAGTAATCATCGTCTCTTCCTTATCTTTAAGCTGCATGCATGCATGGATGGATGGGAAGCCAATCCACTATCTTTCTTTTTATGACACTTCTTCCATCAACACTGCAAACACGAACACTAACTCTAATAGACTAATGTAGATGTTTATTATGAGTTGATCTTTTTAATTTAATTTAATTTATAACATAATATTTAAATTTATAATCTTGCATAAGTGATTTAGTGTCTCATCTCACTAGACTAATTGGTTGTCTGTACATAATCGTTTCTTAATCCCACTTACAGAATTTAAAAACTTCACTGATGCATATATACAGCTTATATTTTCTTCAGAATGAATTCATCCTAGTAAGTTCAAGGCCTGGAATAGCACCAAACAGAAGCACAAATGCCGTTCCGACAAAAGGATTCTTTATATTGAATGGAAAGTCGATGCTGCTATGTCTGTTAACTTTTCTATATGTCAGGAAACCAATTATGATGTTGTCTCATTTCTTCAGCACCAGACTCATAAATTCATAATACATGTATGCAAAATACTATGGGCGACTCTATTGTGGGGAAGCCTAAAAAAATCGATTTAAATTGTTACTAAAATATATAAGAGTAAATTTTTTATTGGTGTGGGTAACGTTTAAATTGCGATATAAAATGTTATATACACGTAACCTAAAATGTTATTTATATAATTTAAAATGTTATATGTTTTAATAATATTTTTAGTTATAACTTTAAAATGTTTTTTTATGAATGACTTGAAATATATATATTTTAATAATATTGTAATATTATCATATTTTTTAATTGTCATTTAAGTTGTTATTCTTTAGACTCTCCCAAATACCATTGCTACTTATATCACGCAATATCACCATCCAATGGCATTGCAGCAGCATCGGATAAAAGTGAGTAAAGTATCGCCACAGATTCAAAGTGTGTGCTGTATTATATATGCCTGCTATTTCTTTGAAATTTGTACCAAAAAGAAAGCTGTCACCAGGATGCAGGTGATGCTTCTTGGAAAGTCTGGGTGTCTGAGCAAGGTACGTACCAAAGCTGGTGAGAGACAAATTAAACGATTGTCTTCTTTTTAAACATGTTTTTAGTGTGGATATCACGTTAGTAGAATGAAAGATTGCATAGTTTGCCAATTGAATTGTGATATTTCTTTTTGTGTTTAGTGGACTACATAATTGCCAAATGAATTGTGATGTTTTGAATTCCATGGACTAGATTGAATAATTGAAGCAAAAGTGGGTAAATTACATTTATATTTGAGGTTATATTTTGATACACTATCTATATAAAAAAAGTACATAATCATTCTTTACTATCTAAAATTTAAAATCATAACCCTAACACACTAAAGCATAAACTCTGACCACCCTTAAATTTGACAAATATATATAAACTAAAGTTTGCATGGACTGTGTATCAAAATTTTTATATTGTATTTATCACCGAAATTGAAAAATTATATTTTCCTAATTCAAACAATAGGGGGAAACATTTTTTTGAACATTTTTTACGGGGGAAAGATGGATTGCTCTTATTGGGACTAGAACTCAGGACCTAAAAAAGAGATTTGATATCAACATGATTCTTTAATCATCTGCTCCATTTTTTGTTGACGGGAAAAAACATTTTATTCTTCCTTACATCTCTTTTGTTTAATTATAAATATTCCGTTTTACTAAATATAAACTCATATTTGGAAAAATTATTAGATGAACTCGGCTCATCACGCCATTCGTGATTCCAACCAATAGGGTCCATCCATGTAAATTTTTTTCAAGGTGAATCATCACCTCTTTCTTACATGTTGATAAAGAGTGGTAGTTATTTTGAAGTAGATGAACCTTATTGGTTGAGACCACGGATGACTTAGTGAGCCGGATCCATCTAATAATTTCTCTCATTTTCGAAAGCTTAAAGTATATCTTTATCCCTTTCGAGTTTTAAATCTGTAATATTTTCTTGAACATGGACAATTGAGTTTTAATAAAAACAATAGAAGATTCGGTAAATACAATGCACTTAAATGTAACCAAAGATTCAAGAATTATGTCTACCAATAAATTTATACATATAGCATACAAAAACATAAACCTTTCCTTGAGACCATAAAAACCTAACAACCGTTATAAAATTTCATTGCCTCTATCTAATGAGACACATAAAAGGTGATGTAGGAGTAATGAGTGAAATAAGCAATATTGCATGTTGTTCTGCTACCTAGTTCTGATTATTTCAGCAAATGACTACAAAAGAAGATCAAGTTATACCAAAAACTAGCGTCATAAGGACCTTTGTATGAGAACTATACTATCATAAAAGGTAAACATAAAACGTGACATAAGACAGAGATGTACCACAAAGACAATAAAAAGCGCATCAAAATCCGTGAAGACTAGAAAAACAAAAATTAATTTTTTATTAAAACTTGAGAAAGAAAAATAACAACAAAGATATAAAAAAATATATAAAAAATTACTAGTGGTTGACAAAGGCACCGATTAACAGTCAACACCAAAATTAATGCCGCCATAAATTAAGCAAAGAAAAAATAAAAGATCTAGAACAAACGACTACGCAAAGAGAAAGAAGGTAAATCAATAATTGTTTACACATACTATTTATTTGTGGTAGTTTAAAAAAAACATATTCTCTCTTTAAATGCTAATTTATTTGTATCCTCCCTAAAAATTTCAACTCTAGTTTCTTGTTTAGAGGCTGCCGTTTTCTTCCATGTCAACCTAGTCCTTTGAAATATTAACAAATATTTCTGACCGTCGAGACCTTCTCGTTTAGTGGACCCTGTAATTGGTTTAGACGTTTCGTTGTTGGCCGTTGGCTTCTGTCAGTATTTTTAAATTAGGGTTTGAGGATCCCTTGGGTCCGTTGGCTTTTCTCTTTATGCTTTGGGCCTTTCGTGCCTACTCTTGCCTCGGATCTTTGTTAAGCCCGTCCTTTATATATTGGTTTGAATGAATGAAAATCCTGCTCTGTTCAAAACAATTATCAAAGTATATAACATTTTCTCTATTGGCCCAAAAAAGGAATTTACAAATAAGACCCAAAAGGTTATTAAAACAAAAGCAGGCCGAGTACTATTGAGTAAAAAACAAACACAATGAGATAATACTAATGCCGCAACCTATGATAACAGTAACCCCTCACAATCGCTAGCAACACTGCCTAAGAGCAATAATCCATCAAGAACAACGCACCAAAAAAAAATCAAAGCCAATGCATAATACCCTAAAACTTATTAATTTGTACCTAGAAATAATATTATAAAAACAAAATGATTGAATCCCAAATTTTAACATAGTTAAAGGATTAAATCATAATTAGACCATGGAGGAACCATGAATTTTCAAATGTTTGTTTTCATTAACGTATATCACTGTCACCTAGTCGTTTCCTAAATTCTTCATTTGTTTGTTTTGGATTAAACCATAAATGTTTGTTTTCCATGCACATGGTTGATGGCCCACACTCACTCGTTCTCTGTTTCACTATTTTAAGGATTTTGTTCTTTCAATGTTGGATTCACTGAGTTGGCGACACGAATTAAGGTTGTCTCAGTTTGTTGGTAGTTTCACCATAAATGTAAATCTGTTGGTTTTCCAGAATTGCTAAAGGCAAAAAGTAACCGATTGAAATCTAAAATGTCTCACCTATTCAAACATAGTTTTTCCTTCTAAATATTTACTAATTTCAGCAAAATTTTAGGTACTCCAACTGGTCTAAACACCGTGGCCTCATGGCATTCTCAAACCGAACAAAATTTGAGGTTCGAATTCTCGAAAATGCACTTATTAAAAAAACTTTACTTTTGCTGCTTTCGAAAGGGAAGCTATTAGTCTCGACATGGGCTCAAATATGCAAGAGTCGAAGAAACCGAAAAGCATATGCAAGAAATAAGAAGAGCTGTGTTGACTGATAGGATGAACAATGCTCTTGGACGGTGAACGAAGGTTACTCAGATTGTGGGAAGAAAGAGTCTTAGGTTGCTCTAGAGGTTTTCGGTTTTGGTCAAGTGGAAGGAGAATGAATTCGTGTCCCTTATTCTATGTTACATGGCTCCATATTAGAGTTGGACAAGTGTCTATAAAAAGTTGTCGTGACATGAATGTTACTCTAGATGATTTAAGCGGTTTGTTATTAAGGAAGATCACGTGAATTGTCACGTGGTCTGAAATAACCGTCCACATGTTATGTTCTTACAACTGACAATTTTTTATTAATAATATTTGCATGTTATGTTTATCGAGAAGTCGCAGATCGTTGTCTATACATTTAAAGGTTCGCATGGTAAAAGTTCATAAGGGGCTAACAAGTTTGGGTTCGGTTCATCCAAGTTGTTGTCTGAAATCAATGTAATGAAAGATACAAAAATGAATGCTATATTTATCGTATTGGCTTTGCCTAAATGACAGGAAATGGTCCTATTAGTGATTACACATTGATTTTTGGGGACATGAATTAGTTGTTTGTGGACTCAAAATGTTTTTTTTTTTATATATATAGAACCGGTGTACCTGCGTTTGCGGGAACATGAACATAAATCCCAAACCAGAAGCTTCTTAATCTGCAAATGCCAATCTGCTAACCATCTTTTTCCTTTTTCTTTCGATCTCAAAAACTCCATTGAAACATCAATGGAAAACATGTCTTTTCAACCCCTCAATCCTTTTTAACATGCTTATTTTGAAGTGAAAAACAACAATAATAATTCATAATAAGAACAAAAGGCCATGAGTCTCAACTGCTGGACTTGCCCTGTATTGCAAAGAACAAATTCGAAGAACGATGTCGATATCGGTAAGGAAAAGGGTATCGGTCGGTTTTTTTGTGTTAAGATAAGTAGGAGTTGGTCGGGGAATACGAGTCCCCAACCTTATGAGCAAATAGGAAAGGAGCCGAGCAACTCCGGGAGTCCTTGCCGGTTTAATACGTTCAATAATACATCTTATGGCATGATGGGGCTCGAAACTAACGTCGGTGACGAGCCGAGGTTGATGAGGAGCTCAGGGATGAGGAGGGATTGGAGCTTTGAGAATTTGAGGGGGCAAAAGGGTTGAAAAGAAGGGAAAACATACGATTTTTGGTACAACATTTATACTAATTAGATTCCTCTCACCAATAAGTAGAAGGATAATAAACGCTTAAGTATGTTTGATTTTACATTTTTTGTATGATATGTTGTCGATATTATCAATCGAGTTAAGTTCAATTGACAAAAGATAGACTATTTAAGTGCTTGGCTACGTTATTGACCCTTGGAATTATTTCTTGTTAGATAAAATATTAAATTTTTTTAATTAAGATCAGATGTTCAAATCATCATGATGCTGTTAACGAAGAAAATTAACTTAGAAAGATCGTTCCATGTTGAAATATATAACAAACCCTATACATTGACAGAGTGAAGGCATACAACTACAAGATTCAACACCAAAAATGATGAAATTAATGGGAAATCAACCCACCTGCTAACCAGTTGAGCTGAACCTTGATTCAAATCACCTCTTACAAACTAATTTAACTACACTAAACACTACTAAGAGCGAAATGGAACAATATTTTACAGAGCTCGTGGTACCGGGAGCCTTAAATCGTTCCGAAAGCTGGTGCTGCCGATTTAAACAATGAAGCTATGGTTCTATCTTGCATCTCCAACTTTGGAAGATAGAGCTTTTCTGAGCTGTTCTGGTGTATAAAACTGGCTCCCGATCTTCACCGTGGCTTGCTGGATCATCAAGTCATTTACAACGGACACACTGGCATGATGCACGTCGAGGTCTAACTCCTTCAAGGCGGTCATTAGCCTTGCTGCTGGATGGTTCTTTTTACTGCATTGAGTTCGAATCATTGCATCCAATCCGATGATCTTTACATCGATATCCAATTCAATCGATTTGTTCGATGAGCTGAGGTGTGGATTAGGCAGGGGTGGCGGTGATGTAGGACGAGGCTCTTTACTAGCCAATTCTTTCTTCATTTCGTCTAATTGTTTTTGCAACTCCTCTTTCTCCGAATCTGCATTCTGTAGCTTCGTCCTAAGCTCGTTAATATATGAAATAGCATCACCAAGGAGCGATGCTTTATCCATCTTCGATACATTAGGAACCACAGCACGCAAGGCGTAAAACTTCTGGTTAAGCTTCTCTCGTCGTTGCCGCTCCGCTTCGACATGATTCAGAGGCTCTTCTCTTCCATTAGCAGGCTTTCTCCCTCGTTTCCGAGGTCTCTTTTCAGGCTCCACAACTCTGCAGCTATCAGCTTCCTTAACAACCGAAGCTTCAATATCAGAATTATCCGATTCCCTAGCATAACCACTCGATTTCCCCACAACCAAAGAAGGCAAAACTACACCGGAAGCAATCGAAAGCATCCCATCTTCGCTACTCCGTCTCGAATTCGGCGACTTTTTCTTCTTATTCTCCTCCACCAATAACTGATAATTGGCTGAAAACAAATTTCCATTCCCATTCCCACCAAAGTTCAACATCTCACCGGATTCCGGTATCAACAAACGAGCCGAAGAATTCTCATTCCTCACACTGCTATTCCCATCAAAGCCATAATCAGAGAAATTCAAGGAGAAACTCTGTTCCTCAAGATGATGATCTTTTCCAACATGAATAGAACTCGGTTGTTCTACGTCCTTCCTTTGGTGCTGGACCCAAGGTTTTCAATGTTACAGATCTATCGTTGTTGTTTTGGGCGAAGTTTAATGGATAACATCCTCGGTACAATTATAGTGCGGCATTAATTAAAATTATTATAAATATAAATTTTAAAATATTATTTATTAATTAAAAAATTATATTTTTTGATAATATTTTAAGTTAATAAATAATATTTTAAGTAATATTTTTTGATAAAATATTATTAATACTCAGAGTCAAAGTTTAATATTTAACTACTAATTTAAAATTAACATTTTAGATTAATGAATAACATTTTAAGTTTTACTTGTAATATTGTGGTTGGTGCCGCTCCATACCCTAACGCACACTCACCATTGTTTTGATATTATTATATATTTAAATATATACGTATTTTAGAATTTAATTTTTATATGTTGATGTTGTGATATACTGAATTTTGTGTTAATTTTATTTAAATTTTTAGTTTTTATATTAATTTTAGGCTTAAAGGATAAGAAGCCACTAAATTTTTGAAAAAAAATAAATTAAATCTCTGAACTTTTGTTTCCCACAATTAAGCCATTGAACCAAAAATTGAATCAATTAAGTCATTTGACAAATTTTGACCATTAAATCTTGACAGTGTTTTTGGATATGTTGGTTCAATGCGTCATGTCACATCGTCTCGGCTTGACATTTTCAAAAAAAATATTTCATAGAAAAAATTCTTTAAAAGTCTAAAGATTCTAAAAAAAACTTATAAAACATATATATTTTTTAAAAAAAATTATAAATACAACATGATAGAATTGTAGTATATTATGTGATAGTAATATTTAAATAAAAAATTGTCAAGATTTAATGGTCAAAATTGGTCAAAGAGTTTAATTATTTTAATTTATTGGTTCAAGAGCTTAATTGAGTGCAAAAAAGTTCAGACTTAATTGATTTTTTTAAAAGTTTAAGGACTTCTTATACCCTTAAGCCTTAATTTTTATTCAATTTTATAATTAATTGTTGGCATAATAGCTATAAAAGTAAAATAAATTTCTTAGTCATTTATGTTTATATTTATTTTTTTTTATTTTCGGTGAATAGGTATGATTTCATTAACGAGAAAAATCATACACAAAAAATATCACCACATGCTTCTTCAAACTCCCCTTAAATTTAGTCGGAGAAAAAAATACACATGGTAATAATAAAACAAATAAACAAAGGAAACACCCAACGTAAACTAAACAAAGCACAAAGCCTAATAAAAAAAACACCAGCACAATTAACCACAAGACCCGGACATGTCATCAAGCAACACGTACAGAACCTGGTCAGACGTTGAACTTAAGAACACGACCTCTGTATTATCAAACTTCGCACTCTTAGCAAGCCCATCAACAACTCGGTTACCAACCTGTAACACATGTTGTATCCGAACAATACAACCACGTTGTCTCAATGCTTCCAAATTTCCACCAAACGAGTGGGCATCATAACCCCTCAAGTCATTACAAAAGATCTAAAACGTTTCCAAACTACCCATCTCAAGAATAATATGTCGAAATCCAGCATCCCTGACATGCAACAAACCAATATAGGCGCCTCACAGCTCAGCATCGACAATAGAACAAATGCTAATGAATTTTGCATACCCAAATTTTCATAGCCCCACACTATCACGAGCCACACTCCCACAAGATACGAGCTCATCCGTATCTCGATGAGCACCGTCCGTATTTAATTTAATCTAATGGTCCAGAGGTAGCGACCAACGGCCAGATTTGTTAGACTATGTCCAAAGACCAATCATAAGATAATTGTAAAAGGCATATTTTATCATGTTTATTAATATAAAGCCATTATTACTATTTCAGTCATTATTCATATATAAATAAACTGAATTATAATAAAGTCCTTAGAATAATATGGTCATTCTTAAATATCCTTAATCGAGTATTATTGTGGGCAATGACAACAATAATATATTAAGACTAATATGTAGTTGATTGATGACAAAGTGTTGTCATTGACATAAATATGTCACAATCAATACATAAGCATGTGTTAGAGAACGACATACTGGACTGACCCGCTATAAGCATGTTTCTTGGATTATTATGTGATGGTCACAACATTGCTCATAGTGGTAACTACATGTATGATCCTTAGACTTGAGATCATCATTATTTCAACATTGTGAGTGATATATTTTGATATAGTCAAACGTGTATCGTAACTAACTACACTATAAAGATTGATATTAGATATGTCACAATCTATGTAGTGAGATATGATTGATCAAGATAGGATTTGTCCCTCATACATAATAGGAGTAATATCATAGGCCACTTGATTGAGTGAGACTAGAAATGCATGGTCATGCTCGAATAAGTTGATATAAGATATCATAGTTATTCGTTTATAATAGTCTACTCAAGATATCAAGAAATATTAGATGGACTATACAAGTGTGATTATTCTATGACTGGTGTCTAATCTGGATATAAGGACAAAATGATGTAATACATAAAAATAGTTAATCACGAAAAAGTTATGTCAAACCACGACTTCATGTAACTTAGGTAGCAATGATGTATTGCTAGATACCACTCATTGCTTGTAATATTAGAATTGTTCTAGATATTACTGCTAACGCTACATGAACCTACAAGGGTCACACCCTATGATTGAAACAAACAAATATCGACTAGATAACATATGTTCAAACTTGTTGTACATTGTAATTATCAAATACTATTAATATATATATATGTATATCCCTAAAGAAACCTAATTAATATAGAATTAGATTCTACATATTTAATTATATTCGGTTAAATATATTATATATTTAATGAATCCGAATTTAATTAGGATTTGAGTTTTGAATGTTATATAAAGGCATAAGGTCTAGAAGCCAAAGATATGTCTTTTGCGAAATACCTCTCTAACAGTTAGAGAAGTGAAATAATTGTTCGTTTTGTTTGGGTGGACTGCGTAGAGGTTGGAGCGTTTTGTGACGACTAGGATTCGACATCGTGCTAAAGGAATTGGATTTTTCTTACGTCACTGCAATTATCAGATTTAATCGAAGTAACGTTTCATCCCTTTTCACCCCTGATTTATTCCTCGTACATGGATCACTGGTAAAATTCGCCAATTTTTTTGCTGCGCCATGGATGTACCAGTGTTTCCCTACAATGTCATCGTTCCATACACGTGCCTGAATGTGTGCACACCAGATTGGCCTCCATTGCCTGCGTGATAAGCAGCACATTCCCCTGGTTGCGCTAAAGCACCGTCCGAAACTCCTCACCAACGGATGAAAATACTTTGGCATTCATGGCAAGCCAAAGATACCAAATTAACGATCCGAAGACCAAGTCCCAATTCGTACTATCAACATGAAACCTGCACGAATCGGTGAGATTCACGCTAATCTCATCGCATACATCCAAAGCCAAGAAACCCGACAGCCGCTCATGGAGAACTAGCTCACTCCACACTTGTGCAGCAGGCCGACAAGTCCGTAAAACATGGTTAATATTCTCTAGAACCACACCACAAATACTACAACTGCTATCCGAAGTGAAATGGCGACGTACTCGTACCCTTAAAAATTATAAACACATATAATTGAAAAACTATATTATTCAACTAATGATATTTTTTAAAAAATTAAGAATTCCATTTAAAAAAACTATAAACATATGAGACCAAAAGAGTTTTTTTTTAAGATTAAGAGTTAATGGTAAAATTGAATAGAAGTCAAGAGAGACCAAAATTTTTAAATAAAAAATAATTCAATGTATCAATGCCAAAAAAGTAAGTAGTGAGACTAAATTTTAAAATAGTACATGAATTTATAATATATTTAAACCTATAATGTGTTTAATTATAGATTAGTTTTGGTATATTAGTTGAGTAGGTGGTGCAATTTAAATATTTCCATGAAATTGATACTAGATTTTAAGTTTAATTGAAAAATAATCTTTCAAAACAACCGAAACAAAAAAACAGATAATAAGACGTATTAAAATTGACTAAAATAAAAGTTAAACTATTTAGTGTAAATTACACGAATGGCCACCTTTACAAGAGATGTTCTAATTTAAACACCGATTTATTAATTTTATTATTTATGTTATTTAACTACTTAAATGATATCATTTAAGTTGTATGTTTTTAACGGTTAACAAAATTGATTATATGATAATTGATGAAAATTTGAAAAATTACACATTTTATCCTTATTTCTTACCCATTCTATTATTTTGGTAAGTGGGATTAACATGGATCGAACTTGGAAAGGGTGAGTTGTTGGTGCTTTAATTGTTAGACCAAGTCCTTCCTTCGATAAAGGTTTAATTTTTTTTTTGGTATAATATCAAAATACACCTTTAACATTTTTATTGGATAGTCATTTTGGTTCTTATTCTATTTTTTGAAACACTTTATCCTTCAATGTTTTATTTTAAGTTAAAATGACCCTTCAGTAGATGGAAAATATTTGTCAGCTAATAAAAATTGGCTTGAAATAACGTGACAAACCTACATAACAGTGCACGCTGACATAGCATACTCATATAGACAATGATGCTGACTTGACAGAATTACACGTCAGTCAAAAATAATTTTATAAAACTTTTTTTTTGCTGACATGTCATTTTGTCAAATCATTTTAAGATACTTATCGTTAGTTGAATAACAGTTTTTATCCATAAAAGCGTCATTTTTACCCTAAATTAAACGTTAAAAGTTAAAGTACTTTAAAACAAAGAATGTAAAGACTATCTAGTCACACTATAGAAATTTTTTTAGCATAACTTAAATGTCATATTATTGATGAAAGTTAAAGAAAACAAAAATAATGTTGAATGGATTCAAACTTAGGTACGTGTATATAAGAGTGCATTACCACTTAAGCAAATTTAATATTTAATTAAATTTGACGACATATTATATATATGTTTAAATACAGTAAATAAACTGACAATTTAATAAAAGTGACGGTGATACACATCTTATTAAACATATATTTTTTTTAAAAAAATAATAACCCATGACAATATACCAAAGCAATCATTAATTGTACAGTTTCACACTGAACGCCTTGTAAATGGAGTGTGAATGGTGAATAACCGTGACAGTGGCCCGTGATGAGGTCATAAGATTGAGTAAATAAAATGTCATACCTGAGAGAGGATAAGGCATTAATTTTATATCGAAAAAAATTAAAGGTCTTGAAATATAAAAATGATGACGTTGCACATTTTATGTAAATTTTGTTGTATGATAATTGTAGGTAAAGTAATTCTGTAAAATGGAAAAGTTAGCATTGATAGGACAATAAAAGATTAAATAAATAATAAACACAACAACCACGTCATGGTAGAACTATTGCCTTAAAAATAATTTTGCCTCGATGTGTGTACTCGCTAAAATAAACATTTGTCCTCTAAAATTAACACGGTCTCTTTAAATATTCGTACACCCGAATAGTATAGTAGACAAGCGATGATACTGCTCTTTCCTTAACATCGAAATAAAGCAACGGAGCACTCGAAAATTAATTTCAGGAAAAACGGTTGTCATTTATCAGATTTAATCGAATGAACCAGGCCTCCAACCTGTTTAGATTCATTCAGCAAATAAAATTTAGTAACAGTTCTTTTCAGTGTTAAAACGATGCTATTATACAGTCTCAAATACTATCAAGGTACAGCCGGCCAGTCAACTCCCGAAATACAACAATTACATATGTAATTTAAAACCTTCAGTTTTAAAATCAGTTTATAAGAAATCGAGGAGGAGTCTTTCACAGTTTCAGAAAAAAGAATAAAACACGTGCGGACGTGTTATCACAATCCAGCCAGACGGAACTCAGTGACACATGCATGTGTGGAACCTTACCTTTTAGCACTCAACAAGGGAAGGAAAGAAAAGTATTATAAATACCTATTCATTGGGATTTTCCTTCATAATGTGGGATATGTGCTCTTACACTCTTTGTACGTTACAAACAGTAACAAACTTCTTTTTCTTTAATTTGTCATGTATTACCTACAACTGTTCATTGTTTTCTCTGAATAAATAAATTCAACATATATATTTCAGTTTAAAGGCTTATTTAGGTGCAAAATTTTTTTAATAGCTTAATTATTTTTTTAAAAAAATTAAGAACTTTTTAAACCCTTAAGTTTATATAAAATAAATACTATCGATACATTAAATATTAATATATAAATTTATATTTTAACATGTAAAAAGAAAGAAAAATCTTTCTTTATTTGTGGCTCTGGCTTCATTTTCATATGCGTGTTTCATTTATTTGGAAATTCTAGTACAAATGAGAAACAAAGGTATCATTCTCAATCCCCCCATGAGAATTAGGGATGGCAAAAATAGCGATTCCGATCTGACCTGATGTACCTCGATCTGATTCGATCGGATTTTATTTATAAATTTTGGGGATCAGAGCGAGGTGGGTATCGAAAAGCTTTGAGTTGGGAGGGTTCAAGTATAAGATAGAAATTTTCCGCCCCGCCTCGCTCCGGTATATTTTTAATTTTATTTATTTTTGATTATATTTGTAAAAATATCACTATATGTAAACACTTTAAGGGTTTTAAGCTATTTTTTAGTTTGTGTTTATCATAATATTCGTAAGATATTGTTCGAGTTTTAACATATCTAATTTTGACAGTTAATGGTTTGAATTTATTATTTTAAATATGTATTTTTATGTGGGTAATTTAATTTAATTTATTTTATTTTTTTATATAATTTTAAAATCTCTTGAAACTTATATTTTGTAACTGTGATGGTGATTCAATCGGATCTGCATTTATAGTCGATGAAAATTAATTTTTTTTTTAAAATTGTCAAGTTGAGATCAATTTTTTTAATTACTATATTAGGACGAGCGAGACATGTAAATAAATATTTATACTCAAAATGGGATGGGATCGAGGCGAGTTTAGAGCGGACAAAAACCAGCATCCCCTTGTTGCTGTCCCTTTAATGAGATTTGGAACTTTATAAATCCAACTTGCCCATCAATATTTTATTTAAATGTCACTATTTAATAATACCTGGGTGGGTGGGTCCATTCTTTGTGAGGAGAAATGTGGTACATGAGATCAAACTAAAATCCTACCACAAAATATCCCAACTTTTATTTTATCAAATAATTAATCATTTGAAAGGAAAATAAAGTTGCGGAGCAAGGAAAATGTGGTTATCTCCCAAATGGACAAGATTTTGAAATTACGATGTTAATGTTTTATTTCAATATCCCACCATGTGTGAACATATATGGTTCTCTCACAAATCAATGAAATGAAGGGGAAAATGACATTTACCATCTTTACTATTAATCTCAAAAATCAAAATTACACATTTCCTTGCAACAAAATGCTTCGATTTTTTTACCAAAAAGTGGAAAACACATAGTTGAACAAGCATTTACTCAATTATAGTGATTTACTTAATGGAAAGTGTTCATTGTATGAAGAAGACCAATGCAGACCAAATAACCTTTAAAATATCATCATAAATTTATAATGTTTGGCAAAAAATGACATGATAACTTCAATGTTGCGGATGATTAAAATGTGACTTCTTTTTCTTAAATGTATTTTGTTAGGAGGCTCAAACCATCAACCGAATATGCTAAGAGGGAGTGAATTGAATTTTTGCTTTGGTGGATGAAAAGCTAAGTAATAAAAATTGGGACACAAAGATTTATAGTGATTCAACTTCTAAACCAAGTCTACCTCCACTATCTTAACTATCTACACTAAAGATTTTTTTATAAATTCACTAATTTGTTTTCCTTTTTTCTAGGCTCAAGGAGATAACATTTACAATCCAAGACTTATACCCCAAAGTATTGTCTATCTCTCTCAAAAAAAAAATACAAATTGACAAACAAGGGAAAACCTCACAAGTGTGTTCTATAAAGAAATATGAAAAACTTAATACTTTAGTAAATTTAACAATTAAGCTCACAAGTGTGTTCTACAAAGAAATATGAAATAAAATTGAGCACTAAAATACTTTTTCTATCACTGAATGTTGGTAGTTAGTTTCTTGTTGTTCTATGGATGTTTGGAGAGGTCTTTTAAACCATCTAAGGAGTTTGTGGTCGTTATTAGCCGTTGGGGACTTTATTTCAAACATTAAATGCAGTCTGGTGCAAAACGTATCGGTACACGAGCTTCGAGTATCGGTACCTGCCTCAAAATAGAAAGAGTTGTTGGGCAATTTTACACTAGTATCAGTACACGATACATGTGTATCGGTATAGACCCTTCCATATCAGTACACGATACATGTGTATCGTTACACAGAGCATGTTTTTGACTCTTGTGCTATTTTGAAAACACTTAAACAAGTTAAAAACTCTTTGAAAACATTTCAAACACATTTTTCAAGTTAATGGACCTTTTGAAATATTTTTGCAAATTGGTTTAAGTCTAAAAACATTTTTCATTTTAAGTTATATCAAAATTAATATTTCAACAATCTTCCATTTTTTATATAACGAAACCACTTGAAAATTTATTTTTGAATTTTCTCCCCCTTATAAAAATAATTTTAGAAAAAAATATTAAAACTCCCATTTTTCTTTTTGAAATTTAATTTTTCAAACCTATCTCTCTCTTTTTATTATATCAAAAATAATTTTAAAACTAAGTTTGAAATCACATTTAAGTTCAAAACGCCAATTGTTGAAAGGTTGAAACCAATCATTGAAAATTTAGTACCAATTGATAGAAAATACCAATTGTCGGTGTAAATAACAATAGAGAATGAGACCAACAAAATTTTACATAAAAGAATTTTTAAAATTGCTCCCCTTTAATCAGGCATAAAAAAGATTGTTACTCCAACAATTCAAGAGAAATTAATTGAATTTCAAATAAATAAATTAAATAAGTACAAGAAATTCAATCGAACATGTCATTTAAGAAAATAAACCAATAAACATTCAAGGTATGGCAAAAAGGCGACAAAACTATCCATTTTTATTATGCGTACCGGTATGAGCTCTTCTAGGTATCAGTACATAGAGCCTGTTTTTGACTCTTGGGCTATTTTGAAAGTAGTTAAACAAGTCAAAACCCCTTTAAAAATATTTCAAACATATTTTTTAAATTAATGGACTTTTTGAAATATTTTTACAAATTAGTTTAAGTCCAAAAATATTTTCATTTTAAGTTACATTAAAATCAATATCTCAACATATTTATTAGTATAAGTCTAGTAATTAATCTTTCGTGTTTTGTATGTTTATATAAGAGTAGATGTTAGTCACGAGTTTTAAATTTGCCCCATGTTCAGGTCAAGGATCGAATCTTCAACCATTTGTTAAGATAAGAGAAACCATTAAAATTTAGTCTATTATTCAATTTGATAATCAAACTTCCAATTGCTTCCATGTTTATATAGGGTAGATGAGAGAAATTATATTAAGTCATTTCTCATCATCACGTCATTCACGACCCAATCAATAAAAATAAGGGTAAAGTTTACAAATGGTTACTAAACTTTGATCAATTATTCAATTTGGTAATCAAACTCCAATTGCTTCAATATTATCATTAAACTTTTAATTTTGATTCAAGTTGGTCACTGGCCCGTTAATAGTCATTAAAAGGGTAACGTTACAATTAATTTTTTTTGTAAAATAACACATTTAGTCCTCCAAATTTGCACATTCAAACAATTTAGTCCTAATTCAAAATAATAACAATAAATTTAACCCTTATTATTTACACATTATTTCAATTTAGACGTATCTTTAATTAAAAATAATTTAACCCTATAACCTAAAACTAGGGCTAAATTGAAATAATGTATAAATAATAAGGGTTAAATTTATTATTATTATTTTCGAATTAAGATTAAATCATTTGAATGTGCAAACGTGGAGGACTAAATATATTATTATACAAAAAAATAATTGTCACGTCACCCTTTTAATGGCCTTTAACGGGTCAATGACCAATTTGAATCAAAACTAAAAGTTTAATAGTAACATTGAAGCAATTGAAAGTTTAGTCACCAAGTTGAGTAATTGATCAAATTTTATTGACCGTTTGTAAACTTTACGCTTGTAATCGCTAATTTTGTCTGGGGTGAACCCATTTTTATCTTCACGATTGTTTTTGCAATAATGAGCTTATGGGCCGTTGTTTATTTATTAATCACATATGTATGTGACTATTGTTAAAATCCAAAAGGAAAAAAAATATATTGTTATTATTACATGTTTAGTATATGTATGTGTCACTATCTTTTTAGGCATAAAAGTGTTTATATGAATATGGCATGCACACATGTCATTTATGCATGATTATATGTGTATTGTATGTATAGGCTGCTTGTATGTATGTATTTATTAATGTCGTTTATATTTAAATATGAATGTGAGTATGTATCACACGTACCATTGTACTATTACGTTATATGTAATATTCTCGGAATGTTTGTTTACATATATGTGTGTGCATGTTATACTACGTATTACTTGTATTTACTAGTGTTATTGTCATTAGTATTATCATATAACTATTTGTAAGACCATGATTAATATAAATTAGACCCACTTTATTTAAATAAAAAACAGTCCATACATAGAGTCCAAATACAAATAATCGACCCATATTATAACATAAAACCCTAATATGATAATATAACAAAACCCTAATGCCCTTATCCTTTTGCAGCCGCCCGATCCCAACCGTCAGATCTGGGATTGATCTGACGGTCCAGATTCAAGCAATGGTGGCCGTCTGGATCTCTTCACGCACTCACGCACCGGTCGTTCCAATCTCTCGCGTGCCCACGCGCTGGCTTTTCGACTTCCTCACTCGCGCGTGCGCCACACACCCAATTTCGCAGCTCTCTCACTCGCCACACGTGCGACTGTTCAGATCACCCGTGCCCGTCCAACTTCTCTACGTGCTCTTGCAACGACGACAGGACCAGCTGCCCAACTGCTGACGAGCGTGCCATTCTCCATCATTTCGGCCGCCTCCAACGACATGCATGCAAAAAAGGCAGTAAAAGCAAAAATGATAAGCCTAAAATAGCAAAAACAAGAGAAAAGCAACCAAAGCAAGTTATCAGAAGCATTCGATTAGGATCTTGACAATACATGTATTCAATCTGCTATATAACAAAAAGCCGAACTATTGTAAAAGGGGATCCAGATCTTGATATTTCGAGAAGCAATAGAGAAAGTAGAGATTTTCAGAGGTAACCATTCTTTTGTGCATTCGAAATACACATACATAAAAAGGGGGATTTTTATTTTACCTTCTGGTCGAGTAGCCTCCTCGGTTCCGCTTCATTTTCTCGCCGGTGATAAGCTCTCCGGCCCCTCGGGGCCATGACAAGTGAACTGGGTGAAGTAAGAATCGAGGAAAGCCGACCGAGCCTCGTTGTTTCGAGGCCAAAAGATAGGTCTTTAGGGTTTTAGTTTTTTAAATAAAAAGAGGGAAGAATGTTGTTTTTTAAGTCTGTTGGCACCGATGAACGGTGGCCGATGGTGGTCGACGCGGCTGGGCACTCGCCAGATTCTGGGTTCTCATGAACCCTAGCAGAGAGTTTGAAGAAATGGGCTGGTTATTATAATAACCAAAGGGGTTTAATTTTCGGTTTAAAGGAATACTTATACTGTTTTTGCATTTTAAAAATAGGGAAATTGCGTATTAAGTCCTTCTGCCCCATTCTAATCCCGGATCGGGTCCTTCTGCCTTTTAAAATAACGCTCGCCCTCTTTGAATCTTCGAAATGTTTTATAATTTCATCACTATTATAAACAAATTTGCTTATTTCCTTGATTCTGCCCTCCAATTTGTCCCTTCTTTCAATTTAGACCCTTTCAGTGTTATCATCTTTATGCATTTCCTTTTATTTTTGACTTTGCATTTTAATTTCCTTTCGTTTCAATCCCTATTTTATGTTTGTTTATGTGTTAACTAATGTGGCTTTGATGTATGCTTGCGGTAGTATAATGGTTAACATGTTTGTTTAGGTGTAGTTTGAAGCTTGGTTTGTTTATAATGTATAATGTAGTAATATAGTGTTCTCTTTTATGACTAATATGTGTAGTTTTTAAGTAGTTTTATAAAGTTTTGTATATGCAGTATAAATATAGGTATAAGGTTAATGCACGTTTTTAGCAAATATGTTTTTAAGGTAGTTTTATAAAACATGTATAATATATGGTTTTAAAATTGGTAATATATGGAATATGTGTAATGAACTTAAATAACTTTCATGGCAATTTAGTTTTTCGTTATCTTTAAGCCTTTTTTCTTTGCTGATGTTTGCTTTTTAGATTGTTTTTAAAGTTCTTGTATACTGGAATATATATGTTATGCAATGTCCTTTTATTCGGGAGTGAACGAGGCCAGTACCAGTCGTAGTGGTGGTGGTTTGGACGTTCCTTCTCGAATATTAGGGTCCTTAAAATATACTCGGCTGTATAACCAAATTTCAATTAAATTGTCACTTTTAATTCGCAATTTCTAATATAAAATAAGCAGTAAAATTTTTTGTACCAATTTCGGGCGTTGTGGGGGTGATAACCCTTCCCCACACGTAACCGACTCCCGAACCTAAAAATTTCTGGTTTTATTTTCGGTGTTCGGTCTACCTGACCCAAGTGATCGGTGGCGGCTCCAGTTTTATCTCAAAAGCACATTTTTTGAAGAATTCCCCTTTTAATAAAATGTTTTAAAAAAGCGGGAAACCCTGAACTTCTAAGTATTCTCAATAAGCGTCGCTACAGCATGACGACTCTGCTGGGAATTTTTTTTTGTTTTTACAAAAAAGAGAGTCAGGCCTAAAAAAAATTACCGCTTATTTAATATTGGAAATTGCGAATTAAAGTGACAATTAAGTTGATATCTGTTTATAAATGTGAGTTTATTTTAACGCATTTAAAATTCGGCATATAAAATCGTCCGTTTAAGTGGGGGAAATGCTAGTGCTTTCGTGGGGATATTGTTCCTCCGTTTGGGCCTAGTAAGTACCTTCGGGGCTCGATTACCCTATGTTTTTGTGGGAATATTTTTTTCCGTATGAACATAGCAAAAGGGTCCCCCTGAATTGAACTCGGTTGAAATGAGCCTATAATGGGTGATGATTGGGGGCCTTGCTACCTTTAGTAGGGGACAACGAGGATAATTTGGGTACCTTCTTAGTACTAAAATTGCATGTAGCGAACATAGAAAACCCACCCCTTTTAGAGCTATGTGGTTAACCTAGGCGTTTTAGGATGTAAATAGGGTTGTTTGTTTTCTAGCTCTTTTGTTTTCTCTATTTTATAACTTTGTTATTTATTTTACCCGTTACTAACTCATTTCTTTTGTGTTTGGTTTTTGTTTTGCTTTTCCTTCATTTTGCATTCATTTCATGACATAAAGGTGTTGAATCAAGGTGGTTTAACCGATCAGAGAGCTATCATTATGGATGGGAGGTTACTTAAAAATGAGGAAATCAACTCGCAAGTTCGACACTGGTCCGAGGTCAACCAAAGGGTTCAGGGTGACAGTTTGCCGAGTGAGCACATAGAACTAGGATATACTTACGTGAGTCTACAACAAAGTGATTTCTACGAGTTGAAAGAAATATAGGAAAGTTGGGATCGAAGATTGAAGAATCTGTTCCGTGAGAATTATGGTGACATAGCCGACTTAATGTATGTCAAAATTAATGAACCTTTGTTTTGAGCCTTGTTTGAATGTTGGAATCCTGCCTTTTGTTGTTTCACCTTTAATAGGGAGGACATGATGCCCGCAGTTGAAGAATACACGACGCTACTCCATCACAAAGGTGTCAAGAAGGATTTGATTTACTCTAAACACCCGAAGTCTCAGAACTACCCAACAAAGCTCAAAGATATCGTCAGAATGAGTAAGGATTAGGTAAAATGATTGATCCATCATCGAGGAGGCAGTGCAGCTTTCTCGTGGGAATGCATTCAGGATTTGATACCCACACATCCGGATGAGGTTATGAAGATGGATTTGTTCGCTCTGGGAATATATGGGTTGATCATTTTTCTGAGGGTTCTGAATGGCGTTGATGTGGCTGTTTTGGATGTGCTCGAGCGCTTGAAGAAGAGGGTGAACCCTGCACCAGCAATCTTGGCCAAAACTTTCATTTCTCTGAATGTTGTCCGAAGGCATGAAAAGGGGCATTTTATAGGTTGCGCACAAATGCTTCAGGTTTGGATCCAAAGTCATTTTTGGGAAACACCAAAAAGGGTTCTGCCTGGCGTTTTGTTTGAGGATTTCTCTCCCTTGCAAGCGTATGTGGCAAAAGAATGGCGAAAAGACATCAGAAAGTTAAATGGTCTACGATTCTCAGGAACCTTCAAGATAACGATATAGTTTGGCGGGTACCTCGGATGGGCAATATTCCTTATTTCTTGTATCGGTGCGAAGATTACAATTGGCTAATGCTTCTGGGATTGTATGGAGGGTTGCGCCCCTTTGTTGGTATCCAGGCAATTTGGGTCCCGACAGTTTATTCCTGTTACTTCAGGATTAAGCCGTACCAGATTTGCTTTCAAGGGTGAGTTCAAAGAGAAAGTTCAGAATATATAAGGGTGGAGGAAGATCGCACGTGTAGGTTCACTCTCGATTATGATTTTTGGAGACGTTGGAGGATCAATGATGAGATTCCAAGGCTGGATCAAGGATCCACGATGACAATAGAATAGCACGTGAGGATAGTCCCTTCCGAGGCTAACATTTTGAGAAGTGAGCTCGAAGAGGTTAAGAAGAAGATGGAACAATCAAGGACCTATGAAAAGAAAGCATGGATCTAAAAGAAAGAAACACCCTTTACCAAAATGATACCGTCAAGCTTCAAGCTTTGGTATGGAACACCGACCGGAAAAGATTTATAGCGGTTGAGAAAGAAAAAGAAAATTGTTTACATTTGATTGAGGAAGAAAAGAGGAAAGGCAAGCAAGAAGTCGAGAAAGAAAAGGAAAGCAACAAGTTGATCATTGAGAAAAAATAAAAGCCTTTACGAAAGCAATCAATCAGGAAAGAGAGAAAGCTAAGCAAAAGAAGGAAAAAGGTAAACAAGCGATGAGTTGGGAGAAAGAAAATAGTACCGCATGGAAGAGAAAAGTACATGACAACAAGAATCGGCTGCAAGAGATGCAAATTCTGTATAACACTACTTTTGAGAGTCTGAATCAAAGCCAAGCCCATAATACCAGTTGGAAGCAAGGATAGCAGAGTTAGATCTCTTTTTCCAAGACTACCGTGATAGGAATGGTTTCTCCGAACTTCAGGCTAGTCAGCAAGAGAATGGGATGCTTCGAGCTTAGATTGAGACACTAGAGGCTACAGTTCAAGACTGTTTGGGGCGAATCTTAGTCATCGAGAAAGCGGCGGAGGGTGGAGACAATTATTGACTAAGGAGACTTTGTGATGCTACTCGAATGGTTCAAGATCGAGACGACTATAACATAACTTCGATGGTTCAGGTGCAAGAGGTAGCCGATCATGTAAGAACTCTAGCCGCGGAAGCTGAGGCTCTTTTCCCTTTTATTGTCGCAGAGATGGACGAAGCACCAAGATTCATTCAACTACTTCAAGCTATTGAAAAATTAAGAGTTAGGGCTGACACCTATCTGTAGGAATTTGCTTTGTTTTGTAATCAAGACTTCTTTATTTTCAATGAAAGTTGTCATAGGGTGATCACCTATAGGATCAACACCTTTATCTGCATATTTTTCGTGCACATCTTATTTAATCATCTGTGTCTTGCATTACATTACATCGCATATATCATGCATTAATTAATCGATGAAATTAATTGTGAGAAATACCCTGACTGAAAGAAAGTGAAAGTTTAAAAATTTGTTACCATTCCACGTTCGTACGGCATCCGCTCGCAAACAAGGGCAATGGAAGAAAGGATGGCAAAGTGGAACAAGGACAAAGGGATCTCGGAACACGTTTGGATGGGGTTGAACAAAGCATCAGGGATCAAATCACCCAGTCACAAGTTTAGTTGTCGCTCAGTTGACCGCTCTGTTAGACAAGAAGCTTGGCAAAGAAGGGGTCTTCGTTGATAGTTTGAATGATGAAGGAATGGAAGGGATCACTCTTCATGAGAAATCCCAACCAGAAATGCCGAATCCAAAAAAGAAGGTATACATGAATCTCGCAAGAACGTCCCCTAGCCACCATCATAGAGCTTCCGCAAATCAACCTGTTGATGTAGAGGTAGGTCTAGATAACGAAGTACCATATTTAAGTGTGATGAATGAGTTAGAGGAGAGGATCAGGGCCGAGGTGGAAAAGAAGTACGAGGAGAGGTTCTGTTTCTTTGAAGAAAGGTTCAGGGCCTTGCAAGGGATAGGTAAGCAAGGGAACGACGCTAGTGACTTGAGTCTCGTGGCAGATTTGGTGCTTCCGCCAAAATTCAAAGTTCCTGATTTCGATAAATATGATGGAACCACATGCCCTTCAGCCTACATCACCATGTATTGCCGAAAGATGACAGCTTTTATTAAAGACGAGAAAATACTCATCCATTGTTTTCAAGATAGTTTAACCAGTTCTGCAACCCGGTGGTATACTCAGCTCAGTCGAGTTAATATTAAATCATGGAATGATCTTTAAAGGGCCTTTATAGAACAATATAAACATGTGATCGATATGACACCAAACCGAATCATGTTAGAAGGAATAGAAAGGTCAAACGAGAGTTTGCGTCAGTATGCCCAAAGGTGGCGCGATATGGCTGCTTAAATTCAACCACCAATCCCTGAGTATAAGATTACACTAATGTTTGCAAACAATTTGAGAGGTACATTGTTCGACCGATTGATAAGCAACACCACCCAAAATTTTGCCGACGTGGTAAAAACTAGGGAATCAATTGAGATAGTTATAAAGAGTGGGAGAATTGATAGTGGAGAAAATTCCCGAAGGAACTACAAAATGAAGGATAATGAGGTAAATGCAACAAACACCTACACTACCCCAAAGAATTTCACTATTTCTCAACCACAAGGTGCAACCGAAGGTGGACAAGGCCCGAACAAGAAAGAGATAAGACCCCCAAAGAAGGAAAATGAGAAGATGTCATTCACTCATCTACCAGTGTCGTATGCTAAATTATACTCACAGCTACACAAGGCTAATTTGGTTAGGCTGTAATATGTCACTCCATTTGAACCACCCTACCCCGCGTAGTATGATCCCAAGGCAAATTGTGATTATCATGCCAGCGTCCCATGGCACTCAATTAAAAATTGCATCGTGTTCAAAAAGTTTGTTCAAAACATGATCAAGACCAGGGTATTGCAATTGGATGAACCAAATGTAGGTGCCAACCTGCTACCGAACCATGGTGGTTGTAGTGTGAACGCCATCGATGAGGAATACGTTAGGAAGGCAAAAGTGGTTGCGGCTGAGATTAAGTTCTCTTTGAGGTGGGTATTCCAACAGCTATGTGCGTCACGCCTAATTGATATGGGCATGGAAATAGTGCAAAAAGAATGTGGCCCTTATTGTGAATATCACCAAGAGAAGGGACATAAAATCCAGCATTGTGAAAATTTCAAGCAAGAGGTTCAGAACTTGATGGATAATAAAGAGATAGAGTTTTTCGAAAAGGTCAAAGGAAAGAACGAATTGGATGTATGCACGTCGGATGACCCCAAGGTCTAATATGGGGTGGATAGGTCGTTTAGGATCTTTCTCAGGCCAAGAGAAGAAAACCCGCCTCAAGAATGAAGTTTTAAGGTGGCCCCTAAGATGGTAATTTCAGCGCCAACATCTTTCCCTTTCAAGGACACTCGGAAAGTTCTGTGGAGCTATGCCGCCAATATCTTCGTATCAGATAGTCCAAAGCCGCAAGGAAATAAAAAGTCACCTAAAGAGGTAAAACCTATGCAAGTGGAGGAGTCGACAGATTCGAAGGCCGAGACAGTGAATGAAGTGGGGCACTTCACGAGAAGCGGTAGGTGTTATTCACCAGAAACATCAAAGGCAGTAGAAGCGCTAAGGGATAATGGCAAGGCTGTAGTGCCCGAACCTGAAAAACTATTTGGAGAAGAACTTCCTCCAAAGATTCATGAGCCAGTGACAGATGCACAAGCACAAGAGTTCTTGAGATTCTTGAAGCATAGTGAGTATATCATTGTCGAGAAACTTCGAAAGTAACAATCTCGGATTTTAGTACTGGAATTATTGTTATGCTTGAAAAAACATCGTAGCGCGCTATTGAAGGTATTGAACTAGTCATTCGTCCCAAATGACATCTCGGTAAGCAAATTAGACCGAATAGTGGGCCACATTATAGCAGATAACTATATCACCTTCGGTGATGACGAGATTCCAGATGGGTGTATGGGATCAACCAAAGTATTAAATATTACGACCCATTGTAAAGGGCATATTCTACCGGGAGTGCTCATTGACAACATATATGCCCTGAATGTGTTACCAATAGGACTTTACAAAGGTTGGCCATCAATGGTTCACACCTGAAACCCTGCCATAACTCTGTCAGAGCTTTTAATGGAACCCAAAGGAATGTGATCGGGAAGATTGAAGTACTCTGTTAATCGGGCTTACCATGTATATGGTTGCGTTTGTGGTGATGGATATTAGGCCAACTTACAATTGCTTGCTAGGAAGGCCATGGATTCATTCTGACAGGGCCGTACCTTCATCACCGCACCAAAAATTAAAATTCGTCATCGAAGGAAAGTTGGTAAGCGCAGGGGCTAAGCAAGACATTATTGCCTCGGTAACAACTGATGCTTCTTACATCCAAATGGACGGGAAGGCCATTGAGTGTTCTGTTAGAGCTTTAGAGTTCGTGAATGCTAATTTTGTGGCAGAAAGAGGTAGGATCCCAAATCCTAGACCGTCAAACTGTGCTAAAATACAAGTTTTGGGATGGGGAGCCAGGAAAAGGAAGGGACTCGGAAGGAACCTTCAAGGATGTCTAGGCGCCAATGGTGTCATTAACAAGAAAGATCGAAATGGGCTAGGTCACAAACCCAATTTTCAGCAAAGAAAGATAGAATGGAAGAAGAAGGCGAAACAAAGGAAGACCAGACTTAGGGGTAGGGAAATTCTATGGGAACCCATAACCTATTCTGACATGAAAGACATCTTCGTGTCGGGTGGGATAATCAATGCCGGGCAAAAAGTACATGGGGCAAATCTGGAGGATGACAAACTCAAAGAAGAAGAAAGGTTCAATGAGGCATTAGAAGGGATAGATGTTAACATGATAACCGAAGGTGGAAAGAATGGCGAATTTCTGTCCGGAATCCGCCCTTGCTTACCAGGAGAGAAACTCAACAATTGGACCAGTGTGGACCTACCTGTAATTTTTAAGTCTGAATCAGAGTAATGCTCAGAACCAACCCTACTTGCTTTTGCCCGCGAGCAGTAGGGATCTTTTGTAAGGGGCTTCTATGTTAACTTGCTTGCTTTCAATAAAAAAAAGGCTTTTCACATTTTCTCAAATAGCAAACATCATATTTATTGCATTCTTTACTACATTTATTATTTATTCCATAAGAATATTCATTTCTCTTCCCAATACCTATTCATTTCTAAAATTGTTTCAGGATCCCTGTTATTAACTGTATGAATGACTCTGAGTCTGATCCCGAGATAGATTTTGAGCAACCTTTATACCTGGTGGAAATCGATGAAAGAAAAGATGAGTTAGAATGTGAAGTCCCGGATGAATTGCTCAAGTTAATAGAAAGTGATGACAAGCAGATCATACCCCACCAAGAAGAGGCGGAAGTCCACAATTTGGGTATTGATGAAGAAATGAGAGAAGTAAAGATTGGCACCACTATCTCACCCAAGACTAGGCATGAGTTGATAGATTTGTTATCAAAGTTAAAAGACATCTTTGCTTGGACTTATCAAGATATGTCAGGGTTAGACACAGACATTGTGGTACACAAGTTGCCGATAAGGTCAGAATGCAAGCCAGTTTAGCAAAAACTAAAGAGAATGAGGATGGACATGCTGCTAAAAATCTATGAGGAAGTGAAAAAGCAATATGAGGCCGATTTTCTAAAGGTTGCCAAATACCCAGATTGGGTGGCAAATATAGTCCCAGTGCCTAAGAAAGATGGGAAAGTTTGAATGTGCGTGGACTATAGAGATCTCAATAAGGCAAGCCCTAAGGATAATTTTCCCTTACCTCATATCGGCACTTTGGTTGACAACACCGTGAGGCATTCGTGGTTCTCTTTTATGGATGGTTTCTCGGGATACAACCAAATAAAGATGCATCCCGAAGACATAGAGAATACTACATTTGTAACCATGTGGGGCACGTTTTGTTACAAGGTGATGCCATTTGGGCTAAAGAATGATGGGGCGACTTATCAAAGAGCCATAATGACCCTCTTCCACAACATGATGCAAAAATAAATCGAAGTATATGTGGATGAGATGATTGCCAAGTCTCGAACCGAAGGGGATAATATTCAAAACCTGAGAAAGCTTTTCCAAAGATTGATAAAGTACCAAATAAAGCTCAACCTGGCTAAGCGCACCTTTGTTGTCACATCTGGAAAGCTCTTGGGTTTTATGGTTAGCTAAAATGGGATAGAGATTGACCATGATAAAGTAAAAGCTATTCAAGATCTCCCTCCACCTCAGACACAAAAAGAAGTTTGAGGTTTCTTAGGGAGGTTAAATTATATATCTCGGTTCATTTCTCAGTTAACCGAAAAATGTGACCCTATCTTTAGATTGCTTCGGAAGAACAACCCGGGAGTATAGGATGAAG
The DNA here is from genome assembly GCA_019671005.1 of Hibiscus mutabilis. Taxonomy (NCBI): domain Eukaryota; kingdom Viridiplantae; phylum Streptophyta; class Magnoliopsida; order Malvales; family Malvaceae; genus Hibiscus; species Hibiscus mutabilis. Next base: position 72,777,674 of record CM033714.1, read on the forward strand.
AGTGCCAAGAGGCTCTAAACAAGATCAAGAAGTATTTGAATAATGCTCCAATCCTAGTGGCACCTGTACCAGATAGACCATTAATCATGTATTTAACAATCTTTGAAACTTTGATGGGTTGTATGTTAGGGTAACATGACGAGTCTGGAAGAAAAGAGAGGGTCATCTACTATTTGAGTAATAAATTCATCGATTGTGAAACTCGGTACCCACCAATTCAAAAAATTATGTTGTGCACTAATATGGGCTACCAAGAGACTTAGGCAGTACATGTTGTACCACACTATTTGGTTGATATCCAAGTTGGATCCGCTGAAATTTTTGATGGAAGCACCAACATTGACTAAGAAGATGACTCGTTGGAAAATGCTTTTGTCTGAATATGACATTGTCTATGTAAGTCAGAAAGCAATAAAAGGAAGTGTTATAGCAGATTTCCTTGCCAGTCGTGCTTCAGGCGATTATGAGTCATTGAACTTCAATTTTCCTAATGAAGATTTGATGTGCATAACCGTGGAAGAAAATGCTGCTTCAAAGGAAAAGTTGTGGAAGCTTTATTTCGATGGGGCGTGCAATGCCTTAGGCCATGGTATAGGGGCAGTGTTAATCTCTCCAGAAAATATCTACTATCCTTTCACGAGTAGATTATATTTTTTTTGCACAAACAATATTGCTGAGTACGAGGCTTGTGTCATGGGCTTACGTGCGGCCATTGAAAGAAAAGTCAGGGTGCTTCAAGTTTTTGGAGACTCATCTTTGGTTGTTTCCCAACTCCGGAAAGAATGAGAGATGAGAGACTCAAAGTTGGTCAAGTATTATGATCTGATTCAAGAGCTGGTTAAAAACTTTGAGAAGATCAGCTTTGCTTACCTCCCAAGGGAAGATAATCAGATGACAGATGCTTTGACAACCCTGGCTGCAATGTTTGAGGCGAGCACCGAAGTAGAAATGAAGCCAATTGAGATGCAAGTCTTTGAAATACCAGCTCATTTCTATAACTTGGAAGAAGAGGTGGATGGCAACCCATGGTATTATGATGTCCTTCAATATATCAAGTTCTAGACCTACCCCGATGTGGCCAATGAAAATGATAAAATGACCATTAGGAGAATGGTAGCAGGATATGTACTAGACGGGGAGATTTTATACAAAAGAGGAAAAGACCAAATTTTGTTGAGATGTGTCGATGCTCAAGAAGCTAAAAGCATCCTAGCCGAGGTACACGAAGGGTTATGTGGGATACACGCCAACGGTCTCTCAATGGCCCAAAAAATTATGAGGTACAGTTACTTTTGGTCAACCATGGAAGGGGATTGTATCGACTATGCAAAAAAGTGTCACAAATGCCATATATATGCCGATAGGATCCATTCCCCACTCTTACTGTTGTACACCATGAATTCGCCATGGTCGTTCGCTGTATGGGGCATGGACATCATTAGTCAAATTCACCCAAAGTCATCCAATGGACATTGTTTCATTCTGGTGGTCATCAACTATTTCACTAAGTGGGTAGAAGCAGCTTCTTATGCCAATATCACAAGAATGACGGTTTGTAAATTCTTGAAGAAAGAAATAATTTGCCGGTATGGTTTGCCAGAAATGATCATCACCGACAATGTTTCCAAGCTGAACAATAATATGATGACTGGTGTGTGTGAGTAATTCAACATAGTGCACCATAACTCCACCATCTATCGTCCCAAGATGAATGAGGTAGTAGAAGCGGCAAACAAAAATATCAAGAAGATTATTGCAAAAAACGACTGCCACTTTTAAAGACTGGAGTGAAAAGTTGTCGTTTGCCCTGCTTGCCTACCGAACGCCCATACGTACATCAACAGGGGCAACTCATATTCCCTGGTTTATGGTGTGGAAGCAGTTCTACCTATGGAAGTGAAGATTCTGTCGCAGCAAATATTGAACGAGGTAAAGTTAGAATAGGCCGAGTGGGTACAATCACGGTTCGATCAATTGAATCTCATTGAGGAGAAGAGACTAAAAGCCATTTGCCATGGTCAGATGTACCAAAAGAGAATAATGTGAGCTTACGACAAAAAGGTTTACCCAAGGGAATTTCGAGAATGAGATCTAGTGCTTAAAAGGATCTTACAGATTCAAAAAGATTTCTGAGGAAAATGGATGCCTAATTGGGAAAAGCCTTACGTCGTTAAAAATGCCTTTTTCCGGAGGAACATTGATTTTAACAGAAATGGATGGGAATGAGTTAAGCAATCTAGTGTACTCAGACTCGGTAAAGAAATACAATGCGTAAAAGAAAAAAATGAAAAAAGAAGGAAAAGAAGAAAAAAAGAAAAAGAGAAATAGAAAAAAAATAAGAAGAAAAGAAGAAGACAAGACAAGAAAAGAAAGAAAGAAAGAAAGAAAAAAGAAAGTTTGAGATGACAACCCGAAAAGGGCGTCTCAAAACCAAAAGAGGGGTCTGAGCGGAAAACCTAAATGGGCGGCCCAGACAAGCCTTCAAGATTAGGCATCCAACAGGCAAAATCTTCTAGGATATCAGGTGCTTCGGTGAAGAACCTCAAGCGAACAATTTGTTTCGGTCGATGGGCTCTCGAGTCATTCATACAGTCGATGTTTAGGACGTTGCATCATGCTTTATTTTTCCTCTTCTTCCATGTTTGCCATAACTTTTAAATTATTCCAAATTTTTAAGCATTAATGAAGTATTACTTTAAGCTTTCTCTTATTTCTTCTACCAAACATCCTACAAGGAATTTAATATAGAATTTTGATAAGCAAGAGATTTCTGTGTATTGTTGTGTTTTGACCTTTTCAGGTACGGTTGGTCCTAGGGCAGAAATAAGTCTCAAACTTCTCCTATGTACCGAAGTCCAAGCGAATGGAAGGCTTCATGCAAGGAGACGATCAAAGTGAAGGCTTGCTAAGCTAAAATAGTGTCAAAGTGAAAACCCAAAATAATACCAAAAAAAGGGAAAAGGAAAAGAAAAGAAGAGAAAAGAGAAAATAATATTAAAAAAAAAGAAAAAAAGAAAAAAAGAAAGGAAAAGAAAAGAAAAACAAAAGAGAAAGAAATGATAAAAGATCAATACGACACTAAAAAGAGAAATGAAACCTGAGAAGGCGCCGTAGAGAAAGAGAATCGAGAATTTGGAAAGAAGGCTAAAATGGTTGAGCCTATGCACGAGGAATTGAGAAGAATAAGAAAGAAACAAGTTGATGGTTGAAGAAAGTTAACCGACGCGAAATGGCTTTCACGTAACGATTTATTCATGCATCATGTATAGATAGGCATCCTTAAGTTAGGCTCATGCTAATACATGTCATCGAAACATTTTGTTTGTTTTGGCAGGTGCTCTCTATGCTGCTACAATGAAAAAGCATGATATTATCGTCCGGTCTTCCACCCTTCGGCCTCTTGGGAGGCAATGGAGAAATTCTTGGTACTCGTGCCATCAAAAAACAGAATATCATCTTAATGTTCGATATAGGAAGAACTTCGAAGGAAAGAGTTTTATATAGAAACTTGTTGCGTGTAATAAGTGCTACGCAAATATGCAAGTATACACGTCGCAAGTTATAGTATAAAAGATATCGTCTCTACAGGGATTGGTGCCGCTTCAAGAATCTAGTCTCTTGCACTGTAAAAAGTAAAAACACAAATAAAGGATTATAGGAGTTTAACTAATAACTAATCTAGAAAGAAATAAAGTAAATGAAAAGATGAGATCGAATGAGAGAGATAGGCCAGGTTATCGTGAGTTGAGGTGTGATAGCCGATTGGATCGTCTTGGTAAAAGAGTGCACGGACAACTCAGTTGCCGTGGCAACTTGCACAACGGGGTTGCCTTGGCAACTAATCGATGGTTGCCTGGGCAACTAGTTGGGCAACTACTTGGGCGTCTTGGCAGCAACCTTCAAGGTTCGGCAGAGCGTTCTTTATTGGTTTCTTCTTATCCCTAAGTCGAAACTCTAGCTACTTGTGCATGCCTTGATAATACATTCCTGCGTGAATCAAGGGTGAACAACAACCAATCTTGCGTTCCTCTTAGCCGTTGAAATCCTTAACTTATTCCTAAGCCGAATTAATCTTCACCATCAATAGATTGAATAAAGATCATATTCATTCGTTTCTTGAATCTAACTCTCCCGATATTAGATAAATAGATGAAATCACGAGATCCTCTCCCAATTCACTCGCAAACAAGAATAAGAACCAAGAATGAATAAACCTTGAAATAGAAAAGTGCAAACTCTTATTACCTAAACAAAAATCAATAGTTTCTCACAACCACAAAACACAATTACCATAGCCAAGTAGATTTAGTTCATGGGTAGATTCCAAAGAAACACAAGATAAATAATCCCTAACATGAACCCAATCGAACAAGAAAGAAAAGGATGAAGAATGAGGCTTGTCGAAATCCTCCTTGCCCTAGATGCTTGTCGAATATTCTCTCCTCTTGCCTTCCTTGGAGTTGTCGAAATTCCCCTCCTTTGCTCTCTATTGTCGAAATCTCTATCTTATTTATAGGGCTAGGCCAAAGTCCTTCTTTGAGGAGGAAGTTAAGTTGGAATTAAATTATCTTTAAAGAATATAATTCTTTATTATAATTATATTCCTACTAGAACTTCTCCTATCTTCTTGGAATTTAATTCTTCTTTAATCTCTGCATGGAAATCAAATTCCTTTGGGTTTGGGCTTTGCTCCACGTCATCTTGGGCTTGTTTAGTCATCAATTTCGACTACCATATCACCTTTGCTCTTGTCGACAATTGCCATGGCAACTGGCTCGGCGTCTCCTTCATGCATTTCCCTGGCAACTAGCTCGGCGTCTCCTTCATGCATTGCCCTAGAAACTAGCTCGGCATCTCCTTTGGCAAATGATCCTGCACATACACACAAAACACACCAAAGCAGCATCTTTTCCCACAAAAACTACCAAGTTATGTAATCAAACTCAACGATGGAAGGAAACATGGATTAATGCATGAATGGCTAATTATGCAACTAATATGGGCCTAAGTCTAACAATAATATGAGTAAAAAGGGTAAGAAAAATAGTACTTTTGAACACTTATCACACCTCCAAACTCGAACTATTGCTTATCCTCAAGCAATGCAAACTCATAATTACCTGCCAAGACTTCAATTTTCACAAACTTAGCCTTGAACTTGATTTCAATTCTCTGAACCGGGGCACAAAGTATAATTGGCTTTTTATTTTTCGGAAAACTTAGGAATTACTCGGAATCAAACTATAATGCTTGTGAGTGTGTGCGGAGTTGTGTGCAAGTTGATTTTTTGGATTCTATGCAAACAAGAGGTTTTCAAATTACTTTATTGGGTTCTTTTTAACATGTTTTAACTAGAGCCAGTTTTGGGCACCTCTAGTGTTTTGTTTTTAGTTTTCTTAAGTTAATTTATTCGACTAGAGCCGATTTCGGACACCTTTAGTTATAAATTTTTTTAACACATACTAGAGCCAGTTTCGGGCACCTCTAGAGATAAATTTTTAGCACATGCTAGAGCCAATTTTGGGCACCTCTAGCATTCATCCAATTTTTATTCTAATCCCCCAATTTGTTAATTATCAACCTAAGTTCACTAGAATTCCTTAAATCAATCAAATCACAACAGTGTTTCATCAAATTTAGCATCATAGTAAAATTCTAAGTTTTTCCATGGTTATCCTAGAATAAAAATTCTATCAATTAAGTGCATTGGCAAAGTCATCATCGAATATTCATCAAATCTAAGCAATTCTTGTTCCAATTAAAGGCATGGCAAGCAATTTATGTATCCTAAATGTAATACTTAAGATGAATGTAACTAAACATGGTAACTACTAATAACAAGCCCCCCAAACTCGAGTGAGGCATTGTCCTCAATGCATGCATTAAAGAAAAATAAAAATAACGAAAAATAAAATGCAAACGAGGACTTACTCCAAGAGTTCGTCATCGTAGATGATTAGTTTCCTTTTGGTCGGTGTCTTGATTCTCTTGCTTGAACGCGATGGTTGTTTTCTTAGGAGTTGATTCGGGCATAGGTGTTTTACCTTTGGTTTTTTTGCAGTGGTTGCCGGGATATCTTTGGCTTTGGTTGACGTGGCATCTTCAGGGTTGGTTGCCGTGACATCAGCTTGTGCAGGCACGATGTAGGTTGCCGCGACATCTTCTTCATTGGTTGCCGGGGCAAGGATATCGGCAGTAAATTTCCTTAGCATAGTAGTTGTGAGTCTTGTTGTGAAAAATAAAACAAAGAAAACCTGAAAACTAAAGATAATGAAGAAAAATAAAATATCTCCTAAAAATAAAAATGAAAATAAAAAGAAAAAGAAAATATTGAAAGGAGAGCATGCTTATGCATCTCCTAAAGTGACCACTTCTTTGTTACGTTCCACATGGGCACCATTGTAGTGCTTCAATCTTTGTCCATTAACTTTGAATTCATGGTTGTCAGAGATGGACTTGATTATTACGACACCATGGGAGAATGGTTTGACGACTTCGAATGGTCCCGACCATCTTGATTTCAGCTTTCCCGGGAAAAGTTTTAGCCGAGAATTGAATAGGAGAACTAGTTGCCCTGTCGTGAATTGCCGTGGCAATAGTTTCTTGTCGTGCCATCGCTTTGTTTTCTCCTTGTAGATTCGTGCATTGTTATAGGCGAGTGCACGAAATGTTTCTATCTCGTTGAGATCCATCAAACGCTTTTGTCCAGCACTTTCCCAATCCATATTCACGGTCTTGATTGCCCAGTATGCCTTGTGCTCGATTTCCACCGGTAGATGTCATGTTTTGCCATAGACAAGTCGGAAGGGGGACATACCTAAGGGTGTTTTGAATGCGGTGCGATATGCCCAAAGTGCGTTATCTAGTCTTAATGACCAATCCTTCCTAGAGGGATTTACAACTTTTTCGAGTATACCCTTCAATTCTCGGTTGGAAATTTCTGCTTGCCCGTTGGTTTGTGGGTGATATGCCATGGCGATCTTGTGTGATATGCCGAAGCGTTGCAACATCTTGGCAATTAGACTATTGTCAAAATGCTTGCCTTTGTCACTGATAATTGCTCTTGGCATCCCAAACCGTGTAAACATATTTTTCTGCAAGAATCGTTGCACGGTCTTGGAATCGTTGTTGGGAACTGCAGCTGCCTCAACCCATTTAGACACGTAGTCGATGCCAAGTAAGATGTAGAGGTTGCCGAATGAAGATGGGAAAGGTCCCATAAAATCGATCCCCCATACATCGAACAATTATACCTCGATGATGTTCTGGAGCGGCATCTCATGTCGTCTAGAGATATTGCCCGTCTTCTGGCAATGATCACATTGCTTGTAAAAGTCTTGGGCATCTTTGTATTATGTTGGCCAATACAAATCGGATTGCAGAACTTTGGCCGCGGTACGAGTTCCTCCAAAATGTCCTCCATAGGGTGAAGAATGGCATTGCCGGAGTACAATATGTTGCTCTTCTTCAGGGACACATCAGCGTATAACCTGATCTGCACATTGTTTAAACAAAAGAGGCTCATCCCAAAAGTAATGCTTAGCATCATGGCGGAACCGCTTCTTCCCTTGGTGAGTAATGCCATAAGGTAAAATACCACAAACAAGGAAATTAACTAAATCCGCGTACCAGGGTATTGCCGAGGCATGTGCTGCCGTGGCGACTGCTCCCAAAATTGCCGAGGCGTGCGCGTCAAGGGCTGCTGCAGCGTCGATAGTTGCCGAGACGTGCACATCCATAGTTACCGAGACGTCGAGGGTTGCCGAGGCGTGTGCATCCATGGTTGCCGAGGCAACTAAAAGTTGTTCATCCGAGAATGCATCGCATATCTCTAGATCCGCATCCTCCTCCCTATTGCGTTCCAAACGTGATAAGTGATCGGCCACTTGATTTTCTGTTCCTTTTTTGTCCTTAATTTCAATATCAAATTCTTGTAAAAGTAATATCCAACGAATCAAACGAGGTTTGGCATCCTTTTTAGCAAATAGATATTTGATTGTCGAATGGTCCGTATGAACAATTACCTTTGTACCAATCAAATAGGATCGGAACTTGTCAAATGCGAAAACTACAGTTAGTAACTCTTTCTTCGTTGTTGTGTAATTCACTTGAGCACTATTAAGAGTTTTACTAGCGTAGTATATCACATGGAAGGTCTTACCTGTGTGTTGGTCTAGGACTGCTCCTACCGCGAAATCACTTGCATCACACATGAGCTCAAAAGGTAGCGTCCAATCAGGTGGAACGACAATGGGTGTCGAGGCAAGCTTTTTCTTTAGGGTTTCGAATGCTTGGGTGCAAGAATCATCAAAATCGAAGACTTTATCCTGTTCAAGCAGATTACACAAGGGTTTAGTGATTTTAGAAAAATTATGAATGAACCTCCTGTAAAAACCTGCATGTCCGAGAAAACTTCGAATTCCTTTAACCGAACTTGGTGGGGGTAATCTCTCGATCACGTTCACCTTGGCTTTGTCTACTTCAATTCCCTTGGATGAAATCTTGTGGCCGAGCACTATTCCTTCATCTACCATAAAATGGCATTTTCCCAATTGAGGACTAAATCCGTTTCTTCACATCTTGCCAACACCCTCTCTAAATTACCGAGACAGCTGTCGAAGTCACTACCAAAAATAGAAAAATCATCCATGAAGATCTCAAGGAAGTCTTCGACCATGTCTAAAAAGAGTGCCATCATGCATCTTTGGAAGGTTGCTGGGGCGTTACACAATCCGAACGGCATCCTTCGGAAGGTATAAGTACAGTATGGGCATGTGAAGGTTATGTTTTCTTGATCTTCTGGTGCTATGGCAATTTGATTGTAACCTGAATAACCATCAAGAAAACAATAAAAGGGTTTACCTGCAAGACGGTCAAGCATTTGATCAATAAAGGGTAATGGGAAGTGATCTTTCCTGGTGGCTTTGTTTAGCTTTCGATAATCCATACAAACCCTCCAACCGGTCACAGTCCTGGTTGGAATGAGTTCATTATTTTCATTACTTACCACTGTTATACCTCTCTTTTTCGGTACATATTGTACCGGACTTACCCGTGTACTATCAGAGATAGGGTATATAATGTCGGCGTTAAGCCACTTGATGATTTCTTTCATTACAACCCCTTTCATGGCATGATTCAGTCTTCTCTGGGCCTCAATTGAAGGTTTGTGATCATCTTCCAACAAAATCTTGTGCATGCACACTGCCAGGCTAACTCCCTTCAAGTCGGCAATTGTCCACCCTATTGCCTTTTTGTGTAGCTTCAGCATCTTGATCAGCTTCTTTTCCTGCTCAGGCTGTAACTTAGAAGAAATAATTACAGGTAATGTATTATCGGTTCCTAAGTATGCATATTTTAGTTGCTCTGGCAATTGTTTCAACTCAAGAATCGGTGGTTGTTCAATAGAGGGTTTTTCGAGCTTACCTTCCTTACCTGAGTAATCCAGTGGTTCAAAGTATGTACCTGGTCGATTGACTAGCCAATTTGCCTCTTCTTGTTGTTCCTCATCGACTGGTTCTTCATACTCCTCAGGTTCCTCTTGATCGGCAATGTAGTTGTCGAGGTAACTAAATTCCTCATCGAAGTTAAACTCTGCTATGGCATGAAGAAGTTGGCATTCTTCTGGATCATCGGCATGCCTTAGTGTTTGGAACACATTTAGTTTAACTTGCTGGTCATTCACCCTCATTGTGAGTTCTCCCTTTTCAACATCGATCAAGGTTCTCCCTGTTGGTAGGAATGGTCTCCCGAGAATGATGGGTGCATGCTCACCTGCTTCACAATCCAAAACAATAAAGTCGGCGGGAAAAATAAATTTATCAACTTTTACCAGTATGTCCTCGATTTTTCCCTCTGGATGCACATAGGATCTGTCGGCTAGCTGCAGCATAACTGTTGTAGGTCTTGCCTTCCCGATTCCTAGATTCTGGAAAACCGATTTAGGCATCAAGTTTATGCTAGCCCCAAGGTCGCATAATGCTTTCCAGACATAGTGATTTCCAATGGAACAGGGTATTGTGAAACTTCCGGGATCCTTCGACTTGGGTGGCATACGATTGTGCAACATTGCCATGCATCCCTCTGTTGCAGCAACTGTTTCAAACTCTCCTAGCCTTGTTTTCTTGGACACAATGTCTTTAAGAAACTTGGCATAGTTTGGCATTTGTTCAATTGCTTCCACCAATGGCAAGTTGATGTAGACTTGCTTTAGGATATCAAGAAACTTCTTGAATTGATATTCTTGCTTTTGTCGCTTCAACCTTTATGGGAATGGTGGTGGAAGTCAGATATCTTCGATCCTTTCATTGGTTTGAAACCTAATTGACGGTATTGCCGGGACAACTGGAGTTGCCGAGGCATTATCAACTGGGGTTGCCGAGGCATGCTTATCGCAAGTTGCCGATGCGTCTTTATCGTCGGTTGCCGAGGCATGCTTATTGCCGGTTGCCGCGGTAATTCCTGGTTCAGCATCTGAGGCTTTACCGCTAGGTTCGTCTTAATCTTTTTGTGGAGTTTTGTTTGACGTGCGGGTTTGAACCTCTCTAAGTTGTTGGCCACTTCTAGTGGTGATTGCCTTACTTTGCTCATGGCCAGTTCCTCTTGCGACTTCAGTATCGCTAGGTAAACCTCCTTGCGGTCTAGTATTCAGATTTTGAGCAAACTGTCTGACTTGATTTTCCAATGATTTGATTGCCGCCTCTTGGTTTTGCAATCTCATCTCGTCCTGTTAATAAAAGCATCAGTTTTTTATGAAATTACTATTCTCAGCCATATAAGATTCAGTTTTCATCATAAAAGCATTTAGAGAATTTTCCAAAGAACTAGATGTTGTCGGTTGTTGCTGCGGCAACTGTTGCCGTGGCATATTCTGCTGGAATCCCGATGCTTGTGCATTCTGATTGTTCTGGTTTAGAGCATTGTTGGGATTACTCCATAAAAAATTTGGGTGCTTCTTCCAAGCTGGATTGTATGTATTGGACATCACGTTATTGCTCCGATTGTAATTCCCCACATAGAAGCTGGATTTCGGATTCTGCATACATTCAGAAGAATTATGGTTATCACCACATAACTCACAAAAAGAATCCATTACCTTGACTTCATGTGTGTTGTTTGGTTTTTGCATGTTCTGGACCATTTTGGTTAAAGTGGCCAATTGTGCCGAAATTGAATCTGGTGATCCTAGTTCATGTATTGTGGCTTGGCGTCTAACTCATCCTCTTCTAGTAGTTGGGAATTGTTAATCATTCTTGGCCAGCCTGTTTAAAATTTGCATTGCTTCTTTCGGCGACTTATCTAGGAGTATGCCATTTGCCGAGGCATCTAGCATCATCCATGTTGGTGTATTCACGACGTTGTAAAACATTATTACTAGAGTGCACACCGGGAATCCGTGTAGAGGGCATTTGTGTAGAAGTTCTCTATATCGCTCACAAGCCTCGTACATGGATTCATCATCTGCCTACCGAAAAGAAGTAATGTCGTTACGAAGCTTATCAGTCAAATTTGTAGGATTGAATCTAGCAAGGAAATCACGACAAAGATCAGTCCAAGATGCTATGGATCCGGCAGGAATGCTATTCAACCATGCTTTCGCCCTATCCCTCAGTGAATAGGGGAATAATCTTAATCGTAATACATCGGGGGTGACTCCATGTATTTTGAACGAGTTGCAAATCTCGAGGAAATATTTTAGATGTTGCTGTGCATCTTCAGTTGCTGAGCCGCCAAATTGACCAATTGTGTTGATCATATTAAACATTACCGGTTTTAACTCAAAGTGGTCGGCTTCAATTTCAGGTGCGAAAACTCATGTTAAGTCCATCTAGATCTTCTTCAAGATAGTCTCGAATAGTTCTGTTTCGTGCAAGAATCGCTCATCCTCCTGCTAGAACATCTTGATTCATATTGTCGTCTTGATTGGCCATTGCTACTCTTATCATTCGTCTAAGTCTTTGTAAGGTTCGTTCGATTTCTGGATCAAAGGGATATTCTGGTGTAGTCGGTCTCGCCCTGGTCATATACCAATGCAAAACCAAAGTTTGTTAGCCCTTTGAATCTTAAACAAGAAAAGTAAAAAGAAAGTGCAAGAAAATAAAAACAAAGTCGCTATTGCCAATCCCCGGCAACGGTGCCAAAAACTTGTTGCGCGTAATAAGTGCTACGCAAATGTGCAAGTATACACGTCGCAAGTTATAGTATAAAAGATATCGTCTCCACAGGGATTGGTGCCACTTCAAGAATCTAGTCTCTTGCACTGTAAAAAGTAAAAACACAAATATAGGATTATAGGAGTTTAACTAATAACTAATCTAGAAAGCAATAAAGTAAATGAAAAGATGAGATCGAATGAGAGAGAGATAGGCCAGGTTATCGTGAGTTGAGGTGTGATAGCCGATTGGATCGTCTTAGTAAAAGAGTGCACGGGCAACTCAGTTGTCGTAGCAACTTGCACAACGGGGTTGCCTTGGCAACTAATCGATGGTTGCCTGGGCAACTACTTGGGCGTCTGGGCAGCAACCTTCAAGGTTCGGCAGAGCGTTCTTCAATGGTTTCTTCTTATCCCTAAGTTGAAACTCTAGCTACTTGTGCATGCCTTGATAATACATTCTTGCGTGAATCAAGGGTGAACAACAACCAATCTTGCGCTCCTCTTAGCCGTTGAAATCCTTAACTTATTCCTAAGCCAGATTAATCTTCACCATCAATAGATTGAATAAAGATCATATTCATTCGTTTCTTGAATCTAACTCTCCCGATATTAGATAAATAGATGAAATCACGAGATCCTCTCCCAATTCACTCACAAACAAGAATAAGAACCAAGAATGAATAAACCTTGAAATAGAAAAGTGCAAACTCTTATTACCTAAACAAAAACCAATAGTTTCTCACAACCACAAAACACAATAACCATAGCCAAGTAGATTTAGTTCATGGCTAGGTTCCAAAGAAACACAAGATAAATAATCCCTAGCATGAACCCAATCGAACAAGAAAGAAAAGGATGAAGAATGAGGCTTGTCGAAATCCTCCTTGCCCTAGATGCTTGTCGAAAATTCTCTCATCTTGCCTTCCTTGGAGTTGTCGAAATTCCCCTCCTTTGCTCTCTATGGATTGTCGAAATCTCTATCTTATTTATAGGGCTAGGCCAAAGTCCTTCTTTGAGGAGGAAGTTAAGTTGGAATTAATTTATCTTTAAAGAATATAATTCTTTATTATAATTATATTCCTACTAGAACTTCTCCTATCTTCTTGGAATTTAATTCTTCTTTAACCTCTGCATGGAAATCAAATTCTTTTGGGTTTGGGCTTTGCTCCACGTCATCTTGGGCTTGTTTAGTCATCAATTTCGACTACCATATCACCTTTGCTCTTGTCGACAATTGCCATGGCAACTGGCTCGGCGTCTCCTTCATGCATTGCCCTGGCAACTAGCTCGACATCTCCTTCATGCATTGCCCTGGCAACTAGCTCGGCATATCCTTTGGCAAATGATCCTACACATACACACAAAACACACCAAAGCAGCATCTTTTCCCACAAAAACTACCAAGTTATGTAATCAAGCTCAACGATGGAAGGAAACATGGATTAATGCATGAATGGCTAATTATGCAACTAATATGGGCCTAAGTCTAACAATAATATGAGTAAAAAGGGTAAGAAAAATAGTACTTTTTAACACTTATCAAAACTCATAAGCGAAAAAGGTCTCATATAGAAAAGACCTGGAGCTTCAGGATCACGAAAGTGAAAGGTCCTGAATAGAAGAGACTTGTAGATCCGGGGTTTCAAACGAGAGAGAAGTTCTAGAGGGGGATAACTTATAATTCGAATGATCGGCCAAAAAGGGAAGAGTTCTATGTAGAAAGAACTTATGGATCCAAGACTTCATAAAAATGGGAACAAACAGTTCTATATAGGAAGGACTCGTCGCTTCGAACCCTCAAACAGGAAGTAGGACAAATTAGTGTTTATGGTCTTTGCTCCATCCTTGTTTTACAAGAATGAGCAAAGAGGGGCAGTTGTAATCGCTAATTTTGTCCGGGGTGAACCCATTTATCTTCACGTTTGTTTTTGCAATAATGGGCTTATGGGCTGTTGTTTATTTATTAACCAGATATGTATGTAACTATTGTTAAAATCCAAAAGGAAAAAAATATATATTGTTATTATTACATGTTTAGTATATGTATGTGTCACTATCTTTTTAGGCATAAAAGTGTTTATATGAATATGGCATGCACACGTGTCATTTATGCATGATTATATGTGTATTGTATGTATAGGTTGTTTGTATGTATGTATTTATTAATGTCATTTATATTTAAATATGAATGTGAGTATGTATCACACGTACCATTGTACTATTATGTGATATGTACTATTCTCGGAATGTTTGTTTACATATATGTGTGTGCATATTATACTACGTATTACTTGTATTTACTAGTGTTATTGTCTTTAGTATTATCATATAACTATTTGTAAGATCATGATTAATATAAATTAGACCTACTTTATTTAAATAAAAAATAGTCCATACATAGAGTCCAAGTACAAATAATTGGCCCATATTATTACATAAAACCTTAATCTGATAATAGAACAAAACCCCAATGCCCTTATCCTTTTGCAGCTGACCGATCTCAACCATCAGATCTGGGATTGATCTGACAGTCCAAATTCAAGCAATGGTGGCCGTCCGGATCTTCCCACGCGCTGGCCGTTCCAATCTCCCGCGCGCCCACACGCTGACTTTTTGACTTCCTCACTCGCGCGTGTGCCACACGTCCAGTTTCACAGCTCCCCCACGTGTCATACGCGTGACTGTTCAGATTTCCCGTGCCCGTCCAGCTTCTCCATGCGCTCTTGCAACGACGGCAGGACCAGCCGCCAAACTGCAGACGAGCATGCCATTCTCTATCATTTCGGCCGCCCCCAACGACATGCATGCAAAAAAAGGCAATAAAAGCAAAAGTGATAAGCCTAAAATAGCAAAAACAAGAGAAAAGCAACCAAAGACAACCAAGGCAATGTCAACCAAAACAAGTTATCAGAAGCATTCGATTAGGATCTTAACAATACATGTATTCAATCGGCTATATAACAAAAAACCAAACTATTGTAAAAGGGGATCCAGATCTCGGTATTTCGAGAAGCAATAGAGAAAGTAGAGATTTTCAGAGGTAACCATTCTTTTGTGCATTTGAAATACACATACATAAAAAAAGGGATTTATGTTTTACCTTCTGGCCGAGTAGCCTCTTCGGTGCCGCTTCATCTTCTCACCGATGATAAGCTCTCCGGCCCCTCGGGGCCATGGCGAGTGAACTGGGTGAAGTAAGAGCCGAGGAAAGCCGACCGAGCCTCGTTGTTCTGAGGCCAAAAGAGAGGTCTTTAGGGGTTTAGTTTTTTAGATAAAGAGGGGAGAGTGTTGTTTTTAAGTCTGCCGACACTGAGGAACGGCGGTCGATGGTGGTCGACGCGGTGGTGCATGGCCGGGCACTCGCTGAATTCTGGGTTCTCATGATCCCTAGCAGAGAGTTCGGAGAAAGGGGCTGGTTATTATAATAACCAAAGGGGTTTAATTTTTGGTTTAAAGGAATACTTATACTGTTTTTGCATTTTAAAAATGGGGAAATTGCGTATTAAGTCCTTCTGCCCCATTCTAATCTCGGATTGGGTCTTTTCGCCTTTTAAAATAAAGCTTGCGGTCCTTGAATCTTCGAAATGTTTTATAATTTCGTCACTATTGTAAACAAATTTGCTTATTTACTTGATTCTGCCCTCCAATTTGTCCCCTCTTTCAATTTAGACCCTTTTAGTGTTATCATCTTTCTGCACTTCCTTTTATTTTCGACCTTGCATTTTAATTTCCTTTCGTTTCAATCCCCATTTTATGTTTGTTTATGTGTTAACTAATGTGGCTTTGATGTATGCTTGTTGTAGTATAATGGTTAACATGTTTGTTTAGGTGTAGTTTGAAGCTTGGTTTGTTTATAATGTAGTAATGTAGTGTTCTCTTTTATGACTAATATGCGTAGTTTTTAAGTAGTTTTATAAAGTTTTGTATATGCAGTATAAATATAGGTATAAGGTTAATGCACGTTTTTAGCAAATATGTTTTTAAGGTAGTTTTATAAAACATGTATAATATATGGTTTTAAAATTGGTAATATATGGAATATGTGTAATGAACTTAAATAACTTTCATGGCAATTTAGTTTTTTGTTATTTTATGCCTTTTTTTATTTGTCGATGTTTGCTTTTTAGATTGTTATTAAAGTTCTTGCATACTAGAATATATATGTTATGCGGTGTCCTTTTATTCGGGAGCGAACGAGGCCAGTACCAGTCGTAGTGGTGGTGGTTCGGACGTTCCTTCTCGAATATTAGGGTCCTTAAAATATACTCGTCTGTATAACCAAATTTCAATTAAACTGTCACTTTTAAATTGCAATTTCCAATATAAAATAAGCGGTAAAATTTTTGGTACCAATTTCGGGCGTTGTGGGGTGCTAACCCTTCCCCACACATAACCGACTCCCGAACCTAAAAATCTTTGATTTTATTTTCGGTGGCCGGTCTACCTGGCCCAAGTGACCGGTGACGGCTCCAGTTTTATCTTAAAAGCATGTTTTTTTTGAAGAATTTCCTTTTTAATAAAATGTTTTAAAAAAAAGCGAGAAACCCCGAACTTCTAAGTATTCTCAATAAACGTCGCTACAACGCTAAAAATAATTCACTTTCATCAAATTTTTTCATGCAATATTTTTATTAAGTGAATGTTCACTCATATTTAATGTAAACTAAATTCAAAAAAGTTTTTACCAAGTGAAGATTCGCTTGATAAAAAAATGACATGAATTTTTTTGTTGATGAAATGATTTAATTTTATTGGTTGAAATCATAAAAATGTTGTGAGGAAGGTCCATGATATAATTTATTTTCCGGTGGCTGAATCAACGAGATAGGTTGGACAAAGAAACTATACATAATAGTTACATTCAAATTTAGAGAACTCCCATAAGATATGCGTCTAAAAACCCATTGTTTAGGTCACAAGAAGATGTGTGACTAGGAGTGCTTATCGAGCGAGTTGAGTAGTACTTGACTCATGCTCGTTAAAAAATATTGTTTCTTGTTAATCTCGATAAAATTTTGTTCGACTCGTGTTCGTTAAAAAATTTGTTGCTCGACTTAACTCGTTGCTCATTAAGTTCACCAAAATTTTTACCTTGTTTTTTAAATATAGTAAAATCTAGTGATACTATTAAAGCTTAATATAAACATAGAAATTCATAAAAAAAATGTGAGTTCCGATGAGATAAATAAACGAACCTATCAGGACTGAGTTAGAGATAAAATTGATATTTAAGTGTGAGACTCTTTTTAGTTTCTCAACAATCTTCGATGAACAATAAAGGGGAGAACACCATAAGAATTTCGAGGTTTTAACTTTCAATCTTATTATTTATTTGAGAAGCGGAAACGGAAGACTTTTCCTATTTTTCTACTTTTATACATAAAGTAATAATAAAAGAAAAAGGAAAGACCCGTTATTATAATTTAATTTCTTATTAATACAAATTAACTTTTTTAATTCTTGGGAAATATAATACGTTTTGGAAATTTGAAATCAAAATTTTATGGGTAAATTACCTAGCAATTCACTGAACTTTTTTAGGAATAAAAATCCTTGCTCCTTTTCAGTGCCCCTTTCTATGCCCCAACACTAAAAAATTAAATTCCAAGCCCTAACCCTAAATTCCAAATCCTAAACCCTACACCTTATACCCTAAAATTACACCTACCCCAAATTTTCTAAACCCTAACCTTAAACCCTAAACCTAATTTTTAGTGTGGGGCATAAATAAGGGCACCAAAAAGGGGTAGAGGACTTCTATTCGTTTTCTAGAGTTTTTACCTAGTATTTAAACTTCTTGGAACATAACTTTTTAAGGTAAAAATCATAAAAGACTTTATAAAAAATAACAAGCTGCTCACGAACTTATTGAGTCGAGTTGGGCCTTGCTCGACTAGACACGCTAAGATCTCGAGTGAAATGTTAACCAAATTTGACTAAGTCAAACTCAAATTACTTGCCAGATGTTTAACTCAACAAGCACCCCATGTGTTTGACTTTGACGTCTTCATATTTTTAAGTTGTGTAGTTTACACGCAAGGTTTTATTTTAAGACGACAACAACAACAACAGTAATAATTTAAGATAAGGTTAAATAATCACTGGGAAAGTTCATTTTTTATTAGGGGCGATCATTCGATCGAGTCTTGTCGAGTCAAAAATTTTAAGTTATTCGAGTTGACGCGACATATTTTACAACTTAAACTTTATTTGAAATTTTTTCGAGCCGATTTTTAGAGTTCATATACAAATTTGTGAAACCTATATTTTGATTTTGATATAACAAGATTTAAAAGACCAATTTGTAAAATTGGATAAAATTTTAAGTACTCAAAAGTCTCACAAAATGACAAGGATTCGGACTTTAAATTGTTTCTAAGTCAAAAACTAAAACCCCAAATATTTTCTAAATGTTTTTGTACTCAAATAGCTCAATTTGGTCCAGGCGTATCGATACACCTTTAGCCGTATCGATACGGATTTTGGCTACTGGAAAAACGTTTTATACAAAATGGCTATTAGGTACCGATACGCGTGTAGCCGTATCAGTATGCCATTCATACATGGAAACCAAATGGTCTTTGAGTATCGGTACGACTTTATGCGTACCGATACGAGGTGTTTAGATTTTCAAAATCTTTGATAATAATTTTTTTTACCGTTACCCTTGTCAGTTTATTGGAACCATAAGTTTGAAAAGTGGTTATACCGTACCGAAACCTTTTTCATTCTCAAATTCCAGTGAGCAAAACCGGTATTAATATAGCTTAACCCATACGAATACCCCTTTGTAAAATACACTTCTCATACCGATACGCCCTCCCGCGTATCGATACTCCTTTGTACAACGGTTCTTTCTTCTTATAGTAGTTACCGATACGGGAAGCCATCGTACCGATACCGAAGGTTGGCAGACAACATTTATTGCGGGAAAAATACAGCCCAACAACTATATTGATGATCTCAACTACCCAAACGGTTAAAAATCAATAAGAGGATATATGATCAAGTCTCCAAAGCTACAACAACAATTGAACAAGTCTTAAGCATTCAAGCAAAAATCTAGCCATCTTTGAGCCTTTTAGAGTCAAATCTTGTAGCCCACTTGAGTGTTCTCATTTGTATTCATTTTGTTCAAGTTTTGAGTTTGAGTGAACTTGTAAATTGAGCAAACACACAACCTTTGAGAGGATTTTCGGTTTGCTATTCTATTTCTTGTAAATGAGAGTTGTTCTCAAAGCTTTGAGTAGAAAGCTTTGAGGTTGTATAAGGTTGCCTCCTTAGCCTAGAAAAGAGGAAGAAATTCATAGTGAATTTGGAAAATCCTTAGTGGAAAGCTAAGGTACTGGATGTAAACCTTGTTAGAAGGTTGAACAACTATAACTCTTGTGTCTCAAATCTTTTTATTTTGTAATTTGCTTCCAAACTTTTTTAATTGCCAATTCACCCCCTCTTGGCCACTTTCACCATTGATTGATCATCCCAACAAAATTTAATTGTAATTATTTATCATGTTATAGTATGGTTTGATTATGATTTAAACGACTTTCTCTAATCATATAAGGCATACATATATATTTCTTTATATTTTTCATATGTGGCATATATTTCTTTATATATATATATATCAGGAAAATTGAGGGACTCGACTCGAACTTAAAAATCAATCTACTAATTATTAAAATTTTGAATTATTCAAATTTCTATTTTACTACTCAAACTTTATTTGAAAATTTTTCAAGTCGAGTCAAGACCAATCGAATTTTTTCACATTGAGTCAAGTCGAAAAATTCAATTTTTTAGTCTAGTCGAGTTTTGCTCACCCTACCTTTTATCCTACCGTAATATAATATTAGATTGTAAAAATATTGTGGTTGAGCTTGAATTATGAAGAATGATTGAATGCAAGACAACCTTTTGACGTATGGTAGTTGTTGAAAAAAGGCAATATTTATTATTTGATACACCTAATGTAAACAACATGGATCATATCAAAGAGAGACAAAGTTAATGCCATAAATAGCACGCGGATAATTTGTTTCATGTACGTCAAACCCTACACAATATATTTTATATGAAATAGACGTTCACTATGTGGGTGGATATAAAAAGATACAATAAAATAAAATTTATGATATGATATCATAACAAAAAATTCTTTCCTAATAATTAATTAGATTGATTTAGTAATATAAGACATTAGATTTTTTTGAAAGATCTTAAACTCAATTTTACTTAAAGGAGAGCGGAAGGAGTGACTATAGGGAAAGAAAGGGAATTATTTTTAGTAGGTCTAGAATTCGCGACCTAAGGGAATGTGAGAGAATAAAGATGAGCAGCTTGGCCAATCGACTAAATGTACTTACTCGAAACATTAAATTTTTTAAATAATATTTAGAGTTTAAATTTTAATGTTGTAAAGATTGCATCAATAATAGACCTTTATTTGTTGGAAAGCTAGAGCTGTCTGGGTTCAATTAATCAAACCAGATTGCTTACATGATTTTTTCGCCTTACCTACTTGGGATTGGTTTCGTACCAACTTGAGTGAGAATGGGCATCATGCGATAAATATGAGGCATTGGAATCTTTTGTTTGCAATTATTTGTTGGAAGATCTGGGGGCGACGAAATAAACTCCTATTTGATCCTGATTTTGTGGAACAAGATGATTTGGTGGTGGCTTGTAGACGGTATTTATAGATGGTGTCGAATACGCGGTGTTCCCAACAGATTAATGGTATTGTTTCTCAACCTATGCCTCCTTAGGTTTGGACCTAGCCGGATAGGGGATGGGTGAAGTTGAATGTAGATGGTGCGGTCAGCTTTATTGATGATGCGGCAGCGGTGGGCGGTGTGTTTCACGCTAACCATGGTGAATGGTTATTTGGTTTTTCAAGAAGTATTGGTAAATGCTCGACCCTTAACGCGGAGTTGTGGGCAATGATTGATGGTCTCAAGCATGCCTGGAGAATTGGCTGCCGTCGGGTTGTGTTGGAGTCCGATTGTTGTGGAGCAGTGGTGGGCATTCAAGATCATGGCCCCAATCGATCACGAAAATGTTTGATTGCTGTCATCCAGGAAATGTTGCACTGGAATTGGGACGTGAATGTGCGGCATATTCAGCGTGGCGCTAATGCCGTGGCGGATAATAGTGCAAAATTGATGAGGGGACAACCGATGGGAACAAGGATGTTGGATTCAGCTACAGTGTTCGTACAAGACCTGAATCGCAATGACGTGCAGGGTACTTTGAATGCAACCGGTGTGGGCTGATCTTTTCGAGGTTTGGTTGATTAGGCTCTTGGTTGGTTTCGGTAATTGGCTAGGTGTTTGGTGCTAGACTGTTTGTGGCTAGTTTGGCGCGTTGTTGTGCGCCTTTTAAACACTGTCGTATTGTAAAAATGACCGTAACAAAAAAAAAATAATAGACCTTTATAATTTCAATCCACAATAATTGATTAATAAATCAAATATCGATGATTATGTTTATTTCGTAAAAGAAGCTCCACAACGTTTTATCATTAAATTTTAAAATTGTTGGTGAATTAAATTATATAAACATATGGTTATGATGGTGTTTATATAATTGAAATATATATATATTTCTCGATTATTAATTGAGGATTGAGCATAAAACTGATAAATTTACATATAAATCATTTGGTTCATTCGGTTGACGCGGCTTGACTATTCAACAATTTGAAAGAAAAAATTATCTGACCCGGCATTTTTTCCTCCCAGCTGGGTTAAATTTTTTTAGTAACCGGGTACCCAACCTGACCCGATATTTTTAATATATTTATTTATTTAGTTTAAAGTTATATTTTTATTTTAGGTTCCTAAATATTTTTACCTAAAACTAAATTTAAATCTCTAAATTATTTCTATGTTTGTATTATGTACCTTTTTAAGTTTTAAATTTTCCAAATATATTTTTATTAATTTGTTAATACAAGATTCGAAAGAAAAAACTAGATTAATATTTTTAATGTATTTTTTGTGATAAACTTTAATATATATATATATATATCCAAATATGCATTTCAAAACTAACTTCAAATTACTAATTTTTGTGAACTTTTAAATTGTATGTGTTTACTGTGTAAAATTTTTTAAAAAATAATTTTAAAAATAGATAAATAAAAATATAAACAAGGTACCCATTACCCGATTTTCCGAGTACCCGACTAAAACGGATCAGAATAGGAATCGACATATGTGATGCTCGGAAGAACCGGATAACCGGGAATGAACACGCCTAAGCAGCACCACTCCCTTTAAATGGATTTTTTTATCTTTAGCCCCTCTAAAGTTTTAGAGGTTAAAGTTAAGGCAATGATAAAATTACTTTTCACACCGAAAATGATGGAATTTATTTTAATCATATTAAAATTTTATATTATTTTACTAACTATCAATTGATCTAGCAAATGAGGCGCAAGGTCCCCTTAAGTAGTATTTAGTTCAGATTAATTAATCAATAAATTAGATATTAGTGGTTATACACACACAAAAATTGGCTCAAGAGTAC
This sequence comes from Hibiscus mutabilis, assembly GCA_019671005.1. Taxonomy (NCBI): domain Eukaryota; kingdom Viridiplantae; phylum Streptophyta; class Magnoliopsida; order Malvales; family Malvaceae; genus Hibiscus; species Hibiscus mutabilis. The sequence continues at coordinate 72,800,361 of CM033714.1, forward strand.
ATAAAACTTTCAAACTATTGGAAAAAAGATTTAAGTCATTGAACTTTCAAATCAAGAAATTAAATCAATTAAGTCCTTGAATCGAGAAATTAAATCAATTACGACTTTTGATCAATTTTAACTGTTAAATTTTAGTAGTTATTTTAAAATAGTATTGTCATGTGATACGGTGATTATAAATAATAAATGTATGTCACTTGGTAACACGGTGGTATGACAAATGGAGCCAACTAATTAAAAACTGTTAGATTTAACAATTAATACCGGTCAAATGGCGAAATGATCGAATTTCGAATTATAAGGACTTAATTGAGTGTCAAAAAAATCAGAGACTTAATTAATTTTTTTAACTTTAAGGGCTCCATTTACCCTTAAGCCAATAATATATATAGTATATTTAAACTAAAAAAATATTAAAATTATATTATGACCTTTCAAAATTTTATAATTTAACTCTAACTCCCCAAAATAATTTGGCTTTTTCACTGTAATACACATCGTGGGTACGATAAAATCTGGTTTAGGCAAAATTCTTAGGCAATTGTTTTCGGGTTTATTTGGATGAGCAACGAGTTTGGCTCTGGTGAGATTAAAATCAACATTAAGATGTGTGTTTGGATTGAATTGCAACAGTGGAATATAATTTTAAAAAATATATTTTGTAGTGATTTATATATTAATAAAAGAAAAAATATTTTATTTTATTTATAGTATTACAAATTTTGAATTACTTATATCGATCATAATCATCAGGACCACATTTTACTAATTTATTGCATAGTAATAAAATTATTTGCTTTTGTTTATTGTTTAATTTCAATTTTATTTTGTTTCACAGAAACTTGCTGGACAGTGATAGATAATGCACCCTCAGATTGATAAACATTAATGGGTTGTCGCATTATAAAAACGTGCAGAATGTTTCATTATCAGCAGTAAGTTGTAACCCTACATTTCGTTTTCAAAATGCCCCATTCATTATATTTGTGTGGTTGACACTCAAATAGTCAATCTTCAGATATCCATATTGTTTTTTTCATTTGCTTGCTCATTTTACCGCTAACGATTAACTATTATTAATAGTTAATTGTTATTAATGTTTTGGTTATATATTAATGTGTAAGCTATTATAATTTTTTTTACATCTTCACTGCTTTTTTTGTTTGAAATTACAATGGAAAAATTAAGAACTAAAACTTAGAATACCAAATTCACTCTTGGATTTAGTTTTTTATGTACTTTTATCTCAATTTTTTGTTTGAGCCATTTTAGATTTTTTAAAAAATTTAGACTTTCTTTTATTTAAATTTAAACAAGTTCGTCATTTTGCCACCTCTAGGTGTAATTTTGACGCGAGGGTCGAGTCAAACATTATTGGAAGGAATAACTCTAAACTATGAAAGCATAGTCCATCGACTGTAAACAAACACGAAAGATATATAGATTTTACCAAAATATTCCTAAATTGTTAAATGAAAATACTAAAATATAACACATCTTTTGAAGTTCCCACTATGAAAAGAATAATCCAAATTTAGGACCCTGAGGAGCCTTCTTTGGTAACTGATTTGGGCCCCATGTTTTTTTAATTCAGTCCTGATATCAGCCCAAATTGTATATAACTTTCTTTGAATCTCAAGAACTACCCTTGGGTTTTGATTTTCTAAATATGGGCTTAGCAATCAAGCCTGATTGAGGAGAAATTATATTATATACCCGGCTCGTTACTTCATTCATTGTCTCAACCAATAAAAATTATTTATTTCATTAAATTTTTTTCATGTTGTTTTTTTACCGAGTGAATCTTTACTCGGTAAAAAATATTTTTTAATTTAATTTACAGTAAATATGAGTAAAAATTCACTTGGTAAAAAGATAAACATAGAAAAAAATGATGAAATAAATTATTATTATTGGTTAGAACTATAGATAACGTGACGAGCCGGAATTATGATATAAGATTATATAAATTAGCAGCATTTATTTGCTTTTAAGGTTTAATTATGTTACCAATTTTTGTATTTTTCGTACATAAATTTAGTTTATTTATTTAACGGCATATGATAGTAATCACCTGCCATTAAGTCCATTAAATATTAGTTTTTCTGTTCATTAATCTTAATAATTAAAATCTAATCGATAACGATGCTAAAAAAATACTTAAATCCAATTATGTGACAAAATTTCAAAAGAGTTACATGTCCAAATTGGGGTAAACCATTTTAAGGGTAGCTTATTTAAGGGTCGAAATTCTCAGAATGATAAAATAAGAGTAAAGTTTTTTTTTTTTTAAGATGTTCAAATAAGGGCTTTTCATACACTTCACCTAGTTTGTAATACAAAATTAGATGAATGTTGACTTGTTTGAAACTTATTTTAAAACTTGAAAACTTTTTAAGAGCCTTTGTTCGAACACTTTTGAAATCTTTGGTCCTTGTTTTGTTCATTTTAAAAGGTTTGGTCTTTATCTTATCACCATTGGAAAGGTTTAGTCCTTTTATATGAATCAAATATTAATTATGCAAAAGTAGAGGGACTATACACGAAATTGGTCCTTTTATATGATTTGAAAATCTTGAGAGAAAAGCTTTGATCAGTTTATATTTCCATCTTCTGAAGAGGTGTTCGATATCGATTTCAAGGGTGGGTTTGATATACGGCACATTTAGAGTGCGATTAAAATACAATAAATTTTAAAATTTATTTAAACAAATTAAAAAATTAAGTATTTTTTATAATATTTTAAGTATATTTTTTTTGTAGTTTTTGTCGAATTTCAAAACTTAATTTTTTTAACATTTTTAAATTAATGATGTTTTTAACAAGTTTCGAAACTTGTTAAAAAATAGTTAAGGGTGTAAGAAGTTTTTAAATTTTTGGAAAAAAATAATTAAGACCCTGTATTTTTTTGCATTCAATTAAACTATTGAACAAAAAAAATCAATCAATTAAGCATTTGATCTAAAAAATTAAATAAATTAAGCCTTTTGACCAATTTTAACTATTAAATCTTGACGATTTTTTCTTCAGATATTACTAGCACATAATACATTACAGTTCTATCATGTTTTATTTACAAAAATCAAAAAGTATTTTTTATAAGTTTTATAAGTTTTTATAAAATTTTTGAAATTTTTATTTTTTGTAAATGAACTGAAAATTTTTAAAAAATATCAAATGAAAATATTATGACATGGCGCACTGTAACAGTAGACCGAGAGAAATTGTTCAATTTTAATGCTCAAAATTAATTAAAAGACTTAATTGATTCAAATTTGTAGTTTAATAACTTAATCGATCAAAATTTCTTAATTTAAAAACTTTATTATTTTTTTTTCAAAAATTCAAAAACTTTTTATACCAAACTTAAAAGTAACTTAAAAATTATAAAAATTTAATATTTTAAATTATTTACAAATTTCGAATAGCCAGAAATTAATCTCTCTTTAAACTCCCCGATTCCACGCCTATTGAGGATGTACTTTTTTCCCCAATATATATGATAGAATACAAATTTTCCTTCTAAAACTCAAGAAAAGAAAAAAGGAAAATATCATGGCCTCGTCGTTGGCGTCGTCCGATAGCCTGACCGATAAGAACGTTGTTTTCAGAAAGCTGAAAGCTAAATCGGATAACAAGGTCTGTTTGTTTTTATATTCTTTTTAATTTGATTTTGTTTTGTTTTTATATCTGGAATTTTTTTTATCGGATTTTCGATTTTTTTCTTTTGGATTTGAAAATTTGTAGATGTGTTTCGATTGTAATGCAAAGAATCCGACATGGGCGTCGGTTACACATGGGATTTTTCTCTGTATCGATTGCTCGGCCGTTCATCGGAGTCTTGGTGTCCATGTCAGCTTTGTCAGGTATCCTTTACTTTTTAGGTTTCCGATTTTTTATGTATTTATTTTTTAGACTAGTCGGATCGTTTTAATTTTGATTGTGTATCCAACTTCTGAATCATGCGTGAAAAGAGTGCATTATCCAACTTCGGATCGTTTTATGTATTTATTTTATTTGCAGTTCTGGTTCATCTCTCTAATAAGGAAACTTATTGACAAAACTGAAATATCTGGAGTGGAAATTTGATGAATAGTTTTGATCGAGTGCATTACGCTCTATGGTTTGCAATATTCTGAAATTCAAATGAAGAAATTAATAGTAATCACAAATTGTGGTTCCTTATATCCTTTTGACGAGTGCCTGAATTATGGATTTTTTATCTTCTTTCTAAGAGGTCTAGGTTTTGTTTAGAAAGATGCCTCCTGTACTTTGTTTCTAGTGTTTCAGAGAATCTCTTCATATTTATGTCAAATTATCAATGGTTTGCAAGGAACTCAGACCCTATTATGGAATAATAATCTTTTTTGTTTTTCTTTTGGTATAAATGAAGATATATCTGTTGTCTGACTTTAGCATGCGAATGAGATTCGCTGCTCCCATTTTAGCTTTTAGTTTTCCTTTGATGTAATTTGAAAAAGATAGTAAAATTTATAAAGGTTCCTTTCTTTTGTTGGTAGCAGAAACTCTTTTAGTAGATATTATTCTGTTATCATACTTAACATGTTTTATGGTAAACAATGTTTTATGCATATTATTTTCATATCCTTTATTTCCTGGTCATTAGAGTTGTTGGTGCTCATTCCCAAGAGTCCTTACTGGCCAAAAAGCGAGGATCTTTTAGATATTTTGTGCTTAACATGAAACAAGCTCATTGGTGTGGAATTGAGAGTCATGTGATGTCAATACCATCATACAATATCCCAGCTGCTGCTTATATCTATCGAGTCTCAGCATTTCTCTCTTCTTGTTCTGAAAAGATTTATAAAATTTTATGTAGGTCTACAAATTTAGATTCATGGTCTCCTGAACAATTGAGAATGATGATATGTGGAGGAAACAACCGTGCACAGGTTTTCTTTAAGCAGCATGGATGGACTGATGAAGGCAAGATTGAGGCCAAATATACCTCAAGAGCTGCTGATTTATACAGGCAAATACTGTCTAAAGAAGTTGCTAAGAGTATGGCAGAAGAGGCAGGCTTGCCTTCATCCCCAGTTGCTTCTCGGTCATCTTCTGCATCTAATGAACTTCTTGATAGCAAGACTGCTGAAGCTTCTAAAGGAAGTTCTTTCGACAGGGTAGAAAAACCAGAAGTTTCTGTTGTGCAAAAATCGTCTCATATGGTTCTTACTAGTTCTGTTAAGAAGACTCTTGGTGCAAAGAAAACTGGGAAAACGGGTCTTGGTGCCCGAAAGCTTACTACTAAGGTATTAATAAGGATATCTCGATTAGGATAGTTACTTATTTTGGGAGTTATTTTACTTTCCTTTCCTCTTGACAACATAATTTTCTTTGATTGCAGCCAAGTGAAGATCTTTATGACCAGAAGCCTGAAGAACCAGTTGTCCCTGTTGCTTCCTCAAGTAATAATACTGCACCCATTGGCTCGTCTTTTCCATCTCGTTTTGAGTATGTGGAAAATGCTCTATCTACTGAGTTGAATTCTGATGGCCCACAAGTGCTCAGCCATGTTGCTCCACCCAAGTCATCAAGCTTCTTTGACGAATTTGGAATGGACGGTGGTTTTCAGAAGAAATCAAGCTCAAATTCCTCGAAAGTGCAAGTAAGTTTTATGGCTTCTTTTTGTTTATTAAGACTGATTAGTTTGATGGTATTCTCTCATTTTGGTTTTAGAACATCTTGCTCGATTTTATGACTCTTAACGTGCAAAACCCATATCACTAGAGACATTTGCAACTGCTTAGTCTTTTGCTAAAGTACAGTTGCATCCTTGGAAATTTAATTTCAACGCAGCTTTTAAACTTGCAATCTGTGTTTGTGGACATTTTTACTTTATTCTGATGCATTAAGGGACACATGTGAGTGAGTCTACTTGAATTGCATCACTTCCATGGTTGTGCCATCCAAATTGATAGATTTTTAAAAGGAAAACAAGTCCCATAGTCGGACATGTTTATGTAAAGTATGACAATTTGATTGGAGGGAAGTTTTGTTTGATTTAGTTATAAATTTATGCTTGTATCCACACCTACCCTTATGATTTCGTTACTTATTGCTTCTTCTTGATCTCAGATTCAGGAAACCGATGAAGCTAGGAGAAAGTTCTCGAATGCAAAATCTATTTCCTCATTCCAATACTTCGGTGATCAGAGCAGAGCAGATAATGATGCTCAAGTTACTTTGCAGAAATTCTCAGTATGTCCTTTTTCGGAAAGCTATCATCATTTTTTTGCCTAGAAAGACACTCATATTTTTTAGATGAACAACTTATTTATTTTTATTTTCCCGGCAGGGTTCAACTGCCATCTCCAGCGCGGATCTATTTGGTCACGGCGCAGATAAATCTCTCGACCTCACGGCTAGTGACCTCATCGACCGTCTCTCTTTTCAGGTCCGCTCCCTAGTCTTGTTAAGTTGATATGCTTTTTTTTTTTTCTATTTCATTTGTCTTTTGATTAAACCTCACTTTCAGGCACAGCAGGATATCTCGAACCTCAAGAACATTGCGGGAGAGACCGGGAAGAAACTAAGTTCCTTGGCGTCCACCCTTATCACAGATCTCCAGGACAGAATCCTCTAATGCAGTGTCGTAGCCTTGTATATATTACCATTAACAGAATCCTCTTACGTTTGTCTTTTTTATTTTTTAGAGGTTTTGGGATTTGATGTAGCATTGTTTGTGTTTGGTCGTTTAGTAAATGGTTATCACAAAGACGTGAAAACCGAGCTTAGGTATCATGGTGTTGTGCATTAATTAATTTAACAAATGAATGTTTTTTACCACTAGTATCCGACTTGTTAGCTAACTAACCTCCAGATGTCCAGTATAGAACTATCCTTCCATCTCGTTTTTTTTTTTTCGTTCATATTGTCATGCTTTGAACCTTAAAGGATCTAACGACTAGTTAAACCGGTTGTTGGTAACAAACAAATGTTTTGTTGTATGAAGAGGGCATCATTGCCATTTATACCAACTTTGGACATTTTTATTATCATTTGTTTCGATTAATGAACTATCTGAAGATTATATAAAAATTAAGGCATATGATTTTGAAAATATATTATATTGGAAAAAAAAAATCGTGTCTCGACTTTATTAAAAAAATAAAAGGAGGTTTAGTTTTGATTTTATTAAATTTCACACTACACCTCTATTGCTTTTTTATAAGAGAAAGGTATTTTAAATAGGAAAAAAAAGAGTACCATAAAATACTTACAAAAAATCAAATCTCGCACTAATCAAAACAAAACAAAAAAAAAAACATACGCCTACACCCCATATACTAGACGAATTAACTAACCAACCCAAATAACCGACATAAAAATCAGGACCCCTCCTCTTGTAGAACCAAACATCTGTGTTGTTCCTCTAGCACCAAGCTCACTATCGATGCAGGTGGATCCAGGAAACTCATAGAAGACCTTGGCATCGCACGACACATAGACGTCAATTTATCCACAATCTGATTTCGCTCACGATGAACATGATTGCACACAAAATGCCAGCCTCTCCTGATTAATTCCACTATTGCCAAAACAAGTGCACTGCCCTCAAGGGCACTCGATTTACCTTGAACGATTCGTACCGCCTCCAAACAGTCCAATTCCAACTCAACATTGCGAAAGCCCTTTGCCCAAGCCTGCACAAGGCCATCATACATTGCCCACAGCTCGCCCAACAACACCAAGCATCGTCCGACAAATCGCGAGAATCCGCACAACCAATAACAATGTGAATCCCTAATAACTCCACCGATCGCATCACGACCATCCATGGTTTTGATTGTTGTATCCACATTTAGTTAAACCTATCATGTTGGGGGATTAACCCAATGTTTTGACACTGACATTATAGGCCTAGGAGTCATTGAGGTATTCAAAGCATGGATACACTCCGCAATGAGGCAGTTACCCCTAGACAATAAATCCTCCCGTTGAATATACCCCGGTTCCAACAGCAAACTGCATCTATGTTTCCATAATAACCAGTAAGATCGCGAACTTCATTGGTCAATCCCCTTGACTCGAGTTTCTACAGGAATCAAAAAAATTCCCGGTGCAACCAATCATCAAAAGTTCCCTGAAAAAAAGCTACAAACCTGATCCGATCGAAGAACCTTTGCGCACAAACCCCTTGCCGTGACACAGGATCGAAGCACATTCCCAACGTCCTCAGGCCCTCCATAACATATCGCGCATGCATCTGAATCAGCCATATGCCTTCGAACCCTTTCAACGTTAGTGAGCAACCGCTTATGAAAAGCTAACCACAAGAATACTCGCACTCGCTGCAGAACCGTCAACCTCAAAACCTTTCTCCATCGGCTTGCATAGCTAGAGGAATTACCATTAATCAAATATTCATACGCTGATCGGGTTGTAAAGTGCCTCTTGTCCTCCCAACGCCAATGCGGTACATCTTTACCCAAGAGCGCGTCAGGAAGCTTAACTGCTGCTACATTTTCCAATACTTGTGGGAAAAGAGAGAGTTCCAATCTATCCTAATCCCATTCATCATTCCCATCTCCATGTCTGAGACAAGCCTAGGCTGAGGCTCCCCTGGCAATGTACACGCAAAAGCTAGCGGCTCCTCCCGACCTAGCCAATGGTCGTACCAAAAATCGGTAGTGTTCACATCTCTAATGTTTCAACACACACATTCCTTCACCTCCTCCCAAATACAAGTCGTTGAGATATGTGTTTTGATATAATAATTGAAAAATAGTTTTGGAATAAATTGAAAAGACTTTAAAAATGATTTTAAGTCCAAACAACTTGAAATAATGTTTAATGCTTTTTTAAGAGGTTTTAGGATGATTTAAAACGTCTTTAAAGTAGCCAAATCTGAGTTTTCAAGTATCCGTACCGATACGGTATACCCGTATTGATACGCATAAAGGCTTTTAGCTACAGTTTGTGAATCTGTCAAGATCTGTACCGATACAAGGCCTTCCCGTATCGATATGGAAAAGGGTGGTTTCGATACACCTTTTGGTGTATCGATACGCCTACGTGGCATATATCCCAACGACCAAAACCCCCAAACGGTCATATTTCCAACGGTCTTTTAAATTGTAGGACGTACCGATACGCCTATACGCGTATCAATACGCATCACCTGATCAGAGCTCGACGGCTAGTTATGAAGAAGGTCGTACCGATACGGTTACCCGCGTACCGATACGAACAGCCTCAGAACTGCAATTAATGTGGAAAATAAAGACCCCAACGACTCCAATTCAATCCCAACGGTCACCAACAGCTATGAACTCATTTAGGAGTATAAAAGGGACCTTCAAGCATCTATGGATGACTAATGCTTCAATTGTCAACAACATTATGATCAAAGATTTGTCTTAAAGCTTAATTGTATATTTCTTTGTATAGACAACACTTGTGAGCTTTAATTTTAATATTTTGCTCAAGTGTTTTAGGTTTTGGATGAGTGCTTAGTGTGCAAATATCTACCTATTAAGAGGGATTTTAGTTTGCTAGGATTCTCTTTATTAGAGAGTGTTCTCAAGACTCGGTTGTGAGTTATTGGATGCTAGATCACGGGTTGTGATTCTAGGATTGTAACGGTTACCTCCTTAGCCTAGAAAAAGGGAAGAATTCTTAGTGAATTATTGAAATCCTAATGTGGGAAGCCTAGGTAGTGGACGTAGACTCCATTGGGGGAGTTTAATCACTCTAAATCCTTATGTCTTTTTGTTTATCTTTTGCTTCCACCATTTCCGCCCAAAAATTAACCTTCTCCACCACTTGGCTAATTAATCGGTTGTGTACATCGAGCCCAACAATTGGTATCATAGCAAGGCTCAATCGAAGGGGATTAACATCCTATTGAGGCGATCTGGCTAGCTCGACCAACAATTCAATCAACCGACGAAATAGCGTAATCTATCGACAAGCCACATTTCTTTGACGGGACCAACTATGCTTATTGGAAGACAAGAATGATGTTCTTCATCAAGGCCAAAGATTATAAGCTTTGGGACGTTGTTGAAGATTGCCCATACGTACTACAAAGATGCAAGGCATAATGGAATACGGATGATCGCAAGAAGATGGAGCTAAATTGCAAGGCTTTACACATTATCTTTTGCGTATTTAGCCCAATATCTATGAGAAGATGTCTTTTTGTGAGAGTACCAAGGAGGTCTGGGACAAGCTTGAAGTCACATACGTAGGAACAAACGAAGTGAAGGAGACCAAGATCGGCCTTCTCAATCTAGAGTATGAGAACTTCAAGATGGATCCGGAAGAAGACATCGAGAAGATGTTCGATCATTTCTCCACCATAGTGAATGGACTCAAAGGTTATGGAGAAGTCATTTAGAAAGAAAAGCTTGTCTGAAAGCTTATCTACTCCCTTCCCGAGTCATGAGACTTAAAGAAGACCGATATCATCGAGGCTAAGAATCTCAAGACCTTAAAGCTTGATGAACTCATGGGGTCTTTTCACTCATGAAATAATGAAGAAGGACAATGAAGAGGAGAAGAAGAAGAAAGAGATAAGAAAGATGGAGGAGAAGGAAATAAAAAAAACTAGGCATCAATATGAATGTCGTAGTCCTCAATTCCTCCAAGTGCCTACATGAAGATTCTAGTGAGGAGGAAAAAAAGATGGAGAGATGACTTATATCTTCATGAAATTTGCCCGATTCATGAAGAGCAAAATGGAAGAATCCAAGCATGAATCAACAAAGAAGATGAAGAATCCCTGAAAGAGCTATGAATACAAGAAAAAAGGGCCGCGTATGTGGCAACATGGAGTGATAAAGACTCCACAATTGAAGATGAGGTTGCCCACCTATGCTTCACGGCCCTCCAAGAGGGTGAGGTAACTTCTAATTCATCTACTTCTACTTCCTATACTTTTGATGAATTACAAGAAGCCTATGACCAATTGGTTTTTGAGTTTAAAGCTTCTTTTTCGAAAAACAAGAAATTGATTTCAAAGTTAAAAATCGAAAATGATTTGCTTTCTAAAACCAATTTGGAGTTTGAAGCAAAAATGAAAGATTTTGAGCAAAAAGTTTGAAATTTACAAAAATTGCTTCAAACAATGGATAAAGATCATCAAAAGGAAGTTGATGATCTTATGAAAGAAAAAGATTTGATTTTCAATGAACTTCAAAAGAAAAACAATTTGAAAAAATCAAACTTTTATGTAAGACAATCTAGTGCCCCTGGATTTTTAAACGGTAAATGTTTTAGAAGTGTTTGGGTTCCAAAAGAACTAATCACTTCAAGTAAGAAGGATAAAATTGAAAAATGGATTCCTAAGGGGGCCAAACTTTGTGCTTCTAATGTAAATGGATCCAAAGCAATTTGAATACCAAAAGTATCTTGATTGTCTTATCGTAGGTGTGATGGAGAATGATCAACAAGTCCAAATTTGAGGGGGAGCTCCATACACACAAGGAAGAACACTTGAAGAAAGGGGCTTCACATCCTACCTTAGTTCAAGTGTGGTAAAATTTTAGTTGAATTTATTTGCGTTAATTTGTTTTATTTACATTAACTCAACTAGATAATCATATTGTTGGACTAACAATATTTGATGTTTGAGTAAGGGGGAGCCAATTTTTAAATCCAAAGCTTTTAATAGAGTCATAATTTTTAAACCTCCTTTGTTATCGTGTACTTAAAGTCACACAACCTCTTTTTGATATAACAAAAAAGGGGAGAAAATGGTTTGAAAAATTGATTTTTCAAGTGAATAAGGGGGAGATTTAACTATATTTCATTTTTAAACTCTCTTATTCAGGTTTTTAAAATATTAAGGGGGGAGAACCACAAACAATTTTTCAAGTTGGTTTTATTATATCAAAAAAGAGGAGATTGTTGAGATATGTGTTTTGATATAATAATTGAAAAATAGTTTTGGAATAAATTGAAAAGACTTTAAAAATAATTTTAAGTCCAAACAACTTGAAATAATATTTAATGCTTTTTAAGAGGTTTTGGGATGGTTTAAAACGTCTTTAAAGTAGCCAAACCTGAGTTTTTTAAGTATTCGTACCGATACGGTATACCCCGTATTGATACGCATAAAGGGTTTTAGCTACAGTTTGTGAAACTGTCAAGATCCGTACCGATACAAGGCTTTCCCGTATCGATACGGAGAATGGTGGTTTCGATACACCCTTTGGTGTATCGATATGCCTACGTGGTATATATCCCAACGACCAAAAACCCCCTAACGGTCATATTTCCAATGATCTTTTAAATTGCAGGACGTACCGATACGACTATACGCGTATCAATAAGCATCAGTTGATCAGAGCTCAACAGCTAGTTATGAAGAAGGTCATACCGATACGGTTACTCGCGTACCGATACGGACAACCTCAGAATTGCAATTAATGTGGAAAATAAAGACCCCAATGGCTCCAATTCAATCCCGATGGTCACCAACGGCTATGAACTCATTTGGGAGTATAAAAGGGACTTTCAAGCATCTATGGATGACTAATGCTTCAATTGTCAACAACATTATAATTAAAGATTTGTCTTAGAGCTTAATTGTATATTTCTTTGTATAGACAACACTTGTGAGCTTTAATTGTAATAATTTGCTCAAGTGTTTTAGGTTTTGGGTGAGTGCTTAGTGTGCAAACATCTACCTATTAAGAAGGATTTCAGTTTGCTAGGATTCTCTTTGTTAGAGAGTGTTCCCAAGACTCGGTTGTGAGTTCTTGGATGCTAGATCATGGGTTGTGATTCTAGGATTGTAACGGTTACCTCCTTAGCCTAGAAAAGGGGAAGAATTCTTAGTGAATTGTTGAAATCCTAAGGTGCGAAGCCTAGGTAGTAGGCATAGACTCTATTGGGGGAGTTGAACCACTCTAAATCCTTGTGTCCTTTTCTTTATCTTTTGTTTCCACCATTTCCACCCAAAAATTAACCTTCTCCACCACTTGGCTAATTAGTCGGTTGTGTACATTGAGCCCAACACAAGTTAAACCCTTCCATAGTCAGGAGCAATTAGATCTATAAATCGACAAAGATACTTCGTCCTCCCATTGACATTTTGACCGAAGAACCCGTACCCACAATGCACTTTTGTTCACAATTAATTGATACCCAAGCTTTATGAGAAAAGCCTTATTATGGGTATGTAAATCCTTTATCTCGAGACCACCCGTATCAACTGACTATTTCACCAAACCCCGTGAGACCAAACTCAACCCCGGCTTCCCATCTCCCGCTCCCCACACAAACCGCCTAATGAGTTTCTCCATGTCCCCATAAGTGCCTTTTAGGATCCATAACGATTTTATGACATACACCGAAATCGCCTAGAGCACAGCTTTCGCTAATGTAATTTAACCCGCCAACGAAAGTGATCTTGCCACCCATCCTGTCAACCTCGCTTTCATCTTTTCTAACATTAACACATAAGTGGCTTTTGTAACTCTCTTATGCAACAACGACACCCCAAGGTACTTGCCGAGATTTGTCACCTCCTCAAAACCAAAAGCTTGTGACATATGTGCTTTTAAGGATCTCGAACAATTATTTGAAAAGCAAATTTGTGTCTTAGAAACACTAATCTTATGGCCTGACGCTTTACAAAATCGCTCCATAACATCTCTAATAACCTCTACTTGAGATAAAGATGTCACCGTAAAAATACCATATCGTTAGCAAAAAAATAAATGAGATAAATCTGGCCACCGTTGCGCAAGACAAATAGGTTTCCATAATCTCACTGAAACCTGCCGTGTAATATCCTAAGAGAGACTGTCTATACATAGTACAAAATATCACATCCCTAAAACTGGCCTAGTTAGAATTTGGTTTCGATGACCAGAAATTTTGAATTCGATGTGCAAAATATTGTAATAGTTGACCTTTGTACCATTCCTTTATAATGAAATCACATATTGGTCCCATTTGAATAGTTGAAGTCTTCATTGTATGAAATTTAAAGCCAAATTACAAATTATGAGCTAGGCGTACCGATACGGTCATGCCAGTATCGATACGGTCTAACTGCCAATAACTAACTTACTTGTTTTAGCGAGTGCGTACCGATATGGTCATGAGTGTATTAATACGGGTCCCCTTTTTCGAATCTGTTTAAAGCCTAAATTGAAGAAAAAATGAGCAGATAGTGATTCACCTACTTATTGCCACCCCTTCACGTGGGATTCCTCAGATCAAGAGGGCAGTTGATTACCCTATAGTCGTAAGGGATGACATTGAAGAGATTGTAAATTGGGCTTAGCAAACCGTTAAAGGAAGTTAAGCTTCCTATTGGTTGCTAAATAGGTGAGTTAATAATTAAGGTTGGCTCCCTTAAAATGAATGAGAAAAAGAAAGCTTTCATCTTTTGCCTTTGACCTCCCGAACATCAAATCTCACTCTTGTCTTCTAACAAGCTCACTCCACCATTTCCATCTTCAAGCTCAAGCTGAGTTATCACCTCGGTGCAATCTTTGATCTTCATTCAAATTCGATACACGGTTTGAAATCCTACAATTCGGTGAGTAAAACCTCTAAGCTAATTTGATGATTCCATGATTCCTTAAGGTTTAATTTCGAGATTAGGTTCCTAATGTTCAAATAGAAGCCCATAGATTAGGAGGCTAAATTTACTATTCCAATGTTGTTTACAAGCTTTGGCAAGCTTGAAATATGTTTTCGAATCTTTAGATCGAATTCTAATGTAACTCCTAATTTTGTGCTAGCTCAAATAGTGGAGAATGATCCCTTGTCATCTCCAAAGGAAGCTAGGCACAACAAAGTTGTAATCCAAGAACCTCGTAATCAAGGTGAGTGTAGTAGTGTCAAGGGATAGGAAATGAGCCATCCTGTTACATTCGTTTATGTTATAATTGCGTTTTGTTTAAAGGCTCACGTAGAGCAAACATGTGTGGATGCTAACGGCTAGCATGGTAAGTCTTTGATATGGTTGATATGGATAAGTTTATGTGCTACATTTGAAATATGCTATATGTGAATTCGATATGAATATGCTATATGTGAATCCGATATGAATATGCTATGAATATGCTATATATGAATCCGATATGAATATGCTATATGTGAATTCGATATGAATATGCTATGAATATGTTATGATATGATCCGTTATATGGAGCAAAGACTCAATTTTGATTCCTATATGCTATGGCCTATGGGCATAAAGGTAAGTTATATGATGAAATATGTGTAACCTTGGACATTTGTTAGTTTTGGATACAATTGGCACGCCATAGGGTTATTTGAGCTCGTATAAGTAAGGGATTAGACTACGGTCCGAGGTTATGGCCTATATGTGGGTGAGATAAGGATGGATTGTGTAAGGGATACTATCCGGAGCTAAAGCTCAAGGCTACGGCCTATCTTCCGTTATATGTGGCTACGACCTATTTTCCGATATATGTGTGGTGTAAAGGGGAATTCGTATATCCATTTGTTACATTGTCCAAGGGAATTAATATGTGTTAGATTTTGCTATGATTATGTGAAAATATGATAAATGACTTAAGCATGAGACTTATGTGATTAATAGTGTAATTATGATATTTGAATATGATGTTATGTTATGCATGACCATAGTATGCCATTCATGTCACTTAAGGGTTTTACGATTGTTATGACTACCTCACTAGGCTATATAAGCCTAACATATGTGTGTCTCATGTATTTCAGGATCCTAAAGCTTTCCTGATATCGATCGTGTATTTTGCGGTTGCAAGTCACTCACTCTGCAAGCATATGTATGTTTACTTTGTTTCCGAACTCCTAGTAAGGTGGCATACGACTAGATAAGCTGCAATGACCTATTTTGGTATGTTTGTATAAGCCTGGTAATGTCTAGGTGACGTATGTGCATTTTGGTGTGTTTTGGACTTAGCAATCTAGCTAAAATTAGCTTTAATGCACGAAAAGGTATAATCCTAGTAAATGAATTCGGAATAGCCTAAAATTTTATATGCTATTAAAAAAATGAATTTATAACTTTATGGTAAAATTTGGATAACGTTTGGATAGGTAAATCGAATAAAAACCAACAAAATTTTGTCATTACAAGTCATGGCGTATCGATACGGGTGATGGCATATTGATACGGTTAGGCATAAATTTGGCTTAAGGAACAAGTCGTATCGATACGGTTTGGGCATATCGATATGGAAATTGGTCACTAGAATCAGGGATGAAAAATGGTATCGATATGGTCTTATAGCGTATCGGTACGGAGTCAAATGGTATCGATATGGTCTTAGCTGTATCGATATGGGTTTGACATCCTTTGAATCTGGAAATAACCATGGTGTATCGATACAAAATAATGCTTCGGGCCCCAATTTTTTTTGTATAATTAGATCTGAATATGTCCGCGACTTAGGAGGATAATCTGAGGCCCGAAGCAAGGCCTGAACAAGTGGGGCAGAACGACCCACCTCATCTTCCGCCAATGCCTCTGGCCCAGCAGGAGTATCTGTTGTCGATGGCCGACATGATCAAATAGGTGGTCATATTCTTCTGACAAGAACCTCTCCCTCAGCATGCTGAGGTAACTCAGTTTGTTTCTCGAGCCCCTATCGACAAGCTCAAACAATATCCAGTATATACCTTCACCAGCCAAGACTTGGATAATCCTAATATCATAGAATACTAGCTGAAGAATACTCTCAAAGTTTTGAACAAGCAAATGAAGTACCCCGAGGAGCACAAGCTAGAATGTGCTTGGGCTTTGATCGCTGGAGAAGCACAGAGTTGGTGAGACACTGTGACACTTATCGTTCCTGAGCACAGGATTACGTGGGACTTCTTCCTTCAAGAGTTCTGCAAAAAGTACATCAATGACCATTATATCACTGAAAGACGTAAGAGATTTCTCCATCTGAGACAAGGAAGAAGACTTGTAGAGTAGTACATCCACGACTTCTACAAATATGCAAGATATGGTACCAAGATCATCCGCACAGAAAATGAGAAGTGTTGAATGTTCATTGATAGCCTCTGTGATGAATTACGTAATCTCTTCGTTGCTTTAGAGATAGAAGACTTCTAGACACTTGTCAACCGAGCTATTTCTACCGAAGCCTCATAGAAGGCTTCTAAAAGAAGAAAAAAGAATCAAGCCCAATCTGATAAGAGGTTTCGAAAAGACTCCAAGCCTTCTATACCACAAAAGAAGGAAAGACAGTGGGACTAGAAGTTTGCCACTTTTCAGCAGTTGCCACGATCTGGTTATGTGCTATAGTGTCAGTCTGCAGGAACATCTATTACTCGTACAACTTCAGTGGATAGTACGGGTGGTTCTGTGAAGGGTTCCCAGATTTCTTTGTGCAACTTATGTCAGAAGAGGCACCCTGGACAATGTCGTAGACAATCTGGATTGTGTTATCTCTACGGTGATTCTGGCTACTTCATCAGGCAGTGTCCACAAAATCCAAATGCCTTTACTACCGTGGCTTCTCAAAATAATCCTAGTAAGGGAAGATGAGCAAAATAGATGCAGTCTGGATAAGCGGGGAGACCTCACAACACCAATGCCCCTCTAACTAGTCATGACCCTCAGACTTCGGCCTAGATGTACCATGTTCGGGGTCGTGAATAGAAAGATGATCCTGATGCGATTGTAGGTATGGTGGAATTATATTTTGATCATGTTTATGCTTTAATAGATTCGGGCCCTACGCATTCTTTCGTTAGTGAACCTTTGATTTCCAAGTATGCTTTAGAGTCTGAACATGTTGCTTCCAAGGTGGTTGTCTCTAATCCGTTAGAAGATAGTGTGGTTATTCGGTTGATCTGTAAAGCTTGTCCTATAAGGATCCAAGGGATCCCATTTTTGGCCAACTTGATGGCATTACCTTTTTAGGAATTTGATCTCATCCTAGGCCTTGATTGGCTAGCTGAACAACAAGCATGGATAAACTGTTATAAGAAGAAGTTATATTTCCGTGGACTCGGTAAGGAAAGCATAACCTTGATGAAATCTGAACCTGAGCCTAAGAAGACTCTTATGTGTGCTATAGAGTCTAAAGAAAATCCAAAGCTCGAGAATGTGCCCATAGTGAAAGAGTTTTCTGATGTGTTTCCCGGTGAACTTCCGGGACTTCTTCCCACTCGTGAAGTGGAATTCGGGATAGGAGTGCAACCTGGGACAACTCTAGTCTCTACTACTCCATATAGGATGGCTCCGATAGAGTTAAGAGAGCTAAAAGCCCAAATCCAAGACCTTTTGGATAAGGGGTTCATCTGACCGAGTTTCTTACCTTAGGGACCACCGGTTTTATTTGTAAATAAGAAAGATGGATCAATACGCTTATGCATTGACTATTGTCAATTGAACAATGTGACAATCAAGAACAAATATACATTACCAAGGATTGATGACCTTTTTGATCAATTGAAAGATGTTTTTATCTTCACTAAGATAGATTTGCAATCTAGATACTATCAAATGCAAGTGAAGGAGTCTGACATTCCAAAGACTACATTCCGAACTAGATATGGCCACTATGAATTCTTAGTAATGCCATTTGGGCTTACGAATGCACCTACAGCCTTCATGGACTTGATGAATCATGTGTTTCGACCTTATCTAGATAAGTTTGTGGTGGTGTTCATAGATGATATTCTGATCTATTCAAAAGACGCCACTACTCATGAAGAACATCTCCGGATTATGCTTTAGACTCTCTAGGAGAAGCAACTATATGCCAAGTTCAGAAAATGTGAATTTTGGCTATCTAAAGTATCTTTTCTTGGCCATGTGATCTCTTCTGCTGGAATCCAAGTTGACCCAAAGAAGATTCAAGCAATCTTTGATTAGATTCCTTTAAAGAATGTTGGAGAAGTTCGTAGTTTTCTGGGCATTGCAGGCTACTATCGTAGGTTCGTTACAGGGTTTTCAATAATTGTTGCACCCTTGACGAAGCTTCTTATTAAGGAAACTCCCTTTATATGGACAGCCGAGCAACAAAGGAGCTTTGATCAACTTAAGCAAGTTCTAACCCATGTCATATCTTGGTGCAACACGAGTCAGGTAAAGACTTCACTGTGTACAGTGATGCATCCCATTTGGGATTAGGCTGTGTACTAATGCAAAAAGGCAAAGTCATAGCTTATGCTTCACGTCAACTCAAACCTCATGAATTGAACTATTCGACACATGATCTGGAATTAGCTGCTATTGTTTTCTCCTTGAAGATTTGGAGTCACTATCTGTATGGTGAAAAGTGTTATTTGTAGACTAATCATAAAAGTTTGAAGTATCTTCTGACTCAGAAAGAGTTGAATCTCTGTCAACATCGATGGATGGAACTTATGAAGGACTACGACTTGGTTATTGATTACCATCTCGATAAAGCCAATGTTGTAGCTAATGCCCTTAGTCGGAAACTTACTCCCTTTACGAGACGTTTGAACATTCCTTTTCAACACAAGAAACATGGTAAGTTGTTGGCCGAACTAAGAGTTTAGTCAACCATTGTATCCCGAATTAAAGCACTTCAAGAAAATGATAGGAAGTTACAACCTTTCATTGCTAAGGTCAAGGATAACATAGATCCTGACTTTGCTATGAATTTCAAAGGCTTGTTATGTTTCTACAACCGTATTTGTGTGCCCGATGATGATGATCTTCGGAATCAGATTCTAAGTGAAGCTCATTCTAACCCATTCTCTGTTCATCCGGGAGCTATCAAGATGTACAAAGATCTAAAAGAGCTATATTGGTGGTTTGGTATGAAGAATGAGATCACAGACTTTGTGACTAGGTGTTTGACTTGCCAATGAGTCAAAGCCGAGCACAAGGTGTCTGCTGGTCTTCTGCAGCCTATCGAGCTTCCATAGTGGAAATAAGAGCGTATCACGATGGACTTCGTATGTGGTCTGCCTGTGACTCCAAAGAGGAATGATACTCTTTGAGTCATTGTGGACCGATTCACTAAGTCTACCCATTTTCTTCCAGTGAGAATGGACCTCAGTTTGCCTAAGATCGCGGAGTTATACATCCGTGAAGTAATCCATTTACACGGAGTTCTAGTATCTATCATTTCCGATCGTGATCCATACTTTGCATCTTAGTTTTGGAAAACCCTGTAAGAGGCTTTGGAAACTCAAGTGCGCCTAAGTATTGCTTTTCATCCTTAGACCGACGGTCAATCCGAAAGGGTTATTCAAGTAACCTTATATCTTCCTTCGATTTGTGAGTATAAGTAACCCATATGAATTCTGATTCTTCTTTGTAGATTCTGGAAGATATGCTCCGAGTCTGTGTTATCGACTTTGGGGATACGTGAGAGAAATCCCTACCCTTGGTCGAATTTGCTTACAATAACAGTTACCAAGCTTCTATCCAAATGGCTCCGTACGAAGCTCTATATGGAAGGAGAAGTAAAAATCCTCTTTGCTGGACCGAACTCGGTGAAGGCAAGATGCTAGGTCTTGACTTACTTTGGGAAACTGAAGAAATGACAACCATTATTTGTGATCGACTTAAGGCTGCCTTCGATCGACAGAAGCCCTATGCTCATCTGAAGAGAAGAGATGTCCAGTACGAGGTTGGTGAGAAGGTTTTCCTCAAAGTGTCTTTATGGAAGAATATCTTTCATTTTGGCAAAAAGGGAAAGTTAAGTCCTCGTTTCATTGGCCCATTCGAAGTAATCGAAAAAGTTGGGTTTGTTGCGTACTGATTAGCTCTCCCCGAGGAGTTAAGTCGAATTCACAACGTCTTCTATGTATCTATGTTATGCAAGTACCAGTCGAATCTTTCCCATGTGATCGAGCTAGAATCTGTGGAATTTTAATCTAATCTGACGTACGAGGAAGAACCTGTGTAGATCCTCGCACGAGAGGTCAAAAGACTTCGTAACAAGTTTGTGCCCTTATTGAAGGTTCTTTGGAGAAGCCACTCGATTGAAGAGGCAACGTGGGAACCTGAAGAAAATATGCAAAAGCAATATCCACACCTCTTAGCTTGATGTGAAAATTTGAGGACAAATTTTCTTAAGGGGGAGAGTTGTCACATCCCTAAAATCAGCCTAGTCAGACTTTAGTTTCGATTACCAGAAATTTTGAATCTGATGTGCAAAATGTTATAATAGTTGACCTTTGTACCCTTCCTTTATAATGAAATCACATCTTGGTCCCATTTGAATAGTTTAAGTCTTCCTTGTATGAAATTTAAAGCCAAATTACAAATTCTGAGCTAGGCGTACCGAAACGGTCAAGCCAGTATCGATACAATCTAACTGCCAATAACTAACTTACTTGTTTTAGCTAAGGCGTATCGATACGGTCATGAGTGTATCGATACGGGTCCCCTGTTTTGAATCTGTTTAAAGCCTAAATTGAAGAAAAAATGAGTAGGTGGTGATTCACCTGCTTATTGCCACCCCTTCACGTGGGATTCCTCAGATCAATAGGGCAATTGATTACCCTATAGTCATAAGGGATGACATTCAAGAGATTGTAAATTGGGCTTAGCAAACCCTTAAAGGAAGGTAAGCTTCCTATTGGTTGCTTAGTAGGTGGGTTAATAATTAAGGTTGGTTCATTTAAAATGAATGAGAAAATGAAAGCTTTCATCTTTTGCCTTTGACCTCCCGAACTTCAAATCTCACTTTTGTCTTCTAACAAGCTAACACCACCATTTCTATCTTCAAGCTCAAGCTGAGTTAGCACCTTGGTGCAATCTTTGATCTTCGTTCAAATTTGATACACCGTTTGAAAGCCTACAATTCAGTGAGTAAAACCCTTAAGTTAATTTGATGTTTCCATGATTCCTTATGGTTTAATTTCGAGATTAGGTTCCTAATGCTCACATAGAAGCCCATGGATTAGGAGGCTAATTTCACTATTCCAATGTTGTTTACAAGCTTTGGAAAGCTTGAAATATGTTTTCGAATCTTTAGCTCAAATTTTAATGTAACTCTTAATTTTGTGCTAGCTCAAATAGTAGAGAATGATCTCTTGTCATCTCCAAAGGAAGCTAGGCACAACGGAGTTGTAATTCGAGAACCTCGTAATCAAGGTGAGTGTAGTAGTGTCAAGGGATAGGCAATGAGCCATCCCGTTGCATTCGTTTATGTTATAATTGCGTTTTGTTTAGAGGCTCACATAGAGCAAACATGTGTGGATGCTAACGACTAGCATGGTAAGTCTTTGATACGGTTGATATGGGTAAGTTCATGTACTATGTTTGAAATATGCTATATGTAAATCCGATATGAATATGCTATCAATATGCTATATGTGAATCCAATATGAATATGCTATATATGAATCCGATATGAATATGCTATATGTGAATCTGATATGAATATGCTATGAATATGTTATGATGTGATACACATATGATATGATCCGTTATATGGAGCAAAGGCTCAATTCCGATTCCGATATGCTATGGCCTATGGGCATAAATGTAAGTTATATGATGAAATATGTGTAACCTTGGACATTTGTGAGTTCTGGATACAATTGGCATGCCATAGGGTTATTTGAGCTCGTATAAGTAAGGGATTGGACTACGGTCCGGGGCTACAGCCTATATGTGGGGGAGATAAGGATGGATTTTGTAAAGGATACTATCCGGAGCTACAGCCTATCTGCGTATGCATTTGTTACATTGTCCAAGGGAATGAATATGTGTTAAGTTTTGCTATGATTATGTGAAAGTATGATAAATGACTTAAGCATGAGACTTATGTGATTAATAGTGTAATTATGATATTTGAGTATGATGTTATGTTATTCATGACCATAGTATGCCATTCATGTCACTTAATGGTTTTACGATTGTTATGACTACCTCACTAGGCTATGTAAGCCTAACATATGTGTGTCTCATGCATTTCAAGATCTTAAAGCTTTTCGGACATCGATCGTGTATTTTGTGGTTGCAAGTCACTCACTCCGCAAGCATATGTATGTTTATTTTGTTTCCGAACTCCTAGTAAGGTGACATAAGACTAGATAAGTTGCAATGCCTATTTTGGTACGTTTGTATAAGCCTGGTAGTGTCTAGGTGACGTATGTGCATTTTGGTGTGTTTTGGACTTAGCAATCTAGCTAAAATCAGCTTTAATGCACGAAAAGGTAAAATCCTAGTAAATGAATTCGGAATAGCCTAAAATTTTATATGCTATTAAAAGTATGGATTTATAACTTTCTGGTAAAATTTGGATAATGTTTGGATGAGTAAATCGAATATAAACCAGCAAAATTTTGTCATTACAGGTCAGGGCGTATCGATACGGGTGATGGCGTATCGGTACGGTTAGGCATAAATTTGGCTTAAGGAACAAGGCGTATCGATACGGTTTGGGTGTATCAGTACGAAAATTGGTCACTGGAATCAGGGATGAAAATGGTATCGATACGGTCTTATAGCGTATCGGTACGGAGTCAATGCAGTCAATTGGTATCGATACGGTCTTAGCTGTATCGGTACGGGTTTGACATCCTTTGAATTTGGAAATCTGGAAATAAGCATGGTGTATCGATACGGCCCATAGGGTATCGATACGGTGTTAGTTAAATCTGTTATAAGGCATAAAATAGAATTTAGATAGTTTACAAATTGGACACTAATAACTATACGGTCTAATTGATTATGTTAACGATATCTGATAGTAACGAAACTTCACAGATCAATAATTGGTAAGTTTAATTACAAGTTGGTAATAAAGAATTCGGACTAGGATCGCTAATTTGTAAAGTTTACGATCTAGTCACTAAATTTGAAAAAGATTAAAATTGACCCCAAATTCTAATAAGACTAGTAACGAATAAGTTCGATAAGCTTTAAGAATGACTAGTAAAATATCCCGAATAAGTTCCGAACTCCGATTCTGTCTTCCGATCTCTCAATAAGTTTTCGATAACACTTTTCGACCCGGTTCTCTACCAGACTGGGAAAGGGGTGTTACAAAAAAGATAGGGGAAATGGGGTCTCCCTGCCGGATACCCCTAGTTGGCGTGAAAGTGTCAGACAACTCGCCATTCCAAAGAATCTGAGTCGATACCGATCGAACACAACTCATGATCAGATTAATCATCCTGGTTGGAACCTCTCCCCATCGCATAAAGAGTTTCTTCAATATGATCCCATTCCAAGCGGTCATAGGTCTTTTTTAAATCTACCTTAATCGTCATCCAAGCCTCATTCCCAGTCGTCGATGCCATGGAATGCACAACTTCCTGAGCTATAATGATGTTATCATGTATATTTCTCCCAGACACAAAGCTAGCTTGTGTATCTGTCACCCAGCTAGGAAGAAAGTTCTTTAACCTATTAACAAGCAATTTAGTAATAACTTTGTAGAGAACATTACAAAGACTAATAGGCCGAAATTGGCTGACATACTCAAGTGTATCTATTTTCAGAATCAAAACTAACAACGTTTGATTCACCCAATCCTTCAACACCTCATCATCAAAGAAGCGCTTGACAAATTGAAACACCGATGGCCTAACGACGTCCCAATTCTTTTGATAAAACGCTACATGTAGTCCATCTATACCTGCTGATTTAAGCGGTGCCATAGAAAAAACCACACTCCGTACTTCCTCCATCGTTACCTCTACAAGCATCAGCCTTAGCTCTTGAACCCCAAACTGGAAGAAATCGCCTGTAATAACCATCACCCGCGTCATTAGAGCTTCACTAGTGAACAAGGACTTGAAAAATTCAGCTGCATGATGCTTAAGAACGCTAGAGTCCTCACACTACTTATCGCCCCCTAAGCGCAACATCCATATAGTATTTTTCTTATGGTGAGCCATAGTAGACATGTGATATTTTGTATTTCTATCACCTTTATCAATCCAATTACTTTGAGATTTCTAGTACCACAAACTCTCTTCCTGGGCAAGTACAATATCCAATTCTTTCTTCAACTTGAGTTTTAGACGTTCCAAAGAGGAACAATAATTATCTTTTAATGCCTGTTCGATACCTTTAATACGCGCTGTCAACTTCTTTTTTCGACGCTCATTATGCTTGAACACCTCCAAATTCCATTGCTT
The DNA here is from genome assembly GCA_019671005.1 of Hibiscus mutabilis. NCBI lineage: Eukaryota > Viridiplantae > Streptophyta > Magnoliopsida > Malvales > Malvaceae > Hibiscus > Hibiscus mutabilis. The sequence goes on from CM033714.1 coordinate 72,825,393, forward strand.
GTTGTTTTCCTGGAACTGCGTAACATTATCCTGCATCAATCGATCGCCAGATCAGACTGACTGCAGAAAAAGGCGAAAAACCAGGGTGCTCATTCCATGCAATAATATAGCGAAAAGGACTGAGACCCCTATCAGCTCCCTTTCCTTCTGTATCTAAAAGAATAGGTCTATGATCAAAACCTAGCTTAAAAAGGTGAAATACCTCAGATGCCGGGAAAACCTCATACAAAGACCCACTACAAATGCAACGTTCCAATATCTGAAAAAACGAACCTCTACGCCAAGTAAATTTAGGACCATTAAACCGCATATTGATCAAACCAAAATCAAACATAAATTCTCCAAATCTTCGACATATCCCATCATGTCGCTAAGAACCCCCTAAATCTCTCACACGCACTACCAATAACATTCATATCACCGCCTAGGACCCAAGGCAAGTCCGCCCCTGGGTCAAGAGCAATCAACTGATCCTACAGTGAACGAAGTTTCATCGCATCCAGGCTAGCATAGACAAAAGAAATAAAGAAACTACCACCACCATTTTGCAACATACAACAACCATGGACAAACTGATTAGAGATAGCCAGCACATCCAAGTGAATTGTATCGCGCCATAATAACCAAATCCCGCCAGAAAAATCCTGCACCTCCACACGATACGATTACTTAAACCTTGATCTAATAATAAAATTATCTGCCTCTACCCCGCTAATTTGAGGTTCTATAATCGCTACTATATCCGGATTCTGCTTCTTGACCAACATCTTAAAAGAACGATTAAATCCAGGGTCTAAAGCACCTTGAACATTCCAAAAAATGAACTTAACCATTTAAAAATAAGGAAAGAAAAAAGGAGCATCAGGATTAAACCTGCATATCTGAACTCTTCGGCTGCTCAAAAACTAAGTTGATTTGCCATTGTATTTGTGAACCATCGACCCTATTCACCGGCATCGACACCTCTTTACGGACTTGTCCGCCACCCTTGACATTGTCCAAATCTGACATGAGAAAAGATAAACAAGTAGCTAACGTCAGCTTAGCTGCTCCCTTATCCTCTTTTTTCTTCTACTTTAGAGCCGACTTTTGAACCCCTTGGACTCTTGCTTGCTTATTTGACAAACCTTTACTAGAGGCACCTCGAATAGACATAGGTAGAACACAACCCATTGTCCCTCGGGGTTCATTACCCATCTCATCGTTTACCACATGCACCACAACATGTTTCTCCACATTCAATGTTGTCTTAGCCTTCACCACTGTGCTATGAGAAGCCACCCTAGTCTCTACGAGAACCCTTGATGCCTCTTTACTGTGTGCATCCTTTTGCTGAGTAACCCCAACCCCACACAGCCTCCATTAGCAACCCATCGATCGCCTACATAAAACCCCACTCTTGTCCATCCCAGCTGCACCCACTACGCCCGACATATCCCCTACCATGTTAAGACCCGGGCTCTTTTGCGCTTCCCACAACCACATTAGCTGGTACCACCTCCTCATGCTCCTCCCTCGACTCAAACCCTTCCTCTAGAACCGCAAAACTCGATCCCTCGCTAGCCTTTGCCCTCTCAACACCAATTCCCTTACCGGGAGCTCCTGGACTCACATTACTCTTTCTCCTTCGATTTACCACTTGCATTTATGGGCCATAAAGTTCATTGGGATCCTTCCGCTCCGCCTCAGTTACCCGGTTTCTCCAGGTGTTTCCTGAATGCCACATACCTCCTTAGAGTGATCGTACTTTCCACACTGAAAACAAATTGACGGTAAACCTTCATACTTAATATCCTGTCGTTGCCCATCAATAATAATCCCTAAAACCAACGGTTCCTTCAAATCCACCATTATCGCAAGTTAAACAAATCGACCTCTCTTCCGTCCGTTGTGTTATAGTCTACTCTGACCACTTTCCCAATAGTCGCCGCAACATACCGAAATAAGCTTTTGGTATAGTATGGATATGGAAGTTTCAGTAACCTGACCCAAACCATAATCTGCGAAGGATGCTCCTCTGTTGTCGAAAAGTAACGATTCTATGGCTGGACCATAAGATAACTCCCATAAATTACCCAGGGTCCTCCCACAAGAACTTTGTGATAATCCCCTATTTCGCAAATCGCACCAAAAAATACTCATTATCAAGATCTATCAAATTGATTGCTCCATCTGGATTCCACAGGGCCATTTTCGATTCCAAAGCGCTTTGTACCCAATCGACTTTTTTAGGAGACGAATTATGACTGACTTGGCCAATTTCGCATCAATGACATCATGAACCCTATCCGAGAAACAAATCTCCGGTAGTTCACTCCTGCCGCCGATACTCACATCCTCAGCTTTGACCTCAACATCTAACTCCTCAATGGATTGCACGCCCTTGTTCTTCCCAGTCCCTCCCAACAGAGTATCCCGAAACGATGGTGGTACCATTTTGCTTCCCTAATCCATTCCAGTCCCGCCTCCCTGACCCGCATCAGTTTTGGCAAGACTCAAACCATCTGTCCCCTCCATCGGTGCAGACACATCATCCATTTGAACATCCATACTACGACCCTTCTTTACAGCCGATTGAATCTCCACATCCACCAGAGATCCCGTCCTCTCAAGCGCCACCGGGTTGTTAAGCAGTACCACATTGTCCGGAGGGCGGCCTCCCTGTGTTCCAACAAGCACACCAACTGCGGCGGCCGTGCCTCCCACGTTAGGGTTTTCCATTTTAAAATTTCTTTTCTAATTATACTCCACCTCTATTGTTTATAATATTTTACACATTATAAATATTTTTAGAATATGATATAGGTTTGTTTTATTTTTGATTAAATTAATAATACTTTTTTGTTCAATTATTATTTTAGGAATTACAAATTGCTTTATCCCACACCTCCCACCAATTGTCAAAGAGAATGGCGTTCGTGTGCATATGTCTGTCGCCATACGAAATAGAATGTTCGGTTTAGAAGATCCAATGAAAAGAGAATCATATGAAAAGCATATAATATATATTTCTTAGTCCCACCAAATACCAAAACGACACACCTCCACGTTCAAAGTAGGGCATCTCCCCCACATGACTTGTCGTCTGACTCCCTCAAAAAGAGAGGAAGAAACAAATTAAGATGATGTATTCTTCTCCTTCTCTCAACTTTACACTCAAACTCTGCTTTGAATTTCATGAATATTTATCATAAAGAATATTAATGATATTATATTCCACTACAAAATCAACTATACTTGAGACAATATCGTATCAAGAGCCGTAAGTGATTAGTTTTACGAAATACTCTTTCATTTTGTCTTTCGTTAACTTAAATTTATAATGATACATGCAACTTTTGTTGATTTAAATATCAAATAGTATTTTAGAACACAAGATTTTAATGTTTCTCATCCTCGTGTTTGTGTTGCATGAATCAACGAGCATCCTCACAAAGCATCTCTCAGTTCGATATGTCCCGATGTATAAATAAGAAAGAGTGTATTCTCTTAAAAAATTGAAAACAAAGAAAGATGAAGAGAACAAAGGGTACAAACATGAAGTCGCAAAGCCATAGAGTTCCACAGATATTACTTTTAGTATTAAGATAAACAAGAAAACAATTGATATTAGGAAGGTTATTTTTAATCGGGGATCATATGGTTGGGTGCATTATTTGTTAAAATTTTTGGGATCAATTTTACCCGCCCTTATTTTATAATTAATTTTATTTAACAAATTTAATATTTTTATTAATTATTTTTTAGATCGGGTCAAATTATATTTTTACTGTGTCGGGTCAAACAGCCTATGTTAACTTTAAATTGGAATCAAGTTAGAGTCCAGTTGAGATTCCTATGTGAGTCTATATCAAGCGGCCAAAAATCCTCATTCCATCCCATTACCATCCCTAGTTGATAGGCTTATTTCAGGGTCTTTTTCCAGCTGCAATGGCAAAAGCAAAAGAAATTAAAAATTAATTTAAAGAATTATAGCTTGAGACTCGTGATGCATTTAACTCATACTCTCAAGAAAACATGTTTTTGTCAAGATTCAACAGCAAGGGGGCTTGATTTTGTCCCCATTAAAATAAAAGTGGGTAATTAGTAATTACGAAAAGAGTACGATGAACAGTCACAATTATAATAAATATAATTTAAAAAATTATAATTAAAACTAATTATTAATAATTTACCGTATATCTAAATTAAAATATATTTTTTTCATCACGTCATCCATTAAAAATCAGTGAGTAATTTTTCTAAAATATGGTAATTGCCTTCGTTCGTATTGTTAATCAACTTATTTTATTATACAAATATAAAGAACAAAAAAAATAGTAATAAAACACTCACGGTAATCAACCTCGATACAAAGGAGAATGTTGCTAGAAAACCAGTTTGGAAACCCTACTTTGCCTCAAAACCTTCATCGGACTCGTGAAATACCATCCCTTCCCCTTCGTCGACGTAGAAGATTTCCGATCTCCGGTGCCGGAATGTGACGTCATCTCCACCGACCTCGACTTCCCCATCATCTTCCTTTCGTCCGCCGCCTTCGTTACGCTCTCTTTATCGATTTCTCTTCGATGATCTTCGCTGCCGAATCGCTTGCTCGTGTTAGTACTACCACCTTTAATCATCGACCAAAACGACGGCGTCTTGCTCTTATCATTACTCGCCGATAAATTGTTCTTCTCGGTCAAACTCTCCGATTTCAAACGGAGAAAAGGGATCGAAAGGGATCTGGATCGTCGGAACGCAGGCTCGGTTTCGATGAGATTCGAGACTCGACCGACGGTTCCGACATCCGAGACATCACCGGCGATTGAGAAGCAGGAGAAGGAGGAGTACGATGATGAAGAAGAAGAGGAGGAGGAGGTTGCGCTGCACGCGCAAGGACGGGTGTGGGCGCAGTCGGGGCAAAGCGATGCTAGTTTGTTTTGGAGACAAACCGGACAGATTCCGCTGCGGCGTCGTTTCGAAGGATGCTTTGCGCATTCCCAGACCTTTTCTTCGCCAACGTAGAAAGCCATCTTGTTATTTTGCAGTACGAAGTTTGTTTGTGGTGTTCGTTTAGAGGAGGTTTATAAACAGAGAAGCTTTTTGATGGGGGGCAGTTGAATTGACCATGGTTAATTTCTTAACATATAGGATCTTAACCATGGTTAGTTTCTAACTTTTTGTCTAATCATACTATCAGTCCTTGTACTCCCCACACATTTGAAATTTAGGGCATTTATTATTAAATGTTTGGTAGTAAGTGGAATTTGTATGTGGAAAATTAATCAAAGCCTTTAAAACATAAAATAAAGCACACAAAAGACGAGATTTAATCCGGTTCGACCTTGATTACCTCCACGAATAAGAGAAACAAATAATCTACTATCAACGTAAAGAACAAGAAGGATATAAATACATAACTCGGTGTAGCCAAAACTCTCTTCTCACAGTTCCTACAATACTCATTTCTACAACATAGCCACTATAGTTGCAGAGATCCTACAAGTGGTTAAGTTACATCTCTCTAAAGTAATTCTCTCTCATTATCACGTAATATTCAACCACTAAAATTACAATAAAACTCAACTTAATTACCGATTAAAATTTGAGTCAAAATATAACACAAACTTTAGAGTTAGGTGGATTAAAGGATGCATTTTTATACAGATTTGTAATAGGTGTAATATTTACGAGAATGACAATTATAGACTAGTAATTGAATTAGAATGAACATATTTCACAGTTTTTGTTTAGGTTAGGATTGAAATTTCAAAAGTTGCAAAAGTACAGGACTAAAAATAATCAAGTTAGAGTATAGGAACTAAATCTATAAGTTAGGTATAGTAGAGGGAGTAATGGAAGGGTTTAACCATAATATTGATTTTATGGAGTGGACGGAGTTGTAGGCGTGGAGCAATGTGATTTGTCCACATGTAGAAAACATAGTAGAGTTGAGATGAGGCATTAAATGATCCATACAAAATTAAATGTAGTTTTGTGACACCGACACGTTTCACACCTGCGTGGTTGGCCATCTAAGTCGTTAGCCCCACTCAATGCCCCTATGTAACTAATCAACCCTTTCACAATTGTCTGAAATGCTACCATTTTTTTCAAGTAACCTCTCATAAATGTGCTTTAAGACACGAGTTTGATTCTTATTGCGTGCACCTTGCTAGTTTTACACAATTCTGTTAAGTACATTGACTATTTCTAAAAAAACATGTATGGTAGGATATGCAACGCTAATATTTTTATAATTTATAATATATTGTTTTTTTTCGAGGCGGTATTAATGTCTTCACCTCTTTCAGGTGTGATATAAGGATAAAACTAAAGAAGGTAGGTACATTCCTTCAATTTTTTTGTTTAATAGCAATTTGGGTCCTTATGAATTTAAATATTAGATAAATTACTAAAATTAGATCATGCCCCCAAATTTTGAGTTTCAATACTTATTAAACTTTTATTTTTTGTTTTAATTCAATAATTTGACTCTTCCGGTGTTCAATCTCAGACTCTGTTTCAGATTTTGTGAACTTTTAACAACTCCCTATAAGATTTATAAAAACGAATTATATCTACCAAAGTTTTTTTTTAAATGAAAATATCTGTAATGGTTTAATTTTATGCAATGAATTTGCACCTATATTTCCCGCAAGTTGAAATGGTGATGTAACTACACAATCTAGAAAGTGTAAGTGAAATCCGATGAGTTGGGTCCCCTCTCTCGGTAGTGAGACGGCTGCACCGTCCGACAAAATTGTGAATTACAATAATGAAAATTATATATTTGAATACATTGTGATACGCCGATACTGATAGAAAGCATACGTATTAGCTAATAGTTGTTGGGTGTGTAGTGGAAGTGGGGCTCATCTCGAATTATTAATGTCATATTAGCTAGTTTAAACATCAAACCAATTGCCAACCCAAAAGAGAAAAGGGGCATAGCTGTTAGGTTTTCAGCTCAACTAACCCTACCCTAATCTCTTCTCACACGTTATCCTCCTCAAAACCATACAAGTATACGCTCCCATGCAATGCTCATCAACTTCTATACATACATATAAGTCCAATAAGATCTCGAATTATTTTCATCTACTAAAATATTCATAATATTTGCGTACTAATTTTTTTGATATTTCTCATGTTTATTTTATGATTCGAGTTTGAGGTTTATAATTATCACTCCCAAAAATGTTTGTTGGGTTTGAAGTTTGAACGGCTAATGGCTGATGCCACCATGTTACACTGCACCTGCAAAGTAAACCACCGTGCTTACGTTGTCCCCATCGTCAACCAGCTGCTATCAACCAATCCTTTTTAAAACAACATTTGACTCAACTAGCAGCGGATCCAAGAAATTCAAAAAATGAGATTCTAAATATTTTTTTCTCAAACAGACATGCATTTTTTTACACACTAAATAAAATTCTTTTTTAGAAAAATATTACACTAAATTAAACTTATTTTTTTAAGAAAAAATAGAGATGTGGGTGCTCCCATCAGGGCTGGGGACCCAACCAATACTTTCAAAACTGTTTTTTGGAATAATGTTGGACCCTATTCTCTTGTACTCTTCCACGCGTAAGAACTAAGAAATAGTTTTGTTGGATCGAACTTATCCTTAAAAAAACATAAACCTCTCGTTCAGACCAATTAGTACTGAGATTTGAGTGCACCCTAAGAAAGAGAATCCAAGTTTAAAAATAACACCATTAAAAGGAATAATTACAAACCCTAAATATGGTAATTAAACAAGGGCAAAGCCATTTGGCAATGAAAGGTATTGTTGTCCCGTCTAAATTTCTTTGGTATAATAGCATATTAGGTCTTTCTAATTTAAATATTAGTCAAATAAAGTCTTTAACCTTTCTAATAATTATATTTAAGAGTATAATAAACTCTTAGACTTATTAATTTTTTATCCTAACTCTCTCTAATTATAAGAAAAATGTTAAGAATATAAAAATAAAGAAATATGTTGTTGAGAAAATGAAGTTGGGCTCGACGTATGGTGTGGGCTATATCCAGCCTCGGAATCTCTTCTTGGGCCAAGTAGAGAATACTGCAAATTACTTTTGGGAAAGGGTTGAACCCATTCATTTCCATCGCCATTTTTACATTAGGCCCATGGTATTCTTGAAACAAGTCATTGGAATCCTATTCCATTAACAAAGCAAAAGTTTTTTTTAAGTGTTTATGTTCGGTTCGTGTTCGTTTAAATTTTTAATATCAGGTTTGTTTGTTTAATTTTAAAGGTGTTCATGTTCATTTGTTTAGCATTCACGAGCTAGTTCGTTAAAAGTTCATTTATATGTTTGTAAAAGTAGTAAAATTATACCATTAGTCCTTAAGCTTCTTGGGCTTCATAATTTGAACTCAACGTTCACACTCTGTTCAGTTTAGTCACTATTGCCACCAGTATTTAAAATATAAAAAAATAAAAGGAAAAGGAAAATCATGTAAACGAGCTTGTAAACAAGTGGATAAACGATTTTGTTCGTGAAAACGAACCGAACACATCTCTGTTTGTATTTATTCGATTATTAAATGAATATAAATTTTTTAATCATCTCATTTATTTAGCATAATAAACAAACGTTTTACAAACGATTTACAAACAAGTCATCCAACGTTCTACTCCTTTACCCCTAGTAAAATTGAATCAACTTTACGTTTGAAAGAACATAAAAATATTTATTATTGAAACCATCTGCTAAAGATAATTTTTCATCCACTTGTCTAAAATATCAATCAACAACAAGCTTTCGTTTCAACTCTTTCGGTGGGAAATTTCAAACAGAACAACAAGGTCAAAGCTAGCCTCTCTATATATAATAAAAATCTCATGTCCTTTTTCGGTATTTTTTATGCTCCAATATTAAAAAAATATTACAAAATTAAATTATAAATTTTAACTTTAAATTCTAAATAATAAACCTAAAACCCTACACTCTAAAAAATAAACCCTACACCAAATTTCTTAAACCCTAACTATAAACCTTAACTTTAAACTCTAAACTTAATTTTAGCGTGAAGGCATAAGAACACTAAAAGGTACATAGAATTTCTATTTGGCAAAATGACAAAAAATACCCCCCAACATTTGCATGTTTTTGTCATTTGGCCTTCTATTCTTTTTTTTGAAACAAACAACCCCAAACGTTTGCATGTTTTGTCATTTGGCCCTCTATTCTTTTTTAGAGCAAACAACCCCCAACGTTTCAATTTGGTCCAAATAAGTCCCAGTTATATGGAAGGCTTTATTCAACTAACGGTCAATGGCTGATGTTGACTGGACTTGTCACGTGTTAAGTTTTGCTGACGTGTCAGCATCATATTCGCCATGTGTCACTATCATGTTCGGCCACGTGTCAACGGTTGATTCTGACGTCGGCAACTCTTAACACATAACAAGTTCAGTCAACATCGGCCGTTGATCGTTAGTTGACTAACGATTTCCATCCAACTGTGGCATATTTAGACTAAATTAAAACATATAGAGTTGTTTGCTCCAAAAAAAATAGGAGGCCAAATGATAAAATATGTAAACGTTGAGAGTTTGTTCCAAAAAAAAAAGAATAGGAGGCCAAGACAAAACATGCAAACGTTAGGAGCATTTTTGTCATTTTGCTTTTTATTTCTATATAAACCTTTTAGTCAAACAAGCTATGACATGGCGTAACCTAATTGGTCCCAACCCAAACATACGGAACTTCAGATAAAAATGGACCCACAAAAAAACCAAACCCAGAGGGTTATGTCGGTCCCACATGAGAGGTTTCAAACAAATTGCAATAATCAAGTGTGGGTCCCACATTTGGAGGTGGGATCTTTAGCCAAATGCCAATGATCCCTAACGCACGGTGTAGAAAACTACGTAGCATCACACTCAATCAAAACAAAACCTTTTTCAAGTTTTTATTATTATTTTGGTTTAATAAACTATTTGGCCCCTGACTTTATCTTGGATATGCAATTTGGCCCCTAACTTTTTATTATAAATATATACTTAATTAAATATTTGAATTTGTATTAAATATTTGACTTTTGCTTTTTCGAAATTAGTGAATATGGGATGCACGTTAGCTTGTCTATAGTGCGCATGTAGAGAATATTCAGTTTCTTCATTTTTTTCTTCTTTTTTTTTCCATAATTTTCTTTATTTTCCTTTGATTTTCGCTTCGATCCTTGCTTCTGATGCTTGTTTCATGGTGGATTTAACATCGTCTACAGTAAAATTTAGCAGCTCGAGGGCCTCGAGAGAATACTAAAAAAATTTCGTCGTTGGGAGCTGAAAACCAGGGTGCTTCAACTGAATCTGATTTTGGGCATGTTGCGTCGGGTTCAGGTACGGAATATAATTAGTTGGATTCTTTACCCTTTTCCCCCTGTTGAACGGGATGGTCGTATTTTTAGTAAAACCCCATTTGGATATGCTTGCTACTTGTGCTAAGCAATGGGAGAACACCTTTCTAGGGAATTTTTTGGGGAAATCTCCCACCCTTGCAGTATTTCAAAAAACAGTGGATAAATTGTAGGGTAGGGAAAGGTCAATCACAATTCGGTTTCTAGCTCCCAGTGTGTATGTGCTAAACTTTCCATCGAAAAAGGTTAGTGATTGGGTTCTTGAATCTGGACCTTGGCATATTCAGCAGAAGGCTTTAATTCTAATGAAGTGGGTGCCTAGGATGCTTCTTGAGGTGTTGGATCTGAATTTTGCCTCAGCTCTGGCATGTGCCATTAGAACTGTTGCATAGCTAGTACCCTGAGTACGCCTCTTTATACAGATCGTGCTACTGTATTAAAGAAGAGCTTAGAGTTTGCTAAGATTTGTATTGAATTTGATGCCACTTTTAAGCTTCCTAAGTCGGTTATTGTTGAACTTAGTGAAAGTAATTGTGTGGATGTTGGTGTTAAATTGGTTTGGGCACCTCCTAGATGTGAGCATCGTTGTATCTTTGGGCATTTTGGGGATAAGTGTTCTAAGAAAGTGGACTTGCATCAAACTTTAACTGGTGAAGGGCATTTGGGTACTAATCAAGGAGTAGATGTTAGTGTTGGTGATGTCTGTGGTGAATTGAATCATGTGTGTGCTTCCCAAGATAAAAGTAGAGAGGATGCACCTGCAAACTCAGGTGTTGTTATTTCAATGTTAGATCAGTGTATTGTTGAGAATAGAGCAGTAGTTGGTGGGGATGAGGAGGTGAAGGTTTCTGAGATAGTTGTTGTAAACGAGCTAGAAGATTCGGGTGAATTACTGGAATCGGGTTGGAGGTTTTGGTTTAGGTTTTAGCTAATTAATTAATTCCTGAAAATAATTTGGGTAATTAAATTGATTTCCGATAAATTTCTCGTGACAAGTATTTGTGAAAAATATTTTAAAGGAATTTAATAAAGGATGAAATTGAGTTTGGTAATTTTAAATGAGTTATTTTAATATTAATTAAGTAATGATTTTATTAATTCTATGTATATATTTAAATATGTCGGTAAATGCATACATTAGGCATGACATTAGAGGTTTTGCATACATATACATAGACATCTATGAGGGCATATAAGTGAACATCATACATATGTTCACACTTACGGATGACTTTTTGGAGGCCGATGAGGAAGTGATGTAAGTAGCTTTAGTGATGAGGTTCTTTGGAGTTCTCAAGGTTTGTAAAAGGTGTTAAAGATTGGTTCTTGAAAGTTTGAGTTGTGCTAGATTTGAAGCGACTAAGGTTGGTGTTAGAAGTACGTGGTTTTCTAGATTCAGTTGATTGTTATCAAAGTTTGTTGAGGAATTCTTTTGAGGATGCTGCACTGTTAGCCAAGTTGCGGCTAGAGATGTTCTATTGAATCAAATGATTTGCTAGGCTCTGTTTGGGACCATAGTTTGAGTTTAGTTAGTTAATTAATTCTAGGTTAATAATTGAATGTGTTTTCAAAAGAATATGACAAATTAGACATGGCTAATGTTTTGAAAGGTTATTTAATTGGTTTATCAAATAACAAGAATTATGTTTTGATGACTTTAAAAAAAGAGACAATTTGGTTTTATAAGGGATTTTTGTGAATTAAATAGAGAGAGGACACATGCTAAGAATCTTTAGGGGGCAATTGCACCCTTCGTATTTTAACAACTCATTTTTTTTGTTTTTTCAAAAACTACTACCGAAGGTTAATATTTTCTCTAAAACATGAGTTCTCTAATTTTTCTTTCAACTAAAAAAAAACTATTATTTTTGTAATTTTATTTTCCTAAAATGTTTTCGAGGATCAATTGATTTTCTGGATTTACTTATAATCTAATTTTTCGTCCAAATAATTTTTAAACTTGAGCGAGTTGGTGAATTTTTTGTTAACAATGCTTTTCATGTTAGAATACAAGGGGAATCTCATTTTGGTTGTACTCCTATCAAACAAAGTGCGCTATGGTTTCTTATTGACATTCCACACGCTTTGTGTCCTTAATCTATTATTTTCTATTAACGTTTGTGATTAAAGTGAAATTAATTGAATTTAATTGGTTTATAATGGTTCGGGAACAAATTATGGTTATGTTGTTCAAACTTAAAAAAAATTCTTATTGGTTGGTAAAATCTAAAACTTGGTTTTACATGTTTGGACCCGGAATTAGTTTAAGTGTCTAGTTGAGATAGTTGTTCTTCCTGAATTGAGATTGATGTTTGGTTAAGTGAAGCCTTTGATGTTGGTTGTAATTTTGAAGAGTTACTGATGTTTTACGAAGGTTTGTGAATTGAGAATTGTCTGTGAAGAGATGATTGTATATTAGAAAGTATTGGTGAAAGCTAAAAGCGGTTCTTGATATTTTGGCATTGTTTCGGCATGAGAATTAGATAGGTTTTAAACGGATTGAGGCGACGAGATACCCGATATCATATGGGTGGTTGAGTGTTTCTCGACGTTCTCCATGGATGAAGGTTGTAGAGAATGGTTTATAATGGTGTGTAAAATCAAGTCTTAATAGATGATAGGTAGATAAAGGGGAAGACCGGTTTTGTGACATGTTTTATCGAGATAGTTTGAGCTCGAATGTGTAAATTGATGAGTTACCTACATTTTTGTGGCGAGGTTTGTTTGACCCTTTGCTTAATGTTTTCGAAAAGAGAAAGTTGAGAATTGTTGGTTATACCATTGGTAAAGGATGTTTCTGATTAAGTCTCTGGCTACTAGGTGTAGCATATCGAGACGATTGAATTTGTGAAGTTATGCGACGTAAGTGTAATTGAGGAAGTTGTTAGATGAAGGGACGTTTGTGTTTGTTTTGTTTCTTGTTCGTAAATTTTGAGGACGGAATTTCTTTTAGAGGGGGAGACTTGTATCACCCCGAAAAATGAGCTAGAGATTTAGGTGAATTACCGGAATCCAGTTGGAAGTTTTGGGTTAAGTTTTAGCTAATTAATTAATTCTAGAAAATAATTTGGATAATTAAATTGATTTCTGATAAATTTATCGTGACAATTATTTGTAAAAAATATATTTAATGAGTTTAATAAATGACCAAAATGAATTTGGTAATTTTAAATGAGTTGTTTTAATATTAATTAAATGGTGACTATTTTACAAAATGTTGTAAAGTATTAGTAATGACAATGTTGTAAAAAGAACTAAATTGGTTGTTTTATAGAATTATTTGACCCATTTATTAAATAAAGCTTTTATCATCTATTTCTAGCTAGAATATGACGACGCTTATTATTTTTTCTCAAGAAAGAAAGCTCTGTCTAAATTTATCTCTCTTTTTCTCTCAAGATTCTCTCAAACACCATTTTAATCTTCTTTGATATTCTTATCCAATTTCTATTCATTTACTTTCTAAACCATTTCTAATCAATAGCCACACAAGAGATTTTGACTTCTCTCATCGTGTTCAATGGATTTCGCATTGAAAGATTGGAAGAGCAATCTTCATTTTCAGTTTCTAATTTATTTGGGTAATCTTTGATTTTCTAACGATCTCTTGATTATTTTGTGTAGATTATCTATCAATCCTATTGTCTTTTGATGTTAAAATAAAATTTAATGGATTAATTTAATTTCTAGATGCTAAAGAGTGAATTATGATTTGATAGATGAAATATAAATATTTTAGTTGGATTATGTATTATTCTTGCGGGTCAGATATAATCTAATATCAATTTTGTAAAATTAATTCCGGAATTAATCTAATTGGTTGAATTTAGATTTGAGCTCTTGAATTGAGATATTGTAACATCCCAAAAACCGGTTTAGTCGGAATGGGGTTTCGACGATCGAAAACCGTACACTGAAAAGTCTAAATGTTACATTGTTAATGATCATGTGAAGTAGTTTCATTGATAATAGACCTTGAATGAGCTCGTTCATAGTTAGGGTTTCGTTGAAAAATGTTGAAAATATTGATATTTCACTAGGCGTACCAATACAGTAAAACCTGTATCGGTATGATGCAATTGTTTCCTAACTAACTTACTGAACTTGAGCCAACCGTATCGATACGGTTAGAGGTGTATCGATATGGGCCTCTGTTAAACTCTGTTTTAGTAACCAAATTGAAAGAATTGAGAGTTTAGGGATAAGTCATCTCTTAAGTTGTCATCCCACGTGATGTTAAACATCTTTTAATCCTAAAAGATGACACCTTGATTTTTTGTCATCCAATTTCGGGAAGTGGAAATTCATAGTTCAAGCTTTCCTTTGCCTAAGGGAAAGCTTCTCATTGGCTCTTATGGGAGGTGGGAAATGATTAAGGATTATAGTTCCTAAAATGAATAAGGAAAGGCTCTCATCCTTGTATTGCTTTCACCGTAACCCAATCCCACCCTTTGTCTTGAAAATAAGCACACACCTCCATTGTTGTCTTCAACCTTTAGCTCCAGCACACACCTCTCCCATTGAACCTCTTAAACTCAAGCTTTCTTTGCTTCGAGAGTTTCATTGAATAGCTATCCGTTGGGTAAGTAGAAACCTGCAATCTATCGTTGATTCCATGGATTATTGAATGTCTAATTTCAAGTTATGGTTCTCAAGTCAAACCTTTATTTCTCAAGTTTCAATATACGAATCTATTCTATAGCTAATAGCTATTATAAGCTTAGAAATGAATATCGATATTTTTATATTAATTGTATCAATTTCCTATTAATATTCCCTAGCTCAAGAGTTGGAGGAAGCTAATCCATCATTTCCAACAAACGCTATGAAAAAGGGAATTACGATCCGATAGCCGTAGGAGCTTCGGAGTTCAAGGTGAGTGTAGTCAGGGTCTCGAGAGTTGGCTAGGTGCCATCTCGAATCATTGATTATTGCTTATTGTATTGCTAACCATGGTATTGAAGAAATTTTGCATAAAACATTATCGAAATGCCATATTGGTAAGTATTGCATTGAATACATGTCCGAAGCATTGTTGTTATTGCCATTGAAATCATTGAAGCATTGTTACATAAAGTTATTGAGTATTGGATATTGGATTTTGCTTATTGCTATTGAAATATTGATATATGCCTATTGCTATCGAGTTAACTCATTGAAACATTATTATCGAATTGTAATAACCCATTTTTGTCTGGGCTTCAAACCCAAGACCCAAACCAAATTCCAATTAAAAATAGATCCAAAATATCCATAAAATAAATCCATATAACATAAGGCCCATAACCAAACCCATTCAACCCAATCATATATAGTTGACCCAATAACCCAAACCCATCTGCTAAACCCGGTACCCACTTAACCCAACCCGATCTGGATCTTTTCTAACCCAAATTACCAGAATACCCTTAACCCTAATAATATACTAAAAACCCTAAAAATAAAAAACCCCTAATATCCTAAACACAAGGCTGCCGCCACTGCCCTAGTTGACCATTAACCTTCCCCACGCGTGGAGTGTACACGCCGACTCCTCGGCTCCCCGTGAGAAAGCACGCGCCCTTATCTAGTCACTTGCAACCGTCGTCTGCCACTGCCGCCCTGTCACCACCACCTCAGGACCGAAAAGACAAGCAAAGCGTATTAAAATTTATTCTGAAACAAATCAGAGTAGAGGCATTATGACTACTTATACTTATCTTATTTTTACTTTGCATTTTTGTTTTTCGGGTATAAATAACCCCAAAACAACGTTTGTAATGAGAGAAGAGGGCGCTTTTCGAACAAAAAAAGAGAAATAAGAAGCAAAAAATTCACAGATCCATATCTCAAGTACAAAAGATAAAGATATAGCATTTTTTTCTTATTTTTCATTCGAGTATGACAAAAAAAATAATAATAAAAAGGATGCTAGACGATTCGACTTACTCCGGTTCTGAATTCATCACCGTTGTCATGTATGGCTGAACCATCGATGTATCAACCGGATCTAAGGATCCTCAAGTTTCAAGTATAAAAAAAGGGAAAGAGTTTTGATTTAATTTGGATTCTGGGATTTGAAGAAGTAAAAGAAAGGGGGAGGGGATGCGGCAGTCTTAAAAAAATGAAATGTGGAAGCCTGTCTAGTTTTTAGGTTATAAACACAAAAAATGGGTAAATTACATGCTTAGTCCCTTCGCCCCTAAATTCTTTTTAGTTTGTCTTCATCGCATGGTTTAAATACACTATTGGTCCCTAATGTATATAATAATAATAATAATAATAATAATATTATTATTATTATTATTATTATTATTATTATAGTTAAGTTACGTATTGTATATTATATATTACATTATATACGTGCTACATTATTATATTATCATTTATTATTATTATTATTTTGTATTGTATTTTGTATTATTATTACGTATTATAGTTATAATTATATTAATATAAATATTTTGATATATTGTATTACGTAATGTTTTTATATGTTCATGTTATATTTTAATTTTATTTATAGTTTTGTTTATATTTTGTTGTTGTAATTTAATTTTTGAATTAATTGATCATGCATATATCCTGCTACATATAGTTTTAGGCTTTATTATTCCGGTATTCTATTGGGAGTGGTGTCCCCTATCCCGGGTGTCATCTCATTTTGACCATCGTGGATACCAAGGCAATTTTTAAACTGTCATGCATACATGCATTTTAGAAATTAAAATTAATTCAAATTTTTGTTTTCCTTAATAAATACAATGCGAACCTTTAGGTACCAATTTTGGGCGTTGTGGGGGTGTTAATCCTTCCTCATGCGTTACCAACTCCCGAATCCAAATTTTCCTCTGTTTTTATTTTTTGGTGTCTGGTCTACCTAAACCAAGTGACCGGTGGCGACTCCAAATCTATACAGGAAATGATTTTTTCGCAAAAAATAGTCGCTACAGCATGGCGACTCCGCTAGGGATGATTTTGTTTTTTTCTAAAAAATAAAAAAAGAGTTGAGCCTTAATTGGGTTCGCATCATAATTATTAAGAAAAATTTAAATTCGATTTAATTTAATTTTTATTTTCTAAATCTTGTTTGTTAATTACATAATAAATTGACATCACATTTTAGATTTAGAACTCTTAATTGAAAGTGATTACTTCGCTTCGTGGGGTGTTCACCTCCGTACAATGTTGTAATTCACTTTTGGAATTCGGTTCTTATATTTCGTGGGGTATTCACCTCCGTATGGTATAAGGGTCGTATTCTCCTGAATCGATGTCTTAAGCGACAGTTCGGGTATCGTTTACTCTAGAACATAACCACATATAGTGAACCGTAGAGCCCACCTGTTAGAGCTATGTCGGTACTCTGTCCGTTTAGCAGTGACCCTATTTAGGTTTTTTTTATTCGTTTTTTTCTTTTCGTTGTTTGTTTATGAAAGTTTTTTGCTTGATTTGACTGTTAATTTACTTCCCTATTTATTAGTTAGCATTTCCTTTATTTATATTATTCTTGTTGTATTGACGCAATTTCCTTTTTGTGTTTATGTTTCCCCTTTGCATTTAATTTACATTGAATTCTCATGGAAAGAATAAAGGTATTAATTTTGCAAGTGACCATTACTGTAGAAGGTGATCATAATGGACAAGAGGTCTCGTGATCAGGTAGAGCTGACGGATTCCAAGCACTGTCACAGGAATACAACAAACACTAAAGAAGATGGATCATTCGAAGATTTTGAATCAAACAAGATACCTCATATTAATATTAATGACGAGCGAAATGAAGTGCAAGAATTGAAGAAGCATGTGATCGAGATGATGAATATGATGGCCGATATGGCTAAAGGCAAAAGGTATGTCAAATCGAGAGAAGAGTCAGTCAAGAATCATAATGTGGAGCTTGATGATCAGAGTTTCGTCCTTGGACAAAGTAAATATCACAGCTCGAACCCACTTGTAATTCGTGTCAACAAACCAGTCGGAAGTACCTTTGAGCCGAGCTCCCCAAAAATAGAAGTAAATTTAGAAAGAGCCCGAGAAGCAAGTGACATGAAGAAGCACATCCTGATTCTTGTAAAGTACACCGAACTACTCCCGATACTCATTGAAAAGAGTCTTATTACCCCGGTTCAGTCTATGTCAAAGGAATCCCTTTACTCAAAAGGTTACAATATTCGTGCCAGATGTAGTTACCATATAGGAAGTTCAGGTCACATCACCGAGAATTATAGGGCGCTGAAGAACAAAGTCTAAGACCTTATCAAAATGAGAGTATTGGGTTTTGAAGACGGAAGACCCATATTCTACATTGAGCCGGTAACCGCCCGTGATTCAAACTGCAAAAGACTAAATGCCCAAGACAAGGTTCGAATCCCAATACTCATTTCTTGGTTGATAACCAGAAAGCAAAAGCTAAAGGTCCTTATTTTGACCCGATACCTATATCGTACAGAGAGTTGTACCCCCAATTATTGAAGGCCCAATTGGTGGGTCTCATCTTCCTAACACCCATGCAGCCTCCGTATCCAGATTGGTACGATATCAATGCCCGTTGCGAGTATCATCTCGGAATTCATGGACATACTATTGAGGATTGTATCGCCTTCAAGCGGCGAGTTCAAGCTCTTTTGAAACTTGGAAAATAGGATTTCAAAACTGGAGTCCAACCTAGTATAGAAGTGGGGCACTTATTTGAGGTAGATTCTGAAACTAAAAAGGGGCACATATCTGAGTATAGCAAACTCAGGCAAGAGAAAGGAGAATTGAGTGAAAAACTAAAGAGTTTACAAGAAGATCATTAAAGCTTCGCTGTGCATTTAGGAATGCAGGGCTTGGTGACACTGCTGAAGAGTGGAAGAATGACATCATTCAATT
This sequence comes from Hibiscus mutabilis, assembly GCA_019671005.1. Taxonomy (NCBI): domain Eukaryota; kingdom Viridiplantae; phylum Streptophyta; class Magnoliopsida; order Malvales; family Malvaceae; genus Hibiscus; species Hibiscus mutabilis. Next base: position 72,844,602 of record CM033714.1, read on the forward strand.
GAAGAACGATTTGGGCATTGGAAATGGAAAGGCAAGACCAGTGAAAATCGAGTCCGGTTGTTGTCCCAAAAGTTAGAAGAGGCCAAGGGCCAGTACAACTTTCTTAAGAGTGAGAGGGAAAACAGTTTAACTATGAACGAGATTTTGAAAGCAAGCCTGCAACAGTCCGATGACAATTCCAACACCATTCGAAAAGAGAATACAACACTCAAAGAGCGAATGGACGAACTTTGAGGTTCTTTGTGTTTGAGCGAGATTCGTGCTGAAGCCTACAAACAGATTGGCTATGAAATCGCTGAAAAGCTAACCCTTCAATTACGAAAGGCTAAGCAAGAAATCCAATAGAGAAACAATGACATAAAGATGGTTGTTACTCAAGCGCGCATAGTGGCTCAGCAAGTGGCAGACTTAGCTGACACATCGATGCCGTTAAGTCAGAATATTAATCTGGCACTGGACCCCGAAGGAAAGATGACTCGTTTGTTGGAAGAAGTCAAAAAGTTAGGGGTTAGGGCTCATCAATACTTGTAAAGCCTAGAAGAGAAATATCTGATGTAACAGGCCTTTTTGTTTAATGTTTAATGAAAGTCTTTCTATGATGATCACTTTGCGACTAATACCTTGCTGCATACATATTTGCATTTTGTTTCAAATTTGCATACAGAAGTGTTGATTCAAAAATATTCCATATTAGGAGATCTTTATAATAGGGGAGACGTTTTGTAATGTACAAAGATTAATAATACTATAGTTTGAAATAATCCGAACATGAAGCCAATAAAGAGGAGGCAAGATAAGGGCACCAAATACACATTTTGCTCTGGAAAGTTAAGATATTATGGGTAATGACTAACAGAAGCCTGTAGAATGTTACCGATCTTCTGTACACAAACATCTTCTCTGGATAAAAGTTTTCCTAAAAGATTGTTAGAGAATCAACACTTCATTTACATTCATATGTACTACTTACCCTTCCGCTTTTTAATCATTTATGATGCATTTCATGCATTAAGTAATCAAATAATAAGATTTTTAGGTTCAATGATAGTAGTTCAGAGACTAGTAGAAGTTTTGCCATGGACGAAGAAATTGAGCGTACATGAACTCAAAAATCTAGACTCGAGCAGTTAGGAGGAAGACTCAAAAAAGAGCTCGAGAAAAGAAAAAAAGTTGACATTTTCAATACAAAATAGCTTTGCTTAGTCTCTGATTTGGTTATTCCTTCAGATTTCAAGCTTCCTAGCTTTGAAAATATGGTAAACCGGTTGAGTAGAAATCAAATTCAATTCAGAAGTAGCTTAGCTAATGCCTTTTTGGAGCAATACAGATATACTTTTGATTTAGCACCAAGCCGACAGACTCTCCAAAACATGAAGATGAGGCCAGATGAGAACTTCAAGGATTATGCTTTAAGGTGATGGAGTTTGGCAGCCCAGGTACAACCTCCCATAAACAAACTATAAATATACATTATTAATATCATATATTATATTAATTAGTAAATTAACATATTATCACATTAATACTATTAATATTATGATATATATCATATTAATTATTAATATTATCATATTAATTTGGTCATAATAATATATCATAATATATGATTAATACATCTATATTAACATTAATATATGATTATAATATACTAATATAATAATATCAATAATATTAATATTATCATATTATATTAATATTATTTATATCATATTATAATATTTATCATATATATTTATTAATATTATGATGTTATATATATCAATCATATTATATTATAGTATATGTATATCATTAGTATATTAATATATGATAATATATTAATATGTATAATATATATCATGATATCATGATATATATTATTTCAATTTAGTTCGAACTTTGAAATAGCTTATTTAAACATGAAATCTCTAAGCCCGATTTCAGGATATTACATAATATATTATCATATTAATAATATATACTATATTAGTATATTATACATATGTAATGATTATCACTATATTAATATATTGTCATATATTTAGCTTAAATTAATATATATATATATATTGATATCAAATTATTAATATGATACTATAATATATTAATATATTATCATTATATGTATATCAATATATACATATCATAGTATATTAATATAATATATTATTAGTATAATATACTATATTATATGTTAATATAATATATCATATATACTAATATATTAATATATTATCGTATGTATAATATATATCATGATATCATGATATATATTATACATATTAATATATTATCATATATTAATATACTAATGATATACATATACTATAATATAATATGATTGATATATATAACATCATAATATTAATAAATATATATGATAAATATTATAATATGATATAAATAATATTAATATAATATGATAATATTAATATTATTGATATTATTATATTAGTATATTATAATCATATATTAATGTTAATATAGATGTATTAATCATATATTATGATATATTATTATGACCAAATTAATATGATAATATTAATAATTAATATGATATATATCATAATATTAATAGTATTAATGTGATAATATGTTAATTTACTAATTAATATAATATATGATATTAATAATGTATATTTATAGTATACATAATATTAATATTATTTGGGTAAAACTTTGATACACAGGCTGTGTAAAATTAATTTTACACAAGCATGTGTATTTACACTATAAAAACCCAAATCCTAAATTCCTAACCCTAACCCTAAAAAACTAAACCCTAAACCTTAAACCCTATACACTAAATTCTAAACACTAATCTTAAATTCTGAACCCTACAACCTAAACCCCTAAACCTTAAACCCTAAACTAAAACCCTAACCCCTAAAACTAAAAGGCACGTGTAAACTAAAGTTTACACGGCCTATGTATCAAAGTTTTTTCCTTATAATATATTATATTAATATCATAATATTAATTATTAATATATATTTATACTAATAATAATATATATCATATTATTATATAGTAATGATAATATATAATATTATAATAAATATTAATATATACTAATAATATATTATAATATGATATATAGTATACTAATATTAATATACTATCATGTATATAATATTAATATATATTGATAATATGCTAATTATAATAATAATATATATGATTATTATAATATATTAATATTATCATATTTAATATATATTAGTATCATAATATTATTAATATATATAATCATATTATGATATACAATATAGCATAATATTATGATATATTATACTAATATATTAATAATATATTAGTATATATCATATATTAATAACATATATTATAGTATCATATTAATAGTATATTGGTATTATTATGATATATGATACTATCAATATATTATCATAATATATATCATATAATTATGCTATGATATATATATATATCATATTAGTATAATATTATCATATATTATATTATTATATGATTAATATTATGATTAATATTAATAATATGATTAATATATGATATATGATTATTAATATGATAATATATTGATATATGATAATATGATATATACTAATATATATCATATATATTATGATAATATTATATATATTAATATTAATAATATATATTATCATATTATAAATTATAGTATCATAATCATATTAATATATGATTAATAATAATATATTATAATCATATTATGATTATTAATCTATTATACATCATATGTTAATATATATCATATTAATAATCATATAATGTATATCATATTTGTTAATCATATACTATTTATATATTATGAATATGATATTAGTCATATGATATGATTATTAATATATTGATATATATGCTATACTATTATTAATGATATATTAATATGATAACAATATATTATTATATATATTATTTATAATATACTATCATATATATATATATTATATATCATATAATCATATGTATATCATATAAGTTTAATGTTACTACTACTCAAAAACTATTCAAAAAAGTTTAATGTTACTATATACCATAATCATATGATAATATTAATAATATCAGTATATTATGTCACATTCAATATATTATAATATATATTATATATGCTAATATATTAGTCATAATATATTATATATTAAGATATATTATTAATATGTTTATGATTAATATTATCCATATTATTATAATATGATATATATTATTAATATATTATGTATATATTATTATACATTATATATTATATTAGTATATTAGTATTGTAATATTTGTTTTGATCAATAAAGTATGATTTTATTCGAAAACGAAATTATACATAAACATGTTATCTCATGCCTCGTTAAAAACTTCTCTAACCTAATTTAAAGGAAAAGAGCTCATGTGCAAACCCTAAACATCAACGCCTAAACGCACAAAAACACCAAACATGCAAAATCATAATTACACGCACGACCATCCCGCAAACTACCATATGCAACCCCACACATTCTCTGCTGCTATTGTCAAAACACAAGACGAAAGCCAAATTGCCCAGTACCCCAGTAACACACATTATCAAAGTATCACCTGGAACATAGAATCACAATCGACCTCGCCCTTTGGGAATCCATCTGTCATACCATTAGCTTCACGAAATTCATTAAATTGACATCGGCATCAATCCGCTGGAAGCATCAATCCATCACCCTCAAAATGTGTATCGCATTTCTCATCCCTCTTAATTTTGTCGCACGAGGAAAAAATCTTGCACCAATCTCCCAAACGCAGCCACGCTACTCTCGCCTTTTGTTTCCAAATCGATTTGCGTAGGTTGCATAATATCCACAAACTAGCCTGCAAGTGCCTGCGTTCCTCTTCAGCAACATCACCCTTTTCCACGCCTAAATAAGCTTCATCAAGCAACAATTGAGTTGCTTCAATTCAATGTTTGATACTACCAAATTCATTTTTATTCCAACACACACAGAAAGTTACGCCACTCCCTCAATTTGCCCAGGATACTTTGGCCCGCATCAGCACTCCACTCCACCTCCATCTTTTGCACATGCATTGACCTTTTTATCCAAACATTTAAAAAGCATAACAGTTTAGGACCTCAATTCGTAGCATCGCTCACTAATTTAAATGGTTAGTGATCCGATAACCCCATTTGTAAGCCACACTGTGAGATTTGTGAAAAACGCTCAACCCATTCTATTGTCACCAAGAATCGATCAAGTCTGCCGCATTTTGTGTGTTCCATATAATCAAGATCCCTCCCGGACGCCCTTGAGACGTAGAGAAAACAACATCAAATTCATCCGTGAACCAAATTTTACTTACCAACTGTGATGTAATCTCCTCCGTTTTTGTTCTTGTACGAACACACTGTCACATTGATGCTGCCTCGCTCAGATTTGGATCTATTTTCTTTTCGACGCCACACCCAAACCTCGTATATTCCATAATAACAACCGCATTCCAAACACCCCTTTCACACACAATTCCTTCTTGCAATTATATTTGCTAAATCTTTAATTATACTCGCTTCTCTCCCAATAGTGCTTGCACCTAAAAGTTTACTGAATTCCAAAGCTTTTTGTGCTTCTCGAAGACAATCCTTTTTCCGCACCGATACTTCTCGTCTGGACACCTCTCTTTTCTCTTTCGAGCCTTTTCTTGGTCTGCCATGACCTCTCTTCACTTTCTTATTCTCCGACTTAATCGTCTCTGCCTCCAACTCAAAGTCTCTATTATTCATATTGCCTTGTTTGTTTCCAACACTTCGTTCCTGACCATTAGAAAAAACCTTGTGCCTAGCCCTTTGTGTGCCCGGTCCATTGTTCTCATCAACTAGCATCGGCACTACTATGCAAGTTGAGATTGTCTAACTTCCCTCATACATCGACACATCCAGCCCACCAGTCAAACTCACTTCTCGTTTAGCCCTACACACCTCCTTATCTGGAAACCATCTCTCACCTGTCTTGTTCATATTGTTGTCCACCCATATAGGATTCCTCTTCCACACTGTCATGGTGGTGCACTCTAAACTCTTCCTTTGTGCAGATGGAAGTTTACCCAAATCATCTGCAAAATTTCCATTATCTCCATTTACTACTATCGTTCTCCCACCCCGTTATTCACTTTTTCTCTTTCCCAACGATATCGTCCGGCAAGCTGTTGTTATCCTCCATGCACGGGCAACGAAGAAACTCCCCCGAAATTGTTTCCGTCTCCCGCACTCGCACCTGAAATAGTTTATCCTCCACTACAATCTCCACCATTTCATCAATGTTTTTTACATATCCGTTTCAATTAGCAGTCTCGCCCTTTCAAATGATGTTGGTCCGTTGGTCTAATCATCCATCCTCACCAATAATCCACATGCCTTAGCCACATTTTCAAAGGATTCCCTCGTCCACGCATGAATTAGAAATCCACTTATTGTAATCCAAATCCTCCTTAATTTTTTTCCGTTTTTACCGACCATTCTTTCACATGATCAAACCATTTACCCAGGATTGCTTGATCCATCGTCTCCCTCCTTATTTATGTATTATCAAACAGTAACAACACTTTGGATCCACTCATCTGCATTATCGAAAGATCCTTGAGATTTTCTTTATTCATCTCATTCTAGAACTTCAATGGATATCGGAGTTTTACACCATCCAATAGCACACCGTTGTAATGCTATCACAGGTATCCTATCTCTTTTTTTTCTCCAAAATGTCGATCTTCCCCCATATTGTGCCATTGCGACGAGTCCTTGCACCATATAACCATTTCCCGTTTAATTTCTAGATTGCTCTCCTTGCATCGCCTTTCTGTTCCATCTGGATAAATCCAAATCTCGACCCATCAATCACCTTTTTTGATGTAATGAACAAATCAACAACTTTTCTGTGTCTCGCAAAAGTATACCATAACCCCTGTCAGTGCAAATTGGGCAATAGGTTTGCCACAAACATCGTCCAACATCTTCGATCTCTTGTCTCGCCCTTTTCCCGATTTCTATTTCCCGTCGTCCATCTGCCATTGATTCTCGCCGCCGTCCATTTCCTACTGTTTCTCACGCCGTCGTCCATTAATTACATTGCTTTAAAGAAAATTGTCTAAACCCCTGTATATATCATGAGTATACTGGTAATATATTATCATAATATATATCATAATAATATTATATTATCATATACTAATCATATTATTAATATCATATTATAATAATATATACTAATAATATATAATCATATTATTATAAATATTATTATAATATATGATATATATTATTCATTAATATATATTCTATTCATATATTATAATATTTTTATAATATACTATGAATAATATAATATACTATATTATTATATATTAATATATTAATTAATATAATATTTATACATATAATATGATTAAACATATAAATTAACTTATTAATATCATTAATATATTATTAATATCATAATAAATATATTATCATATTATATTATCACATATTAATAATCATAGTATACATTATAATATTACTAATAATATTAATATATTACCATATATGATCATAGTAGTATGATAATCATAATATATTATAATATACTATCATATTAATAATCATAAGATAATATGATATGATAATACGAATAATATAAACTAATATTATTATTAATATAAATATGCTATGAATAACATACTATTATATTAATATATACTAACTAATATACTAATATATGTGTTGTCACTAATTTTTTTACCCTTTTTAAAAAATAAAAAAATATAAAAAAATATGAAAAATTATAATAATAAAAATATCCTTTCGAATAAAACTCATCCTCAAAGGAAATAATAATAATAATGATAATGATAATGAGCTCATTTTAAAATAAAAAAAGAGAAGTAATAGCGATTCCATTTAAATAAAAAACACTAGATAAATAATAAACAAGGAACCCATTTTATTTTTTTAAAGAGGCCCAAATTAACCCATTTATCTTTTTTTTTTTCAGGTTTATTCGAGACCGTTTAATCTGGGGTAAAAAATATGGATGGCTTGGATCGAATAAAGAAAAAAAAAGGGAAAAGGGAGGATCCCGCGCAACCACGCGCGCCCGGCCAGCGTCGTCTGCACGCCTCCATGTATCATCTCCCCCAAATCCCCACCGAATCATTGGCGGTGCCCGCCCCTCCATTACGCCATCCTTGGGTCACGGCGGCCGCCGTGGTTGGTGTCGGTCGACTTGCCTCAGCCGGCTGAGTCCAATTCCGCCTACCCCGTTCCTTGCCGTCCCCGGTAGCTCGCCAATTGAAGAGGAAATGGTTCGAACCCTAATTTAATTGGGGGCAAAATCTCCCAAATTAGAGCCGAATTAGATGAAATTTGGGATGAATTTCAACAAATTAAAGTTGTGTTGATCGGATTGGATGATTTTATGGGGTGAAAATGGGGATTTTGTCCTCAATTTGCCTTGAATTCCAATCCTCCAAACCCTATAAATAGTGCCCAATTTGCATTGTTCAAGACACACTGAAATTCATCCAAAAATACCCAGAAAAATACTATGAAAATTGTTGTGAAGTTGCTGGAATTAGTTCGAGTTTGGAGCAGTATTGTTCGAATTTTTGAGGATGAAAAACAAGCATTTTGCCACTTTGTCGGTATAATTTCTCCCTTTTTTCTTTTCTAATTTTAATTCTGTTTTTATTTGTTCATTCTAATGTTCTTACTTTCTTCATATTATGTTCATATAATTTTATGTTAATCTGGGTTTGTTCGAATTAATCTTTTTATTGTGTTGTTTCCTTGTCTCTTTATATTCAAAAATAATAATAAAAGGGAGGAGGTCACCGCCGGCAAGCGGCGGCCCTCCTCCTTGTTCATCCCCTTTGATGAACACCAAGAACATTTTTTTTATTAAAGTATGGTGTTTGATCCATTTGTTTTCTAAAAAATGAAAAGATGTTGTTTGTGGGCTTTAAACTCAAATCATTTTAGACCATTTATTTAAATCACCCATTTCTTTTTTTCTTTAAAAATTCCGAAAATAAAAGAAATATTTTAGAAACATACAAATAAATAAGTTTTTTTTGAAAAAATAAAGAATCGTTCTTTTAAAATAAATAGATGATTTTTAATACTCAAAAACCTAAAATATTCTTTTTCTTAAAAAGAATGTATTTTAAAAGGGATAATAACAAATGCTTTGAAACAATTTAAAAATCTTCTTTTAAAAAAAACATAAAAACAATACAAGTTAAAAAACAAAAAAAAAGTCTTCAAATATAAAAAGGTAAAAATATAAAAAATTGACAGCTTTTTCAAATAAAAAGTAATAAAGGTTTTTAAATAAAATAAAAATATAAAAAGTTTAGTTTTTTTAAAAAAAACTAAAAACATGGAAAACATAAAACTAAAATGTTTTAAGCTTTGTAAATTTTGTCTTCTTGTCTTGTTTCTTTAGAATTCAGTTGACTTTAGGAATAGGTCCTTCAAAGCTTAGATAGAGATTTTTTTGTAATAAAATTCCTTTCACAAAAAAATAAAACACACTTAATTAAATTTAAACCCCCAAAATAGGTTAAAACATTTAGAGTTCTTTAGGTTTGTAAATATTAATTTAGAATTAATAAAATTCTCAACAAATTAATCGTTTCTTTGTTTGCCTGTAAAAAATGGAATTTAATTAATGTGGTGCCTTACTAAACGGAAATGACGAGTTAGCGTCAGAAGTGTTGGCGGTGATTGGAGTTCATTTTCGGGTGGTAAGGCCGTTAAAATAGAATTTAATTCATAAACGGACAAAAATTTAAAGCTCTATAAGAATTCGCAAAATCCAACTTTTGAAGCCTTTTGTAATCGACAAGGTATCGATTTTTGGGCGTTGTGGGGTGCTAACCCTTCCCCACGCGTAACCGACTCCCGAACCCGGTTTTGTGTTTTTGCAGACCAAAAAATGTTATTTTGATGAAAATAAAATGTTTTTTATTAAAAAAAAACTAATTTAGGTGATCCAATCACACATTTAAAAAAAAGATTGGTGGCGACTCCGTTGATTTTAATGTTTTTTCCGAAATGTCGAAGCTCGAGAGGGTTGCGACAGCTTGGCGACTCCGCTGGGGACAGTTTTTGTTTTTTTACCAAAAAGAGAGTCAGACCACAAGTCGATTACACTTTGTTTAAAAAGTCAGAATTTGCGAATTAATATATAGCTTAAAATTATTGTCTGTTTATATATTTAATTCCATTTTACGCATTTAAGACTTGGTTTCAAGCTCTAGACCCGAGCTTTACCCCGTTCGTTTAAGTGAGGGGGAAATACTATTGCTCTCGTAGGAATACTGGTTCTCCGTATGGGCCTAGTAAGTACCTCAAAGGCTCACGCCCTATGTCTTCATGTGGATACTGATCCTCCGTATGGGCATAGGAGTGAGTCCCCCTAAGTTGAACCTGTTTTGTTTGAAGCCTATAATGGGCGAGAATCAGGGGCCTTGCTACCCTTTAGTAGGAGACAACGAGGACAATTTGGGAACCTTTTAGAACTAAAACTGTTTGAGAATCTAGAAGCCCACCCCTCTAGAGCCATGCGGGGAACTTAGGTGTAGAAGTTAGGTTAAATTATTTTGTAGGGATAGTCCGTAGAGACATGTCTAGAAGTATTGGAATGCGCTGCCCAGTTACTATTCATACAATGGAATTATTTTGGACCTTTATGTTTAATCATGTTCTTAAAATGTGTTCTAATCATTTCCTTGTTTTGTATTTTGCATGTTTTGTGCATTATCATTTCATAATAAAGAAGAGGTTGTTTTTTAATATACTTGCTCGGTTAAAAAGACAGCTTTGTGATCATGAATGGGAGATTTCTTCAGAAAGAGAAAGATAATGCAGATGTGTTTCACTGGTCTAAAGTCAACCAGCATGCATATGGGGATAGTCTAACGAGTGAACAGTGACTGGAACTTCCGAGTATGCCCACGTCAGTGTTAAACAGAACAGTGTGCAAGAATTACGTGATATCTGAGAGCATTTCGACTACTCAACCAAGCAATTGTTCATTGATGCAAATAGCGATATAACTTATTTGCTGAATGTACAAGTAGATGAGCCGTTTCTGAAAGAACTGATCTAATTCTAGAATCTCAGGTACTGTTGCTTCGCATTCAATGGTGAAGATATGATGCCCACCTTCGAATATTATGCTGCACTTTTCAACCTGTATGGGGTAAGAAGATACCAGGTTTATGCTAAGCCACCCAAGAACAAGAATGCAAACCTAAGACTTAAAACCTTTGCTGGAATGGGAGATGAATGGGTCAAGGGGCTGATTCAGAAAAGAGGTGGTAGCTTTTCCTTTCCGTGGTAGAGCATCCGAAACATCATCTCTACTCACCCCGATAGAGAAAAGAAGGTGGATCTGTTAGCCATTGCAATCTATGGTCTGGTCATCTTTCTAAAAGTCCTGGGTAACATTGATGTGGCTATGTTGGATCTTTTCGAGCAGTTGAAAAGAGAGACTAATCCAGTACCAGCAGTGCTTTCCGAGACCTTTATTTCTTTAAATGCATGCCAAAAGTTGGAAGGCGTGCATTTTAGAGGTTGTGCTCAGTTGCTTCAGGTTTGGGCCCTTAGCCATTTCTGGAAGTGTTCAACTCTTGTCCTGCCCAACACGCTCTCCCCAAATTTCTCTCCACTTCGCGAGTTTCTAGAAAAGAATTAGCCAGTATTGAAGAGAAAAAAATGGACCGACATCTTCAGAGATCGTCGGGACCAGGACATTGTCTGGAGAGTTCTGTGGTTAGGTCACACCAAGATCTTGTATAAATGTGGAGATTTTAACCATCTTATGTTACTTGGAATCTGGGGCGGAATTGACTGTGTTCCACTGCTGGTTTCGCAGGAATATGGTTCGCGATAGTTTGTTCCTTTCACTGCAGGTCTGAATTCTACAGTGTTTGAGTTTCAGGGAGAGTTCAAAGAAAAGGTCCACACCATCAATGAATCATGGAAACAATGTTATCGAGTGAAAGTGGAACATGACAGTAGATGTATGATTACCCCTGATTACGATGTCTGGAGGCGCACGAGAATGAATGAGAAGGTTCTACCTCCCACTAACCAGGTCAAGCCCATAGAAGAGCATCTAAAAGTGGTTCCATTCGAAGCTGATATTTTGAGGGCTGAGCTCAAAAAGACCAAGGCTAAAATAGACTCCTTACAGAAGCAGCATGTGAGAGAATTATTTGAGGCGAGTATGGATGTTGAAAAATACAAGGGAGAGGCAGACCGTGTGACGAAGATGTACAAAGACCTAGAACGAAAGTTTGAGATTCAAAGGGTTAGTTTTCTGAAATTCTATACTACAATTAGAAATGCAGATTTGAGGAAAAGCTTGGAACAGTGGAAGCAGGAAATAGAACAAGCTGTAAACAAGGAAAAAGAACATGGCAAACGGGAAATAGAGAAATATAGGTGGGCTCTAGCTGAAGGAAGAAAGAATGGTAAACAGTCAGCTGAAAACGAAAATGGCAAACGGGTCATCCAGAAAGAAAAAGATAGCGTGGCCGCATGGAAGAGAAAAGCCCACGACAACAAAACCCGTTTGTTAGAGTCACAAGTTGTATATGATGAGACCAACAAGAAGTTGAAGCAAAGCCATGTTTTCGTGATTGAGTTGCAAGCCAAGGTAGCTGACTTAAACCATTCATTATATGAGCTTCAAAACGATGACACCTACACTGAGCTTCAGGCCAGCTTGAATGAAATTGACTCTCTGAAAGAACGAGTTGAAGAGATGGATGGCATCATTCAAGAGTACAGAACAAGGATCCTAGTCCTTGAAGATGCTATTGATGGAGGAAATAACTACTGGTTCACCCGTCTTCGAGACAACGCTAGAAGATTCCAAGAATGGAAGGAGTTTGATAGGACAGTCATGACTCAAATCTAGGATGTGGCTAAACATGTGACGCTGCTGGCTACAGAAACTACTGCTCTACGCCAGTACATTAGGCCAGTCGGAGAAGTTGGCCTCAGGCTTATGTGGTTGATCGAGGAGATGAAGGAACTAGGTGTTAGGGCGGAGAAATATCTGTAAACATGTTTAAAACTTTGTAATAAATAATCTTTCTTATTCCAATAAAGAGTTGTTTGTTGAGCAAAGTTTCACAAAATCAATGGCCCTTCGTTTGCATACATTTGCATCTTTTCTTTTTTTGTTTGTTTATTATGTTTTCTTTGCATTAGTTTAGTACATAACATTCCATGACATGATAACAAATTAATTTAATTAAAACATGTTGTCGAAAATCAAAATAGCAAACCCGACTCATAGCTACCGTACCCGTTCCAGAACCAAAGCCATGAATACCGAAGAACGATTAACATCACTGGAAGCTACCTGCAAAAGCACCCAGGAAAAGCTGGAGAAGCTAGAAAGTGATCTAAAACAGGAAATGGATGTGTCACGCAGGAAGACAGTCACCCAGATCGCGGCGTTATTTGGGTTCAAAAACCTAGAATGAGGAGAAGACGTGGATGCTATACCATAGTTTGATGAGGAAGTTCTTGGAAACCAGAAAGGGGCTAATCCACCCCAAGTCAAGTTCCCTTTTCATTTTGCTGAATCATCTGTTCGGGCACCAGTAGAACCCAAAGTCAATCATGGTGAAGCTCAAAACTTTGAAGTCCCAGATCTTGATGAGATTGCTGACAAGGATAACGCAAACAAGAAGCTGGAAGAGCGCTGCAAAAAGTTTGAAGAAATGATGAGAGCTTTCTAGGAAAAAATATGCATGGTGGATTAGAAGCCAAGGACCTGAGCTTGGTGACTAACCTAATGGTCCCACCGAAATTCAAGACCCTTAACTTTAACAAATATGACAGAATCACTTGTCCAAATGCTCACCTAACCATGTACTGCAGGAAGATATCGATGTACCTAGACAATGAGAAACTCTTGATTCACTGCTTTTAAGATAGTTTGATTGGATCTGCATCCCGCTGGTATACCCAGCTGAGTCGAGAGAACATCCGAACGTGGAAGGATTTGTCAAGGGCATTGGGTGAGCAGTACAAGCATGTCACTGATATGACCTCAAGTAGACTAATCCTATAGAGGATAGAACAAATACATAATGAAGCTTCCGCCAGTACGGCCAAAGGTGGCAGGATGTCGCTGCACAAGTTCAACCACCGCTGTTAGAAAGCTTGATTACCCTAATGTTCGTTGAAACCTTCAAGTGTGCATTCTACGATAGAATGATCAACCATGCGACCAAAAGTTTCGCAGACATGCTGATAAACGGCGAAATGGTCTTAGCCACGATCAAAAGCGAAAAGCTAGATGAGGGTAAAGCCAAGAAGCCTTACAGGAAGAAAGACAACGATGTGAATATGACGAGCGCCTACAACCCCAATTATTCGAAAGAGGTAGTCTTGAATAAGCCCGCTGCTCAGGTAACCAACCAGGTGGCCTCAAATCCACAAAAAGGCGAACGAAAGTACCAGGGAAGCAAGAAACCCTATTTTTTGCCCATCCCCATGACGTATGTTGAACTCTTTTCGGAGTTACTTTAAGCACAGATGGTGCTGCCATGAAATGTTCCACCTTTCTCTCCCCCATACTCACTATGGTATGATGAGAAAGTCTAGTGTGAGTACCATGCCGAGAATAAAGGACATACTATTAAAAATTGCACGACTTTCAAAAGGGTGGTTGAAGATTTGCGAAAGTCAAGAATGCTATCATTCAACTCGTCTGACGAGAAGGACAACCCACTACCCAATCACCAAAAGAATGGGGTAAATACAATGAATTGGGAGGAAGATAGACAGATAAAGAAACACGTTGCAGAGATTAAAACATCCATGGCTTTGGTATGGGCCTAGATGGTGGAAGCTGAGATGATAGAAAGGCCAAATTCAAAAGTGAAGGACAATGATGAGCTCTACTGTGAGTATCATCAAGGAAAAGGACACGAGGTTCAGCATTGCGAGGATTTTAAATGGCTTATCCAGGCCAAAATGGACAGTGGAGAATTGAAATTCTCTGAAAAGAGAAAAAGAGATCATGCGCCATGTGTGTGCACAATAGACGAGACTCTTGCCAGAAGGAATTATGCAGGAATGAAGCCTTTGATGATCAAAACCAAAGCAAAGGCTGCAGAGCCACAGAAGAGCACGACTTCCTGGCTTATTATAAAGACACCTACTTCTTTTCATATAAGGATAGCAAACAAGTGCCCTGGAATTATGCATGCTCAATTACAACTCTGGGAGCACATCATCAAAAGAAGAAATCAAAGGAAAAACCAAAGGAAGAAATGAAAGAAGAGCTAGTGAATCAGGTGGGAAATTTTACAAGAAGTAGACGATGTTATTCGCCACCTGAACCAGAAGACAGAGATGATGCTCAGAGAAGGGCAGCGGATAAAGAACCAGAAGGAGAAAAATATTTCTTTATGGAGAAACCTAAAGCACGACTTGAGCAGGTAAAGGAGACAGAGACTCAAGAATTTTTGAAAATTTTGAAGCACAACGAATATAGTGTAGTAGAGCAACTTCACAAACTCCCAGCTAGAATTTCAATGCTCTCGTTGTTGCTGAGTTCAGAATGTCATAGAGATGCCATTCTAAAAATTTTAAACCAGACATTCGTACCGAAGAAGATATCGACTGAGAAGATAGAAGGGTTGGTCAGTAATATTATTGTTAACAACTTCATCACATTCAGTGATGAAGAGATTCTGGCTGTTGGGAGAGGATTATACAAAGCTCTCCATATCTCTACGCGCTGCAAGGGACACATACTGCCAGGGGTCCTAATTGATAATGGGTCAGCCTTAAACATCCTTCTCCTAGCCACCTTAAAGAAGTTACCAGTCGATAGTTCTCATATGACTGCCTACCAAAACTCGGCGAGGGCATTTGATGAAACCCAGATAGATGTTCTGGGCAAAATTGAAGTTCCCCTGCAAATTGGATCGTCAACCTTTGAGGTGGATTTCATAGTAATGGACATACGGCCTACTTACAGATGTCTGCTAGGGAGCCCTTGGATTCATACGGCATGGGTTGTCCCTTCTACTCTCCACAAAAAATTAAAGTTCATAGTTGAAGGCCAGTTGGTGATCGTAGGAGCTGAAGAAGAGATCATAGCCTCGATATCAGCAGATGCTCCATACATTCAGGTGGATGAAGGCGCACTTAAGTGACACTTCAGGACCCTTGAACTTGTCAACACCACATTCGTGTCTAAAAGAAGTAAGGTCCTAGAGCCAGAATTGTCGAACAACGCTAAGATGCAAGTAAAGCAGACCCTTGGAAAAAGAGTGAAAGCTAGAAAATGCCTTGGCAAGCAGCTTTAAGGGAGGCCATATCCAATGATGATCCCCGAGAAACGAGATAGATCTAGGCTAGGTTACAAACCCAGCCCCATGGAAAGGAGAGCTGGAACTAGAGAGAAACAAGAAAAGAGAAAAGCCCGATTAAGTGGAGAAGAAGTGAAATGGAAACCAATGACCTTCTCGCCCCTGAGTCAAACCTTTGTATCAGGAGGAATTGTGAATCTCGACACTTCAAACAATGAGGAAGAGAAAATAAAGAACAGCTTAGAGAATGTTTTTGGGGAGCTGAACATTAACGCAATATCAGAGGAAGATGAAGGAAACAAGTACCTCTCCATGATTCACCCTTGCCCAGAACTAAACAACTGGACTGTGGAAGACATCCCTATAGCTTTTAGGTCATCCACAGAGTAATACCCGAAACCAACTCATTTGCCTTTGGCCCGAGGGCAATTTGAGATCTTTTGTTAAGGGCTCATGTTTAACCATTATGGTTCTACTTATCAATAAAATGATATCTCTTGTGGCAAATGTTCTTTCCCTAAATATTTGAATACCGAAAATAAACCATAAAACAAAATAAAGACGATAAAAATACCAAAATCAAAACAAATCATTTCATTCATTTCTTTATTCATTTCTTGTTGTATATTCGATCATTTCCCTTGCATGTATTCAGATATCAATGGTGCTCATAACTCTGAATCTGACCCAAAAATTGACTTCAAGCTGCCCATGTGTTTAGAAGAGGTCGAAAATTGTAAAGACGAGGAAGAATATGATCTTCCTAACGATATGCTCAGGATAATAGAAAACGAAAAGAATCAGATTCTGCCCCACAAAGAAGAGTTGGAAACTTTGAATCTCGGGACTAAAGAAGAAAAACGCAAGGTGAAAATCGGCACCTCTATCACTGCTAAAACCCAACAAAGTTTGGTCAAGCTTCTACAAGAATATAAAGACATTTTTGCTTGGTCGTACGAAGACATGCCAGGATTAGATACAAGTATTTTTTGTACCCAGACTCCCTATTAGGCCAGAATGCAAGCCCGTATAGAAGAAGTTAAGAAAAATAAAGCCAGAAATGCTTTTGAAAATTAGGGATGAAGTCAAGAAGCAGTATGACGCCAGATTCCTAGAAGTTGTAAAATACTTAGAATGGATAGAAAAGATCATCCCAATTCCAAAGAAAGGTGGAAAAGTGCGTATGTGTGTCGATTATCGAGATCTTAATAGGGCGAGTCCTAAAGATAACTTCATACTACCTCACATCGACACTCTGGTGGACAACACAGCGGGGCATTCTCTCTTCTCCTTTATGGACGGCTTCTCATGGTATAACCAGATCAAGATGTACCTAGATGATATGAATAAAACCATATTTATAACTCTGTGGGGAACCTTTTGCTACAAAGTCATGCCTTTTGGCCTCAAGAATGCAGGGACAACGTATCAGTGAGCCATGGTAACTCTATTTCATGATATGATGCACAAAGAGATAGAAGTTTATTTCGATGATATGATTGCCATATCCCGCTCAGAAGAGGAACACATAGAGATTCTGGAAAAACTCTCCAAATGCACCTTTGGAGTTCGGTCGAGAAAATTATTGGGTTCGTCGTAAGTGAAAGAGGAATTGAGATTGACCCAGAGAAAGTCAAAGCCATTCAGGAACTCTCACCGCCTCAAATGCAAGAAAAGGTTCAAGGATTCCTTGGAAGGTTAAATTACATTGCTCGTTTCATCTCTCAGTTAATAGAGAAATGCAGTCCCGTATTCAGGCTACTTCGAAAGAATAA